>MUZC01004731.1:67280-80685 GCA_002072015.1 Radix auricularia | reverse complement strand
CACACGCGATCTCCACCAAATAGATGGAGTAGCGTGTGTGGATGTTTAATTATATCTTTAGTTATGTAGATTGTTTTATTAAATTGCTGAACTCACGTATGAGGTGTTCGCCAAATAGGCCGACGCCCGTGAAAGTAAGCATACAAAATTAATCAAATTAGTATGTCAAAATTGTTATTCCCTTCTGGCGGCTTGCTCTGAACGGCTTGTCGTGGAAGGAGGAAAGTCATAGATCTATGGAATAGAAGATTCCCCGAGTCTTATTTCTATTTCCATAGACTGGTTCCTGGTACGCCCGAGTCAGATAGCCTACATCTGAATTCCCGGAATACGACCAGAGGTACTACACACTTGAAGCTGTCGGACCACCGTCCCCCTTCTTGTGTATGATTGCTGTAGAGAGGAGTGCTACCCTTGCCACGCGACAGCAACTAGCGTCCGTGTCAGCTAGGACACTAGCAGATCTCCTAAGGCTACATCGGACCTAATCACCTGTATCTCCGTGAGTTAGGCCGATAAGCACAATCGTCACAGAGCCCTGTGCTCTGCAACCTTCCGGTTATCGGTGTTTTTACGCCGTTGAACCGAAGCCGTCCACAGGACGAAGTTCTTTTGAAAGCACGAGGATAGAAGTGCCAGCGTGTACGATCGACCCTGATCGACATCGCATCCTAGACCTTGTTTATCAACTCAGCTGACCGCTTCATTGTTTATCAACTCGGCTGACCGCTTCAGTGTTTGTAAACACGAGAGGGACACCAGTCCGAGAGCGCAGTCATCACGTCACCTGGAGACAGAACTAGGTCGCGGCGATACAGTCACCGCAGAACATCTCGGCGCTAGGGGCGGGACTGACCTCGAGAGCTGACGTCCTTCAGCACGGCGCAGCTAGACCACCCGTGTCACCCGCAAGACCCAGCGACCAGGGACTACACACCTTTAAATTAAGTATACACCTTAAAGAGACATCGGCATAAGGCAGGCCGTAATGATGACACATAACTAGCCTAATTATTATTTGCTTTAAATAATTGACATAAGGGCACCTCGTTATCTGCCCAGTAATTGGTCATTGTATATATTGTAAATTAAAGATTATAATTTGTATTATACTACGGTTCTTGGTCTTACTCATTTGCGGAGATCACTGAAGCGTATCCTTGTGTGTGCAAACTAATAATAATAATAATAATACCCTAGACAACAGCCACATAACACACATTTCACCACAGCCTCCCCCCAAATTAACAGGAAATGTAAACTCATCGACATGCGTATTGTAGCTTAAGGAACAAACTACCAGGTAGACATGTACTTGACAAATATAACATCAGAACAAATCATATAAGAGTACGTGCTGTGACAACACCTACTTAGAGAAGCATGGATTCCATAATAATCACACCCGACCGGTGCTACATCTAAATCTACAACGAGACTTCTTACCCGGTATATGCAGGATTTCAATTAATTTAATGACTTTTTCCCCAGAGACTCGAACATCTAACTGCAAAGAAGACGGTTAGCCATTCAATAAATGGCCATGGCTTTACATTATGTGTAGACCACTAAGTTAAATGTAGTTCAATATATCTCTAATAACTCATACTTTACTTTAAACCGTGACTTAGTCCGTGATGTCTCTAGCTTGTCAATATAGACCCAGACTTGTAAGACTGGAGATATGATTGTTACGAAGGAACCTGTTCGTGCTCCAGTCAGTCCACAAAAAAAATAAAAAATTATTGTAGTCTAATTGTAGATATAATGATGTGCTTAATTTCAATCCAGTATTACATCTAATATTAGTGTTATAAAATTGCGTATGAATAGTGAGCTCAAACATTAGCTCTAAACTATTCAGCGTATTTCTAAAAACGCTATAAATATTCTATACTACTCCTTGCCATATTTCGACCGAATTTCCTAGAACTTTTGGCTCTCGTGTTTACGCATCAACGACGACAGTTGTTTCTAAGAACATTGCCTTGTTTGCTTCTGTGAACATGAAATTGTTTCCTGGTGAATCATAGTCCGGTCTTAAATGAAGTTGGTTTTACAAGTGTATGAAAGATATGGCGGAAATCTAACAAACATTATGCGACAATTTAATGTTCTTAAAAATCTTCACAATCTGTGTAGCTTAAAATGATATTGTTCATTAAATAGACCAAATTCACCGAGTATTTGGTTACTAGATATTAACTCCTTACATCGACATATATGGTGACATTTGGGAAATACATATCTTGAATTGACTATACAAATTGTATATTATACGACTGGACAAAGAATATTGTGTTTTATAAAATTTACTCTATGTTGAAATTTCAATTTTTTCACTATTAGTATGGCTTTCCTATCTTACACAAAATTTAATTCGCTAAATAACAACTGATCAGCTATTCTCTTCTGCAGACAAACGTAGTCGAAATACACGTACTAAAACATTTGGCAAAAGACTTTTCTCATTTTGTGTCTCCCAAATAATGGTAGACTATGCTCTACTATTAAATATTCACATTATTCTAAATACAGCTGCCGTAAATACTGCTCAGAAACACATCTCTTCAAACTTTACCTTCAAATTAAAAAAAAAATATATTAAAAAAAAATAAAAAATAAAAAAAAATAAAAAATAAAACATTTCTTTACAAGCTTAAATTAGTTTTTATGCCCTGTAATGTCCCTTTACGTTTATATTTACAATATTTATGTCTTACATTTCAAACATTCATAATTATGTGTGCTACTATTTTTATGTAGAGCGTCGTGAGGCCTGTTTCTTGACGGGGTTATGAGCTACACACATTACTTTTATATTATTATTATTATTATTATTAATATTATTATTTTTATTATTATTATTATTATTATTATTATTAAGTATACTTAAAAAAACTAATATTGGATTAAATTTAATAAATTTTAATTTTATTTTTAAATCAAGACGAAAACTTCAATAGTTTAATCAACCGAAATTTATTAACGTTAGAAATCTGTAAACACATTTTGGGATCGTTTAGCAATCTCTATTCTTATATTGTGACAAACTAATAATATCTTTATCCACATCAAACGATTCATAATAAATATCATAATTTTTCGTCTAGATATTTTTAAAACATTTAGAACTTAAGTTTAATGGACACTACTATCTCCTAGACGTGGCTGATATTTTGTGAAATAATCAAAAAAAATTTCGAGATATACTAAACGTTAAAAAAGAAGCAGATATACATTTTACATTTGTCAATTTATTTAAACACAAAATAGCAACACAAATGATAAAAAAATAATTTTTACTTGCATTTAAAAAAAAACATATTTTACATTTAAAACATGTGTGTCTGCTTGTTCTGAATGATCTTGACATATCATTATTTATAGTTATAGCTTACTAAAGAAATTCAAAACAATTTATAATCAATAAAACTTAAACCTTTAAGAGCGGTAAGAGTAACTTATTTATTGTTGTATTTATAAGCGAGTTACCTCCCTTTCTCCATAAACCCTTCAAAGGCAATGCTGTCATCTAGGACTTGTGATGATTAATTTGAGTCTCTCTATTCTGGATAAAATGTAATTCATTTAACCGTTTAATTTCGATTCATTAAATTTTCATACCGCACATATAGATACCGTAAAGTATCGATAAATTATTTCGGGAAATAGTTTAAGTTGCGGTAATTCAGTTGCTCCCAAATTTTGTGACGTACCACAGGTACTACGTTCTTCGATGAAAGAAATAAGGAAGAAAAACCTATTGTTTACGTATGTACTTTTAGATACATACAAATAATGCGAAGGAAAAGTATTTAAGTAACAAAAATATAATAATTTAAAAGTTGGAGAATTTTTTTTTTAAA
This sequence comes from Radix auricularia, assembly GCA_002072015.1. Lineage (NCBI taxonomy): Eukaryota > Metazoa > Mollusca > Gastropoda > Lymnaeidae > Radix > Radix auricularia. The sequence goes on along the minus strand of MUZC01004731.1, from coordinate 76,816 downwards.
TTTATATAACTGACTTACCCAACAATATCTCAACAGGAACTAAAGTTAGGTTATTTGCTGATGATTGTATAATCTATAGAACAATCAAGTCAGAACAAGATAGCAAAATTTTACAAAAAGACTTAGATGAATTAATAAAATGGGAAACTAACTGGAGTATGTCCTTCCACCCAGAAAAATGTCAACTGCTAAGAGTAACAAAGAAAAAGAAACAAATAAATTCAAAATATTTCATTCATGGAAAAGAACTAACCCAAACTAAAGATGCGAAATACTTAGGAGTCATAATAAATGAGAAACTATCTTGGAATCCCCATGTCAATGAAGTTATTAAAAAATCAAACAAAACCTTAGGCTTTATAAAAAGAAACTTTTACAAATGTAACAAAGATATAAAACTAAAATGCTACCTCACCCTGGTGAGACCTATACTAGAATATGCATCTTCTGTATGGGACCCATCCACCAAAGAAAATATTGATAAGTTAGAACAAATCCAAAAAAGAGCTGCCAGATTCACTACTGGAGAATATTCAAAACTGACAAGAGTAACACCGTTAGTTAAATCATTAAACCTTGAAACACTAGAGGATAGAAGAACCAAGAGTAAATTAGTAATTATACATAAGGCAATTAATTCTAATTTAGAAATACAACACAAAGATAACCTAATACAACCCTCAAATAGACATAAAGTTAAAAACACCTTTCTTATTCCATATGCAAGAACAAACACATACAAGTTTTCTTTCTTTCCGTCCGGTATTCGGGCGTGGAATGGGTTGCCTGAGGAAACCAGGAAAGCCACCACTTTATCATCTTTTAAAACTCTAGTAAGAATACAGGACTAAACACAAACCATAGAAATACGTAGGACGCAATAATCTTCTGTACAGAAGGAGCGTCTGTAACATATAAGATAAGATAATATAAATTAATAAAAAATTAATATAATTTTAATAGATTAATATTTTTAACGATTAATCGATTAATTAATGGTTAATTTCCACATTTCTAGTGTCAACTTTAATCGATCAGAGGATTTTAACTTAAATGACAAGTAAGGCTTTAAACCAAACAGAGTAAACATTCAATACGTTCAATATATTCAATAGAAAACATATTAGCTTCAAACATAAACTTTTAATGTATACTAAATTTGCCCTTATGCGGATTTCTGTGGGATTGATAATTACTTGCATCTTGCTTACACGTTTGTTTATAATCGCAGCATTGTTATGTGTGATTGAGATTCTGATTGTTAACTGTAGGATTTTATGGGTTAGGTCAGTCCTGATGTGAACTGTGCACTTTCATTGGTTCAATGAGTGCTGATGTGAACTGTAGACTTTTATTGATTAGGTCAGTCCTGATGTGAACTGTAGACTTTCATTGGTTAGGTCAGTCCTGATGGAAACTGTAGACTTTCATTGGTTTGGTGAATTCTGATGTGAACTGTAGACTTTCATTGGTTAGGTAAGACCAGATGTGAACTGTAAAATTTCATCGGTTAGGTCAGTCCTGATGGGAACTGTAGACTTTCATTGGTTGGGTGAATTCTGATGTGAACTGTAGACTTTCATTGATTAGGTTAGTCCTGATGTGAACTGTAGACTTTCATTGGTTAGGTCAGTCCTGATTGAGATTTTGATCATCTTATGCTGAAAAAATAATTACTTACACCATTATGTGCTATAGATATATTTTTCAAGAAGTATGGAAACTATGCTGAGGCATCTCTTTACGAATGAAACCAGTGAACCATAACAATCCCAGCCTGTTGAATTTTTTAAAAAAAATATTTCAATAACGTTTTGTTATCATACTTCAATAAATCTGCACTTAAAAGACTGTCAACTGTATTCTCAATAACCTAACTTTTAAAAAACTACCTTTTAAAGAATTTATTCATGGCCTTTAAGAAAGTTCTCTCCTGTTTATTCTTCCGTCAGCCTCATTAGTCATCACATGCCTCGTTCTCATCTACCCCACGACAGCTTGGCACCCAAACAACAAAGATCAATTAGACTTATCGAGCAACACAAGCGCTTACTAGCATTTTTGTCTTTCTTGGGTTTTTTGCTTCGAGGATGGTTCTAATAATTTCGAACACATATTTCTTTTTGACCCTAATAGATATAGATTTACATTAAATTTTCAACAACGATTATTGACACATAATAATTATATTTAAAAATAATAAAATACACACAAATAAATACATTTTTAATATATTTTATTTGATCGTTTTTTGTTTTTGTTTTTTTTTATTTAAAAAAATATAAAAATATAAAAAAAAAGTAAAAAAACGAAAACAATAACGAAATAAATAATGAAAGAAATAAAAATAAAAACATAATACTTTAAGTAGAAAAAATAAAAGTCAACCATTTGTAATATTTATAGAAAGCAAACATAATACTTCATATTACACAAAAACACTAATATGAACTAGTAACTATAACATATAACTTTTTACAATTACATAATGTTTATACATGATTATTAATATTTATACACACAGAAAAGTAGCGAGAGAGGGAGAGAGATTCAGAGAGAAGGAGAGATAAAGAGAGAGAGAGAGAGAAAGAGAGGGACAGCGGAAGAGGAAGATATATATATATATATGTATGTATGTATGTATATATATAAAGAAAGAAATGCATTTATTGATCTTTTATTATTTATGTCATAGGTATTTTATATTTAAATTTTAGTATCTTTCTAACTTTAAAAATTTTTTGAGAGACAAATTTAATTTTTTTGACCGTATGCGACAGTTTCATAAGATAAAATAACATTTTAAATTTCTTAAAGTATGTTTCTAATTAATGAATAAATAGAATATTTTGGTTTTCGAGAGGACAACTTTTGAGAGCCACTTCAATCGTCCGAAAAAATCAAGATCATATTACGTCATCTCCCAGAACACAATATATCAAAACAAAAACTTGAAATTCCAATGTTTGGATCTGTGCATTGCTCAAAACTAAACATGTAAATGGAAAGATCCCTGATTTCAAAATCCGTTTCAGACTTTAGTTTAAAATAAGTTTTATTTTAGCAAATGAAATTAACATTCACCGTTTAAATACAGTTGGTGTCATTATATTGCAATAACACAATGAAGAATTTTAACATTTCATGGAGCTTCAACTCGTTTGTGTTTTTTTATGATCTGTTTATTGAGTGAGTAGGACTTAAAACTCGTATTGCATTTGATTAATGTGTTAGTTATTTTTGTTCAAGTTATCTATTCTTTAAAGATCTGTACACTGGGTAACATTTCATAGTATTTGCTTACTGTGTTAAAAAATAAATGTTAAAAATGGAAATAAAAATTACAAAATAAATTAAAATTCTGATAAAATTAGTCTCAGAATAAACTAATATATATATTTTTAAAAAAAAAATTATTTGTTTAATGTACAGAGGCGTCTTATAATTTAAAAATGTGGATATTCATTTTATATTTTAACAAAAGATATTTTTTTAAAAGAAACATTATGCGTAATGGAAGTGAATGTTGTATTAACGAACTAAATCAAAACACTTCGCCTTTTGACGATCCATACCACTACGTCCATTCATAGAGCACTTAAATGGTTACATGGTTTGTTTAATTATATATATGTGACACTACACATTGTCATTTAGTGATATATATGTGACACTACACATTGTCATTTAGTGATATATATGTGACACTACACATTGTGATTTAGTGGATATAATTAGTTTAGGATACTTTCATTAAAGATTAACATTATAAAAAAAAATTCAAAAGTCTACAGATCAAGGTAAAAACACGTTTGCCAACATTACCATAAAGTGATTAATAAACGCAACAAGAGGCATATGCTATAAGAACACTTTTGTATTAGCATCTTTTCAACTACAATAGTGCCAAGTAAAGAAGAAATAGAAAAATTAAGAAACACGTATAGACTATGTTTTTGACTGTAAATCCCTTATATATGAGACATAACTAAAAGTATTGATTATATTCAATATGATACACACCGCGTGACAGACCGTCACAGACCCCCCTGACATCGAGGGCCGGAGTGAAAATACTGACCAGTGGATGTCAAGTATAGCAGACGGCTACAATTGCTATATAGAAATAATATAAAAATTCATTTATTTAATTACGGTACATTTGACCGATCTGAAAATTTAATATATAATGATTTTTAGAAGACACAAGTCTGTGTGCTTGATAGGATCATGGACAGGGCGTACTTTTTTACTGATGTTTTTCTGCGGGCTGGATCACGACAAAGAGAGATCAGGACAAGATGGTGGAATTAATATAAGGGATTTTAATACGGCAGCTCGTATGAACTTCTGTGTTAATAAGGACTTTTAAATAACGACAGCTTTGGTATTCTTATGCAGCATGCATGGAAAATTAGATGAAAATATTATTATTCCAAAACGAATGTTTTTGTCCCCCTCATTAACAACTTCAGTCAGCGGTACCGGTTTAAGGCCATGAGTGCCAGTACGTAAGGATTAACAAAAGGTTCCGTGAAGAGTTTTCCTGTAGCCAGATCTGAGAAAACCTTCCATTAAGGGTAACACCCTATCTAGGCCATTGATGATCACTCGACTTGCGGTAGTCCTTAATCATAGAGACTTGAATGTATTGCAAGGGTCGCGCCGAAGTTTTAGCGTGTTGAATTAGGGAAGAGGCATTTTTGACCTTGGCCTAAATGCCAAGTTGGCCACTTCAGAAGCGGTCTCTCGGGGGGGGGGGAGGGGTCCTCGCTGTTACGTTCCCTTGGAAGAGGGGATAGGGTGGCTAGGGGATGGGGCTTTTGGGGGAAGACCTATGAAGAGCACATGTATGTTCATCTCAATAAAACAATAGTGTATTGCTATATTTGTGTTTTAATTTTTTTAATTTGGGGAACGTCAGATACAGTTTCGGAGAATGGGAAGTGGGGTGCGGAGTAAAGGTTTAAAGAAATAAGTGTACAGTATGTCAACAAGTAATGGCATGGAGATAATATTTGGATTTTATAATTATGTTTTAGTTATTTATTTTAGCAGTGTAAATATATTTTTAGTCAAAATTAAATCAATTTCAAATGTATTATGTCGATTTAGAATATTTATCCTCATAGCAATCTCTTTGAAGTCCTTGCCTCTGTTTCAATGTGTATTTAACTGTAAAAATATATGTTAAAAACTCTTACCACTGAATCCTACCTGCCAGAAAGCTATTGTCTTTGCACCACTATAACGAGCACAGTTCTGCGAGTCCCAGACTACATCAAGGTGTCCATGACGTCACTTGGTCCAAGTGTCAAGACCGATAGCGCCATCTTCTGTGCTCTTAAATGTCTTGACTTAGAAGACAGGTGTTTTAGTTTCACCTTCAGTGAGGCGACGTCGCAGTGCATTCTGGGTGAGTTTAGAACATAACTTTGATTATTCCACACATTAAGATGTCACCGGGGTCCCAAAGTTAAAGTTCTATAACTATAAGGCCTTGATTGCGTTTAATATAAAGTATGATTATATTGATGAGTATTTTCTAATAATTATTTTTGGAGACTCATTTAATGTTTCTTTTTTAAATAAGCGTTGAAAAAAATGTAAGCAATAAAAATTTAATCTTGACCAACATTGATGAATACAAAAATAGAAACATGTTTTGAAATAATTTTGAATGAAAAGATTGTCAGCCTAGAAAACTTCTTCCATTGCTAACGTTCACATTGACAACACCAGAAAGACAATCTGAATTAAACCACGTCGTCAGAACTGTAACTAGTTTTTCCGCGCCCTTGACTAAATTATTTTTGGCGCCCTTAAGAAATAAGGGTAATATTAAATTATACAGAATAAATGGATTATTGAAAGATGGGCCTTCGTTTTCCTTTGCATTTGCGCCGATGCCAAGTCGTCGTTACGCCTATGCATGTCGTTGTTGGAGCTGTATATAATCATACAAACATGAAAACATTTAAATGCGGCTGTATGGTACTTAAAGATTAAATCCTCCTGTCCTTGCGAGGCGCTATAGTTGATACTTCAGCTGATGTCCTTGAGGAGTAGTTACAATTGAACATTAGTATAAGGGCAGAAGCCTAATGATGATATCATTGTTATAGGGAATTGATAAAAGCTTTCTTTAGCATTTAATCATGAGAGATTTGGATTAGTTTAAAATTCATTGTGTAGAATTAGAGTAAGTTTCGAATAAGTCAGATAACTTTAATATATATCAATTAATGATTATTTTTCAATACAATGTACATAGTGTAAATAAACTTGTATTTCGTTTAACTTTACACTATTCTTGTTTGTTGTCATCAATTGTGAGATCACTCAAGTAATATCCTTGTAGGCGAGAAGATATTTATTATAATCATTATCAATTATCCCTAAACCACGAACCAGAGTACAGGAAACACATCTTTTATCGCCACAGTTATCAGTGTAAAGAATACTTCTGGCATTTTATAGTTTGCAAACATAATGATTTAATTTTATCTCAATTACAGCGAGATTTATCTCTATGTCCTGAAAAGTCGCCATTATTTGGTAATGAGGTTATAAATTTATCTTAAATCTTTGAATAAATAAAGTATGAATAATAAGCTTGTATAATATACTTTGTACAACAGTTAACAAGAATTTTGTAAAGAAAAACAATTTAAATAGGGAGCATAAGTACTTTTTCCAAAGAGGATAACTTTAACAACCTATTACCTATGCCTCTGCCTATGTTTTGGCAGTCTGTTAACTACTTTGGAAGTTCACAGCCACACATGCTCAACAGCGGATAAATAGCTGAGATTACAAATCCGCTAGTAGAGATTACACATCCTCTAGTAGAGATAACACTTCCTCTATCCGTCTCCTTCAACGTTAACCCACTTATCCTGTCAAGAATTCTTATCTACCGGTAACACCCAGATAAAATACAATTATGGACCCGCACAAGCCTAACGGTACAAGGAAACTAGATATTTTCAAAGAATTTGACTTTATCGGAAAATTAAAATCAGTGACAATGCTGTTGAAATTGTGTTTTAAAAAATACATGCTTTTGCGTGGGGATCAAGTTAGGGGCTGTTACAAACTAAGATTTTAACGTCTCATTGTTACCAATGAGTTTTGTGAGGAAATCCATTCGTCTCATTGAGATAATAATAAATTTGTTGTTGTAGTTTAAATTGTTTTATTTTGCTGAGCGGTGTCTTTAGATGGTGTTTTCAAGTTTGTTTGTGCTCATAAAATACTGTTTATGAATGGAATACATGATCTAAACTAGATCTCGGGGAAAGCTAAAAGAGAAATCTACACAAAATGTGTGTTTGTTGGGAGAGGGGGAACCTTGTTTTGGTGATCATTTGTTTTATCACTGGAATGACGTGTAGCAGAGGTGTCAATGTAAATTAAATTTTAAATTTTATCATTAAGGATCAAATGTTTGTTTTAAATTTACTTTGAATATCAACCTTTGTATAAAAATATTGACAGTTTATGGACGTGAATGAAGAACGTAAGCTCGAGAATTTAATTTTAAACTAAGTTACTTGTAGCTAGTAGATAAAATATCCGTTCATTCCCCATGTTTCGTGTAAAAAGTAAGCTAAGCATTTGTTTATTACCTCAGATACGTGTACAAAGTAGCTCTATGCATGTTCATTACCTCAGTATTTTATGTGTACAAAAGGCATTTTAAACATATTTTATGTAAGTTGTGATAACAACATACACTCCATACTTGTATGCTACATAAATAAAGTGAAAAAAGTAAACTCTCCAATTGCTTTTAACAGTTAACCAGTACGATATACACCTCTGCATGTGCAAGCATGTCCAACGCACACCCTTGTCACTTGTGAAGAATGACTTCCCCTTATCACCCTGCCATACAATGATACATATTTAAATCATATAATTATTGCTGCTACTGAGTCGGATTAAGGATTTGAATCGCACTATTGACTTGAGTATAAACCCACATGTTCTTAACGTACCTATAAGTATGATCAATTAGCTGACTTATACTAATGGCGTTCAGTTCAAAGAATTATGTGGCAAGAGTTACTAATACAATGGATACCCATATTGCACTGAAAGTTTTCTGATACATCATGAGATAAAATGTTATCTTTCATGCAGTAGTTGTGTTCCTGTTGATCCTCTAGCAGTGTGATTGTAAGAGACGGGGACGGTGCTGGTGAGTTTTTTTGTTTATTAAATATAATAATTTGTTAACTTGCTTTGGAATGTGTACAAAAAATGTTTGATTTCGAAATATATGCACTAATTTAAATTATTTTTGACATTTTTTTGGATTATGTGCATTAGATCTATAACTTTGATAATTCTAATGAGAAACTAAAATAAAGCTAAATCACAAATTGTCTAAGCCAATACATGCAATAGAACAGGAAGTGTTCAGCTAATAAAAGACAATACCTGTGACTAAATTATTGTTGATGCCATTGGTGTAGATCTGGTGATTTAGCAATGGATTTGTGTGTATATTTGATCAGTTAGTCTAGGGTCAAGGTGGGACACCATGGCTACTCACTCAGATTGTCAACACGTGTTCATGCCAAACCGACTGCCTATGATATCGTGTTAGATAGCGAACTAACACCTGCCGCGTTTATAGCGATGACACAGTTAGCCAAACACTTGAATTTCCACTGTTCCGCCTTATTATTTTCACCTCACTTGTTTTAAAGAATGATTATTTCAGCCCCTTTAAAATGCATTAATGAATTAAGTGTTTCTTAGATGGTAGGGAAAAGTTTTAAAAAGTCAATTTTCTTTTTAACTTTAGTATTCAAACATGCACTTTGGACGGCTTAACATTCTACAACCAAGGTGAATTCTATAGAAACTATTAATTTTGTATTTAAACTTGATTTATAATATACTAGTTACCAGCGAAGTGAATGAATCTTTGTAGCAACCATTGGTGCCATTGTAAAATTTGGTGCTTTCATGGGAAACATTGGCCGACTTTTAGGTAAGACGCCTAATACAGGATTAGTCGTGTTCGGGCTTGCAGCAAAGATAAGTCATGTCAAAGAATCGTGTTCTTCATTAAATATATATATATACATATATAACGTCATGAGAATACAACACACTGGAGGGATATAACCTAAAATCGATTTAACGCAACCTGAATTAAAACAGCAGTCTTTAAAGTTTTTTTTTGTTACATGAATTCCAAATCACTGTACTTAGCGAAATTTTGAGTTTTAAAATTAGTCACACATTTAAAATCAACATTTTTTGTCAACTTTGCATGCTTTAAAAATTGTGTGTGTGTGTGTGCATCTTACATGCACTATTTAAAAGACGAATATTTTACTAAAATATACAAGAAAGTTGCTCTGCTTTTCGGTTTTTGTTTTTACCGGGTGTTGGAATAAGCATTGACCATCTTTGGGACACGTTGGAATGAGCATTGACCATCTTTGGGACATGTTGGAATGAGCATTGACCATCTTTGAGACACGTTGGAATGAGCATTGACCATCTTTGGGACA
>MUZC01004731.1:7821-63200 GCA_002072015.1 Radix auricularia | reverse complement strand
GTGTGACCAAATCTTTCACAATACGGACATAAATAAATAAATGTATACCAGTTTGGGACACGTTGGAATGAGCATTGACCATCTTTGGGACACGTTGGAATGAGCATTGACCCTCTTTGTGACACGTTGGAATGATCATTTAACCTCTTTGAGACACGTTGGAATGAGCATTGAACCTCTTTGGGACACGTTGGAATGAGCATTGAACCTCTTTGGGACACGTTGGAATGATCATTTAACCTCTTTGAGACACGTTGATTCGAACCTTATAAGGTACTGTAAATGTTCTCATATAATTGTTCTGTGTACTCAGTAATCGTTATTTCTTGATTTAATAATAAGATGAGATAAAAACATCTTATATACAGTGGTACCTCGGTATATGTCTTCTTTGGAGTAAGTCCAACTTGTTATACGTCCTGTTTGGACGCGAGACATTTTACTTGGTACATGGCCTTTGCTTGGAACACAACCCGCGTGCTAGAACTTGGAGTCAAGATGACACATGGCGCATGCGTAACTTGTAGGAATCACAGCGCACCAACCGATAATCTTCTTTGTTTGTACGGCGGTTGCTACTATCAAAAGAATTGAGGCAATAACTGAATTTGCACATGATGTTGTGTTTGTCAAAAATAAAATTAAGAAATTCACTTATAAATATTTCTTGGAAAGTTATTAAAAGGAGCAAAGGAACGGACATATATTGTTAGGACCACTATGGAGGTTAATGAAGAGATTGTTGTAAAGGATAAAGGGGGCTTTCGTGTTCGGGACTTATTTGCAGCATGCAGTATCCCGAGAAGGAATATTTCTATGATGGTGAAGAAAAAAATGGCTTTTGTTGCGATTACAAAACAATGCTCAGGGACATTAGAGCATGTGGAAAAATTGCTTTTGATCTAGATAACAGAAAAAACATAACAATTCGTCTAAGTTATTTTTATTGATGTATTTTAGTAATGAGCATGGTTTAAATTATTGTTTACAATCGCTTCAATAAATATAGCTATAATAAGCAAAAAACAATATGATTTTTATCATTGGAACGGATTATTCAATCTTCACTTCATTTCTTATGGGGAAAATGCGTTTGGTATACGCTCCGTTTGGTATACGCTCCGTTTGGTATATGCCCCGTTTGGTATATGCCCCGTTTGGTATACGCTCCGTTTGGTATACGCTCCGTTTGGTATATGCCCCGTTTGGTATAGGCCCCGTTTGGTATATGCCCCGTTTGGTATATGCCTTGTTTGGTATATTATCTGTTTGGTATAGGCCCCGTTTGGTATAGGCCCTGTTTGGCATATGCCCTGTTTGGTATGCGCCCTGTTCGTTATACGCCCTGTTTGGTTTATGCCCTGTTTGGTATACGCCCTGTTTGTTATACGCCCTGTTTGGTATACGCCCTGTTTAATATACGCCGTTTGGTATACGCCCTGTTTTATATACGCCGTGTTTGGTATACGCCCTGTTTGGTATATACCCTATTTGCTATATGTATAAGTCCAATGATCTTAAAGGGTTTATGGACGTATGCGAGGTATCAATGTTAAATGGTTCACTACAAAACATTTAGAAAAGCTATTTTTTTTAAAAAATCGCCTTAAATATATGTATTTTAGAGTAATTTATTTTTAAGTATACTGACTTATGAAACAAAATATTTTAATTAATAACAAATCTTTTAAAGAATACGTTGAATAATTACAATTTGACATTTATTTGATCGATAAACATGGCTTGTGCCAGCTATTCCCGGTCTTTAAATATTTATTCTAATTATGTAATATTGTTGGTATTAAATGTTTACATTGAAATCTGTTGCGAGTTGAACCATGTCATATAAGTTCTCATAGTATAAACATTGAAAATTTCACTACAACCTCTTTTGCCTTTTAACACAATTGTAATGGGATTCATTTCATTTTCATGCTAACAATAACATTTTTAAGTATAAAGTGAAACTTTTATTATGTTCAAAAGTATCTATACATTTTAAAAAAAACTAAATTTTATTGGATATATTGTTATAATCGATTAGTTGTCACCAATCTACGTGGTGGGATCTAACAGGTGGGATCAAACAGGTGGGATCTAGGATGTGGAACAATAAGGTAAACCCCTCCAACATGAACCCAAAGTTTCCCCAAAAGATGACCAAAGACCTTAACCACAGGTCCATCAGGAATGGTGTCTTAAAGTGGAGCTGTGATGGGGCCTCCTGTATTACAAAGGTAGGGTTTGTACAAACGTGCTGTCCATTTGACCACTAACACGTGCACGCGTCTGGTTGAGCTGCTGTTGCTTTAAAAATGATAAGGCCAAGCATCACACAGAAACACACATTTTTTTTTAAGTATCTGAACAAGCTGACTTTTAATGATCACACTATACCGGTATATTTCCAGAATTACTAACAAATCAGATCACAAAATATATACGGTGTAATTGAGGCATAATTTTCAAACTAAATTGAAATGCCATTGTTAATTAAGAAAATGTACCTAAGAATTTATACCCCTTTTACCTTTTACATCTCTCCAGTTCTACCGTATACTTCCGAGTGACGACAATGGAGATGGTAAGAAAGAAGTTTAAATAACAATCTCTTAAAAATTATTTTTTTTTTTTAAATTTAGAAACTCTCATTTCTTTATTATTGTAGCATTTAAAATTTCCACCACCCTAATTAAATAGTTCTGCATTCATCAAGAAGTGTTCCGATCTAGAAAAATTCCCTCCCTTCTCAACTCAGTTTTTGTTATATGCAGCAAGCAAATAACTGACATGTGATCAATATTTTATAACTCATTTTTTATCAAGGGTAGACAAACATTTGTTTAGAACACTTAGCTACAATAAATAACAATAAACCACAAATACATTACACTGTTAAGTTCAACAATCATAGGCTAATTCTATTCAAAATTGTGCAACAAAACTACTAGCGAATTTCAATATAATCAATTTAAAACGCCATTGTGGAAAAAACAATACATTATTTCTCTTGAGGTTGTTGTGCTTATATATCATTAATTATATAAATATTAAATATTTAAGCAAAAGCTATAACACTTCCGAGTGACTTAAAATTGATATTTCCGATAAAATAAAATTGTGCGTGTCTTTTAACCTCGAATTTGATTTAAAAATAGCTAAATTATGTAGCAAACGGCTTAATCTATATATATATATATATATGATTCTCCTCATGGTTCAACCATGCTGGACACCCAGCAAGCTGTCTAACCCCACTGACCAATCAGCTGGCAAGAAAAGGTAGGGCAGAGGGTTTGGGGACATTGAGACCAGCGATGCATTCAATTGTGGTCAATTACTTTGTTCTCTCAGAACAACAGAATATGTATTTCGTAGTGTAGTGGTTCTTACATTCGCCAAACACGGGGAAGCTCGTAGGATCAAGCCCAAGCTAAGACATTACTTTTTTAATTTTTAAAAATGTTAGTGTTTTTTGCCTGTTCATTTCCCACTTTATTTTCGAATATGACTTCGCAACATGACTGTTCATTCGTGTTCTTCTGAGTTCTTCGTGATGTAGTTTTTGTCAGATATCCCCCCCCTAATTTCTTTGCACTATGTATGAACAAGTCTTTGGTGTATGCTACGCCGCTAGCCACATCTAGTTATAATTAATTGACAACTTTTGACTTTGAAATAGGAAGTAGAAATTCTATAGTTAATTAAATATTTTTTAACTTCCTATTGCTGTCTGTCTCTACTGGCCATTAAACTAACAATTACATTCAGAAGATAGAGCAATGAATAACGACATACTGTTATTCTAGATGAATAACCTAGATAAAAGTGTTTCTTCTATATTTGCCTACATTGTCAATGAAATTCAAACTATTATATACTACATGTCTGTTTTCACTTATTTGTAAACAACGTCATTTTGAAAACATTGAATCACCTTCAGAAAATCTTTCATTGAAGTCATCACCAAAAAGTGGATCTAAGCTTCCACCACTTTATAGAAGCTGGGAAAATGGAAATGTAAGTATAATGTGCAGATAGTTCAAATTTTAAACTGAGCAAGCGCTGCTTTTGTGTGAACGTGAGGGACCCGTGTTGTGTATGTATACTGTGGAGGCCATGGGGGCGAATTGTCGGCGCCAAAGGGACGGGTCCTTTGAATCGGGACGGGTGCGGCCGAGGAACGAGGCCAAGCTTGGATCCTTTGCTATGGCCGGCGACTGACGCAAAGCTTGGGTCCTTTAATGTGGACGGGGATTGACCACGGGCCAGCGGTGTCCTTTGAATCGGTAAGGGTGCGGGCGAGAAACGAGGCAAGTTTGTGGACGGCAGCAGGCCTGGGTGTGGTAGTCTGGCCAGAGATTGGTTAAGTCAAACAAGCTTGGCCGTATAGGTGCGGAGACCGACGGGTATAAAGGGGATGCACTGACGAACACACGGGGGAGTGAGAGACACGCAGACAGACTGACGGAGAGAGATGTAGGGATAGGACAGAGTTAGGAACACATTGAGTAGACACGAATGTTAGTTTGATAAGATAGTAAAGATGTTGAGGAATTAAACAGAACTAGTTTTGCATTCTGACTTGGAGTTCAGTGTTTGGATAATAAGTTTACAAGTGTGTGACCAAATCTTTCACAATACGGACATAAATAAATAAATGTATACCAGTTCAATGATAATGTATATTCAAATTGTCCATAGTTTATGATGTTACTATGTCATTTCAAAAATCAAGATTTTCCAGATTATTCATTAGCCCAATTCTGCTGATATGTTCCAAAAGTGTACAATAAGCATATCAAAGAAGAATGAAGGCAGAAGTAGATACAAGAGAACAATCAAAAGTTTTTTATGTACAATATTTTGGCTCTATAACTTGCTTAACTTCTGTATTGAGTTAAAGAAAATGTATCATTGCAATGTGCATCTTAATATATTTGGAAAAAAAAAACATCAGAAGATATGACTCTTGCAATGCATGTCCACCAAATGTTTATCTTATATAATTGTATTTTTAGATCCCTTATATTAGCTTCACCGTCTTGTCTGGTGGGCTCGAGGTCTGTCGGAAAAACTACAGTAAAAAATGCCCTACTTCCCGTCATGCTATCGAGCTGATAGTTTGCCCTCAGACTTGTGTCACCTAGCAAAGCATTGTGCCAAATTTTCAGATCGTACCGTAATTAAATTAATGCATTTTTAGTTCATCTTTATGAGGCCGTCTGCTATAGAATAATGAATCAGTGTTATTTACTCCAGCCATCGATGACCACAGCAAGAGGAGTTCAGTCACGTTCAGTCTGGAAATGTTTGTGGCACGGTGCTTATTATATTGAACATAATTAATACCTGTAACAGGCCGAGGTCCCCGTTTTCTCACTTTCTCGTGATTGAGCTCACCTGCGCTTCTTTGTGGGCTTGTCTAACAGTATCCTCTTTCACACGATAATTCAATTCATAAATCAAGTCCAGGAAAAATGCTCTTTAATAATGCAATAGGAAATATGTACAATTATTTTACAGTTGGCGACATTGTTTCTTATTCTTCTAGATTCTACTAGTTTCATCTCTGTCTATCAACTCTTAATTTCGAACTCTCTTCCCAGTTCTCTCTCTGTGTTCTTCTCGTGACCACATACTCGTGACTTTTTTACTGGCCTGCTTTTGACCCTGACACACCTTTCTCACGTGACAATACCTTTAGGTCTGTCTCATAAATGAAGTGTGTATGGTCAAAAACTTTGTCTTTACGGGTAATGAAATTAAATATTATATAAGAAGATCTTTTCTCTTCCGAAACGTAAAGGTATGTACTGTAAATCACATGAAGTAGTCTCCGGTTTTAAAAAGAAAATAAACAATAATTTATTCGAATGTTGTTTCTCTCACTTTTGTTTTGGGGTTTTGATGTCAAGATTTTAACGCACCTCTTTCGTGAGGTCTAACGTATTTTCAAGTCTTGAATGTTTTGCTTTCTAGTTTCATGAAAGTGCTGACCCCCCACCCCCCCAAATATATATATATATATACCAGGGGGGAGAATAGTTAAATACCTGAAGTTTATTTTTTCTATAAAAATAATGTTAATTTTGATGTTTTGAATTGTATGGTATTTTTTAAAAAGGATATATATTATTCAAATAGTTTTGAAAATGTGAGTCTAATATATAAATATATAAGAAATGTTTCCATTTCAGTCGACGTATGCCTCATCAAGAAGCAAAAGTGTCAAGAGTTTCAAGGACAGCATTGGGACACCAGACATATGCCAACTAATAACCAAAGAGTGGGACTTACCCAATGACATCGAGGTATAGGGATTCATTACTATGTTTCTCTTAAATAAATAATTGGCATGAGCTGACATGAGTAACAAACTGAGAGTATTAACAAAATCACATTAGTCTTAGAATAATCTAATAATTATATCAATACTTAGAATTAATGGTTTTTCCCGCTAAAATAATATTTAATTTTGTTTGTTTTCGAATTTTTAATCATGAATGACCGTTGGGCGATGGCACAAAAGGGCTCTAGCTCTGTAGAATAAAGGTAAAGTTTGTTTTGATACAGTTAAATATGGATCATTAATAAATATGAATTAGTTAACTCTTTACTTGTAGTAAAGGTTATGTTTAGGTGGCCGCGGTGGTCGAGTGGAAGCGCGCTCGACTGACGTTCCGACGGTCAAGGGCTGGAATCCAAGGGAAGCCAGGGGCCTATGGCGTCCCCGAGTTCCACCCAGCTCCAAATGGGTAAAAAGCGGTGGGGTAATGCGTGGAACCCTTAGCTGTGGCATGTGAATGCTGCATCATTTGCCCAAAAAAACAAAAAAACTGCTGCCTTGCAGATGGTCTTGGCTGACCAAAGGCTGTGGAAACAAATCCAGAAAATACAGCAGGCTGAAGTCGGAGGCCACGGACCAATTGGCGCAAAACTCGTGGCACGCAAAATTCAATATTCAATATAAAGAACGAAGAAGAAGAATCAATGTTTGTGAATAAAATTGACCAATATTAATCTCTGTTTAGAAGCTATATATTTATTTTTTTATTTAAATATTGTTGAAAATAGGCATTAAAAAATTGAGAACTATATTGTATAAATAAAAAGCACCACATATTTATTCGACATAGAGGATGGTAAAATAGTTAACTTTTAAAACACGAGAAACTAACGCTATTTGATTCAACATTAATCCGTCTCTATTTGAAATGCCTCGAAAATTAACCTTGATAACTAAAATGTGTCCACTTTCCTTTTTTGCCACTGTTTACTTTTCACATAATAAATTCAGTCATTAAAAATACTATTTTTTGTTGGTGATTGGGGTATGTCTAAATATTCTAAATAGGGGGCATTAGTGTCCAGATATTCATTAACAGTTAGAAATAACAAAAACAATGTGTTTGAGAGTGTGGGTGTTCGTACGAAAATATTGACTTACATATTTAGCTGAATATGAAAAGGGGTTGGTGGGAAGCATTCCAGAGATTAAACGGGCATTTTGAAAAGTATATTAAAATATTGTTTGGTTATAGCTGTTTCGTTGCTTTATTTTGAGTTAGTCCTTGTAGGGATTACATTTTTTATATGGAAATTTCTCATTGGGATTTTACAATATTAATAAAGAGAAAAACAATTATTTGCCAAGAACTGACCGGCGGCCGTTGTTGTACTATTGTACTGTTGTTCTGTTGTAATGCTGTACTGTTGTACTGTTGCATCACTGATAGTTGTCTAGGGTCTAGACACTGCTTTTTTTAACTCACTTCCACTGATTTGATATTTTGTATGCATCATTTGTCCCTTACAGCTCATCGTCTGGCTGGTGGGGCCACTTAAAGATAAGGAACCACCAGATGATACGAAGAGGAAAAACAAAGATGATGTATCTGTTGATGATGGTAACTAGATTCGTTAACTATTCTGGCACAGTTCCAATTCTAAATGTATCTAGTTTTGGGTACCGTGTATAACCATTGATTCCTTACAGACCATGTAGGTCCATGGGAACAAGTGAAGTAGCGTTCACAAGTTTCATTGACCACTAACGAGCATGGGGTTGTGTGGTTAGCACAATGCCTCGGGGGCCTTGCCAGTACCATGGCTCGAACTCGCGACTCGAGTTCTTGCAGCGGTTTGGTAGTCCAGAGTGCTACAAATTAGACCAAAGCGCTCCTAATAATAATTATAATAATAATAATAATAATAAAATGATAATTTATATTGCGCTGTATCCCAGCAAGGAGCCGGGCTCACAGTGCTTTACATGGAAATAACAATACATATATTAATAAAAGAAACATTCATATCATACTAACTACATAAATGACAATACGTTATACTCAATACATCAGCTACGTTAATCATTTAAAGAAATGTTGTTTTATTAATTTTGAAAATAAATGTTATCATTAAACCCCTCGATTTCCTGCCTTGAATAAGAAACTCTTTTAGAATAATTTCTGTGAAGAGGAACTTCACATTGTCTTTCGTTATTACATTTCGTGCAACGCTTTTTTTAAGGCATTTTTCTGATTACGTAAAAATTACTGAGCTCAACAAGAGAACTTCTACGCTATATTTAATCCTTAATTAAATATTGTTCTATATTAACTCAATTAAAAAAAATACACAAATAGCACCAACAAAATGGTCTTAAAATATGGTTACAACTTTTAAAACATTTAATTATTGAAATATTATTGTAAAATTTAAATGTTTATGTTACCATGTAAAATACTGTTACATTTTGAATTTAATAATTTTAGCTGTAATTCATTTTCTTTAAATAGTTTTGTTTCAACGAGAAATACTTAAGTTTCTATTCATTGTTAGCTCCCTTAACAATCCACAGATAACCCACTGCAACCAAACAAAAGAGAAATTCAGAAACTGACAGAACAAATCATAAAGATTACCGCCGACACTGGTCAGTTACTTTGTCAATTAAATGAAATATTACCCATATACTTCAGTTCCTTTCTCAAAATGTTTTTGTTTACCGGTATATTGTAAACGTTTATTTCTAATTTTGTTCATTGGCGATATTGATGGCTAAACCTGAGATCATTTGAAAACAAAACAAAAATATTGTTTTAATATACATTATAACTTTTAAAAGACAGAGATAATAAAAATAGGTTTAAGAGGACTTTTAAAATATGTAATGCATAAATAAATTATGCGTTATCTTAACTGTCATCTAGAGTTTAATAGACTTACATAATTTACAACTTTGGACAAGATTGTACAAATAAAACACAATGGAGTCTGTTGTTGAGAGTTCTAAGCACAGTTAGATCAGATGTGTTAAGTCAAATGTTAGCGGCTTGATGGAGGAATCCAGGTTTTTTCACCTGTCCGCATGAAATAAAGTGGGGATTTGTTAATGCATGGGCAAAAAACTAGTAGATTATAGCTAAAAGAAATCTTATATACCAATGATCAGAGAAGGACTTGTATTCTAAGAAAAGGTTTTTGTATCTCACACAGAGTCCTGGCTCTTTGTCCAGGCCAACGACACAGATCTGTTTGACTATGTGGAGGATGCGATGGACAAACACGAACTAGTCACCTGGAACAAACCGGCTCATGTGATTGGGGTTACGTTCTGGCCTTACGATGACCTTGACATGTGTGACGAAGTGGAATTTTGTAAGGTATTTTTGTTATATGTCTTCAATCAGAAATGTATCTTTCACAGTTCTGAAAATAAAATAAAAATAATGAACTTCTTAAAAAGCTGAATTCTTCAAACAGACAAAAAATATGTTAGCCGTTGGTTTCATTAATTCTTTAATCCCTCTTTTACTTTTTTTGTTATAGCTATTTTATTTATATATTTTTTCTAATGAAGAGAGATAAAAAAGAACACTACACAATAATGTACAACCACACCAATAAGAAACGAGGTGAACTAAGTCCTAGTATCAAACAGCACATTTTTCTTGACTACAGGACAGTCGATTTTCAAAACTTGATGACAGAAAATGTCAAGACCATGGACCTGAAAGGTTTGTGGATGAGGATGATTTACTTTAAATTTATATGACAAGCCATCCGTGCAAATCACATATAACAACATTCGGGCAAAGATACAAAAACAGACACCATTCATAAAAGACACACATACTTTAAATCAATTATCAAACACACAGACACAAATACCAATCATCAAAGACACACAGAAAAAGACACCAATCATAAGAGACACGCATACAGACAACAATCATCAAACACGCAGATACCAAAGACACACAAACAGACACCACTCATCAAAGACACACGGACGCCGATCATCAAAGATGTTTTCGCCTAGCGGACAATTAGATTATATTAAAATATTTACGTAATTAAATGGGGAAAACATTTTGAGGTTGTTACTTCATCATAGCTTAAATAAGTTCTTTCACTTATTATCTTTATTTTATTAAGTGCCTCAATGTTTTCATGTTTATCAAAACAATTTTAGGTGGGCACTACTTACTATAGATACCGTCATTATTTAGGGTGTTCGTCTAGTGTTAAAAATACATTTCTTAAAGTGAGCAATAGGGTAAATTTTTGATAGAGAAACACGTGAATTTGTCTAATTGAAGTTTATTTTACAACACACTCATCCTTTTAAATATTTAAAGATACACACACGCACGCTAATGTACACGCACGCATAAGCAAACATACATAAATAAACACACACACACACACACACACACTGAACTCACAATGATTTTGGTAGTAATTAAATAATGGATTTACTAAAGGGAATCCCCTTTGATTCTAATCTAAGATGTATTCCAATGTGCTATTGTCATCAATGGAGACGAAGGAGCACTCACAGTCCTCAGGAGAAAGATGGAGAATAACATTCCCATTATTCTAGTCCAAGTAACGTAAAATATATTTGTTTATATGCCTTTCATTTATCTCTCAGTACTTGTTTAATATTTTTATTATTTATTTATCTCTCTAAAAAGTGTGCAATACACTGATAAATTCTACTTTATCTTCAAATTTTGATAAATCTTACACATATGTCGAAAGTTAATATGACGTGTATTTTAGAGGACTTTACACTTTTACTAGGAAATTACCCAGTTTCAAATGTTTTTTATCCATGTAAAAAGTATTTACATAAATTGTGAACTCATCTCAATTGTTACTGTTAATACAAAAGCAATAGTCTACTGAATGTTACATAGGCAGTAGTAGATTTGTGTAGTTCTTCTATTACATTCGGAAGAAAAAAAAACATTATTCCAGTGCACCATACTGAGCTATTTTCAAGAGAATGACTTACTTTACATTTATTACTTTATAGCAGAGCACAACGCCGGAAAAAATTGACATCAACCTGAAATATTTTATTCATTGAATGGATATAAATTTACAAAGTACATTTAAATTTTAAAAAAAATGAGTAGCTGGAATGACAGATATACAAATTAACGTTTTAGTTTCATCCTTGCCTCTATCTTTTTTCTTAGGGATCAGGCGGACTTGCTGATAAGTTAATTGACATCAAAAATAACAATTCTATGTAAATATTCATTTCAATACTTTTTAGTTTGCTAATGTTTTAATATTACACCTGTTCGCATTTCTGTTAGGAATTGTGTTGTCTATTTTAAAAAAAGTAAAATGCACTTTCATTTGTTGTCCCCTTTTCATCAGATGCTACATAGCTCATATTATCTATATGTATGATTCATAAGAAAAAGAAAAAATAGTTTGCACATAAGCATGTCGAATGACCCTCGCTGGGGCCGACCAATCACAGTTAATTGTAATCAAGCGAAGTGGGTTTTAAAAAAAAGGGGTGGGGGATTATGTCTCGAGACCCGCAGTGGGGTCGGCCAATGACAGTTTATGGTTGGCAAGCTAGGCTAGAGCATGCGGGGCAAGTAGGTAACCACAGTGGGGTCGGCCAATGACAGTTTATGGTTGGCAAGCTAGGCTAGAGCATGCGGGGCAAGTAGGTAACCACAGTGCGCATTCTTGAGACCATCAATACGTCAGTGATGTCCCAACACCAACCCCAAGACGTTCATTCACGTTGTTCTAAAAACTTTGTGCTGTAGTTTATGTCCGTTCTTTCCCCCATATATTTTTAATATCTTTGAGTAGGTCTGCAGCGTATGATACGTCGCGGGTCGTATTTAGTTGTGAAATATTTTGCACGTTTACATGAGATTTACATTATCTTACTACTTTGAAAATCTGTTTTCGTTTTTAAAAAATAAATTATAAATATATATTATACACAAATAATTATCATTCTGTATTTTATTTTAGGTATAGAGACAGTGGCTATTCAGATATTATTAACTACAATTATATAGAAGTGCTGAGTGACAAAGAGCAAAGCAATGAAGCCTGCATAGGAGAGCGAGTCCTTTTAGCAATACAGAACGGTATTTGTTAAAACTATAATTTCATAATAATTTTCTCGAAACCTTGATGCACAACTTTAAATTAAATTAAGTTTTAAAATTTTATGTCACAATGAGTTTCTCAATTCTATTAAACTACAATAAAATGAATGTTATAATTGTGACATGCGGGTCTTTAGACACTGGCTAAGGCTCAAATAATAAAAACCTTTAATGGTAATGAGACTAAAGCTAATATCCTTAAAGCTTTTTTGCATCTTCATTTTCTGCGTCAAGCGACAAGGAAGTTTTTATAAATTTAAATAAATTGGAAGAAATAGATTACCAAACGGTAGACGAGATAGGTATACATTCACTTTTTAAACAACTTTAAAATAAACAAATCTACTGGCCCAGACGAATTGCCTGTAAGGTTATTAAAAGAACTAACCTATGGACTGTCCCAAATCCTTGTAGTTCTTTTTAAAGCCTCTCTAAAACAGGGTGAATTGCCCTAGGATTGGAAATTAGCCAACATATCTCCATCTTTTAAAAAAAGGTGATAAATCAGACCCTGGCAATTACAGACATGTATCACTTACAAGTATCACTCGACAATTTTCAAAAATATCATGGCGATCGAATGAATGTTGTAGTTGTGCACAAAGGACACGCAGACATACTGTGGTATATTAGCTTATTACAGCTGCGCTCAAAATGAACATGCGAAAAGAGAGCATTATCCAACAGTTTGAATTCCTCCATTCAGTCCTTAAACCTGACCAGAATCCAGCGCGTAAACAATTGTCTAAGAAGGATTCTCAGAATTCACTAGCCGTACAAAATCAGCAACGGTGAACTGTTGCAGAGGAAAAAACTGAAGCCCATTGAGGAAGAAATTCTTCAGAAGCGGTAGAGGTGGATCGGTCATACACTAAGAAAACCTGCTTCTAATAAAACAAGGCAATCCTTAAATTGAACCCACAAGGTAAGCGAAAAAGAGGCCGTCCAAGAAACAATTGGCGCAGAGAATTGAAGGCTGACTTCAAGAGAATCGACCTTGAATGGAAGATCCTGGAGAAGCAGGCCCAGGATAGAGATGTCTGGAGGTCTCTCGTAGATGGCATATGCCCTTGGAAGAATCGTAGATGCCGACGATGATCTGTGGATGTCCCTCATGGACGAGAAGGCTCAACAACTATTCAATCCCTTTGAAAACAAATGGAATTTTATATTTTTTGTTTCGTTATTTTTCGTAGTATATTACTTGTCGTGTTACTTTATTAGTCGTGTTATGTTATTTGTCTAAATACAACATATATGAACTAATTTGATTTCATACAGAGATATTAATAACGCAAATTAATATTAATATTAATGTTTTAAACTGAGTTATTTGTATCAATATGATATCAATGGCAGCTTATCGATCTACCATGGACATGACAACGACCACACCAAAGTACATGAGAAAAGTACATTTCTATAAGCTCTGCACGGAGCTCGACAAGTTTGATGTGCTTCAAAAAGATACGAATTTCAACTGGAAAGAAATGAAGTTGAAAGTATGGTAACGGAAATTTAATATTAAATGTTGCCTGTTAAAACATGTTGTTGTTCTTTGATATATTGCTGTATGAACGCATGATATAGTTGACTGTGTTTATCGAAGGTTCCTGAGTGTTGTGGGCATGCTCTCTTCATTGTTGCCTGCTGCCCTGGTGACTTATGTATATAATAATGTATAGAGAAGGAACACATACTTTTGTTGCTCAGTTCAAATACTTGATAGTTCATCAAGTTCTTATATATAGCCGTAATAATGACATTTACAAAAAAATAATTGTAGCCTGTAGACATAAAATAAGAATGATGATATTGAGATAATAAAAAAATACACACATATTTTTGCTACTATGGAAATATCCCCAGTTTTATTATTATTGTGCAGTATATAAGTAATATCTTGTATCTGTTTGCATCAATTTAATAAATATCGCTAGAATTTTCTTCAAAGCATTCCACGGTATTCTATGTATGTATATAGTCCAAACGTATGCTTAGATGTGAAAATTATTGTTTCTCTTTGGGTTAATAGTTCGTTCCTACTGAAATGTATTTTGTTAAAAAAGTGTATAATCTCTTGAATAATATTTTAAAAACAACTCTCATACAGGTAACAATGAACACAACTGTTTGCCATATGTTAAGTTATATTTAGAAAAAAAACATTAATACATATAACCTTTGACCTCATTTGCGCTACATGAGTTTATGAAATAAAAACAAAAGGTCAATATTCTGCTCCACAGTTCACTATTTATTACATTGTGCATTATCAATACATTCCTACAGATAATCAAAGGGACACATGCTGACACAACTAAATTAAGTATATTTATTCTTCCATACACACCTACTCAGGAGAACCCTTGGCTGACCCGTATCATATTCGAAGCCGTTAAGCAAGGCCAAGTTGACTTTGTCAAGTTCTTCATTGAGGAAAATTTTGATATGAAATCGGCATTTTCCCAACAAAAACTTCATGAACTTTACCAGACCAAGGTGATTGTTGTATTGACAGGATTTTTATAGAGCACTAAGTATTAATTGTTGCTATTTTCATATGTATTACCTTTGCTGGGGTGTTGTCAATCAAGATTGAAACCATTTTAAATGGAAAGGTAGCAAACATATTTTTTTATAATTAAATAATACCCTACATGATGTGACAGGTAAACATTCAAACTTAGAGACAAGACTTGATGCTATGTAAACTTCTACAAAACGCTTTGACTCTAACAAGACTCGAAATCTTGGGGGGGGGGGGCGGATCGCAAATAAGCCGAGAAAGATCAGTTCAAACTTGTTATTTTAAAATCTTGGTAAAATTTAAATATAATAACTGATTGTATCATCTCCCTCGAACATTTGTCAATTCAGCCTCATCCTTTATATGATAAGGTACAGTAACAGTAAGCGTAACAAAAATACGTCACTATACGGACGACGCTAATATTGTTAGAAAAAAACGTTTAAAAAAAAACAAAACTTTATCTCTTTGACGTTCCAGCCAGAATACCCCAGCAAACTGTCGCAGGTTGCGTCATATGTCAACAAGTTACTGGGAGGATCCTATCACATGAGCTGCCCAAAGCTGATGAAGGAAGAGGAGGAGGGTGGGAGAAATCATGAGGAGCGTATGTCTTACACTTTGAATAATACATTTTCAGGCTATAAGAGAAATGGACTCAATTGATATATTTTATATTTATTTATATATTTTCCCCCGGAATATAGGTGTATTTCTTTGAATTACGTGATGAAGACAGAGACTTACAATCAATGATGATATTAAAATATAAAAACATTATAACATAAAAGGGGAATCACTCTGACAAATTAAATACTAAGATAATAGTTCTGAAATTATAATTATACCGCTTTGTTGCCAAATGGCAGCATTGTGTATTATAGTGTAGGGTAAAAAGCCAAGCTGTGGACGAAAACCGACATTTAAAGATTTAAATCAATGGGATATCCTCAGATTTTTATATTGGCTTAACATTATAATTATCAAAATAGCTGTTTTTAAAGAAGTATTCCAAGAAATAATAGCCCACAGATTATTATTGAAACGTCATTATTATTTTATAAATTCATTTTTCAGAGTAATATTCAGTTACAAACTTTTTTGAGCTTTAAGCTCAAAATTATTAAGCTAAAATTATTGTTTTCACCAGTATATTCACATGAAAAAAACAAAACCGCCTTGCGTGATTTGTTCATTTGGTCAGTCCTGGCCAAGAAGTTAGAGCTGTCGAAATGTTTGTGGAGTTATCTAGATGTAAGTAGACATAAAAGTAATTAACGTTATGTATGCACTTTTTGAAAATGACATGAGATACTAATACTAATCATAAAAACTAGATCTACTTCTGCCAGAAAAGTATCTGTATTTTTAAGCATAGGATTACATAAAGATTTGTAAAAATACTACTGAGATTTTCTTTTCAATTAATTAAAAATTACTTCATTTAATTTAGTTTGCTCTAGTTTCTCGACAATTTAAATGAGACACATAGTCACAGTGTTTACTTTAAGTTTCAATTATGAACTTTTTTTTCTTTAAAGAACAAAGTTTGTTAAAAAATTCCTCTTCCAAAATTAGAGCTTAAAGAAACGAAATATGTAAAAGTATAATATACATAAACCAATCATTTTAATGAATCTTTGCTTTAACAATTGACAAAGACCTTTTCGAAATGCTTGTTAGTAACACATTTCAGCTATTGGAGCACACAGAGGAATCAAAAGTTACACATTTGGTCATTGTAACTCATGTTTACAATGGCCATTAAAATGATCAACATGTTAACATGATTTGATATTGCTAATTTTGTAAAAACGATTTGATATCCGCTGGAAGGAAAGATTTTTTTATTTACTCATCAAAAATTGATAATTTAGACGAATCATTGTTTAAAAAATGTATATTAAATATTTTCTTGGTTTTCAAGAAATATTTACTTTTTAAGGTCAATTGTTGTCATTTTATAATCATCATTTACATTGAAAATATATTCTTGTTCAAGAGCTGATAACACACACAATACCTCACCACTTTAAACAAGTTATCCAATGTTTATACAATTTTCGTGTTACAAAACATAAATGAATCTAGTCGCCCCATTTCTGAATGATTGTGTTATAAAAAGAATTAATCTTCTATTTAGAATTGGCGTCTCTAGTACACAAAACGAAGTGAATAAATCTAGTTGATAATTTTCTGACCGTCTGTTCTCTACAGCACCAAACCGCCGCCGCAATGTTTGCCTACGGGGTCGCCAAGGCAATGCTGACGTCAAAAAAAATATCGAAGTCGGGAAACCGCAGCGACAAAATTATATTAAAAGATTACATGAAGTAAGTTAAGGCAAGCCTTCAAACATTAATGATTTTTTTAAACATAAAAAATGTTGCCTCCTTGCATGAAATCAATAAAGGGCTAAACCTAAAGCTATCAAGAAATCGTTGGTGTTTAAATGTAGCAATAGAAATCTAATGATAAGAAATTATTATTATAAGATTTTATGTCTTTCAATAGAAACATATTTTTTGTTTTGATTTCCCTTGTTTTTCTATTCAATGAAAATTTAGTCGTTTCTTTATAATTAACTGATAGAGAGTTTACAAGTTTGGCATGCGAGACGATAAACTCTTGCTTCATGAAAGACGAGGAGAAAACATTTGACCTCCTGAGACTTCAAATGTCCAAGTGGGGTCAGACCAGCTGTGTGCGTCTGGCGCTGGACTCCCGCAACAAAGAGTTTCTGTCCACTCCGGCGTGTCAGCAGCTGTGTGCCAGGTTGTGGTGGTTGGGGCAGGAGGTGGACATACTGTCCAATCAGGTAGACCACATGCGTCATATCTGCGAGTAATGCGTTAATTTTAAAATCTATATCTTGCAATCCATTAATGTAATCAATTTTTATTTCAAGAAATACGTGATTGTATTCAAAGCCTGCTATATACTAATAATGAGAAATTAGCACCAAAATGTTGAACAGTTATATAATGTGTGCAGCATAATCTAAATTCAAGGGACAGGGAACTCTAATGGATCCTAGTCGAACGATTATGTTTTATGTAGAAATGCCTACACTTGTGTATACGCAGAAAAATACTAATTCCAGAATAAACATCATCATTGTTGTTTTTGACTCCAGACATGATAATGAAATTCTAAAAGTTAAAAAAAAAATCAAATAAATAATTTCTTATATTTATTGTTTGGAATTATTTATGTTTTCTATACGTTTTTAGATCAGTATTTTAATACCTTTAACAGGGAATACAGCATCGAAGTGAACAAAAAAGGTAAGGATCTTACAATGATTTAATGTAAATAAACAAGTATAATATTCAAGAAAGAGAGTTTTTTGACACATACATGCAAATACTGAGATATAAACACAAGATACAACAAAAAGTTCTTGTATAATAAACTAAATCTTTCATGAGTTCTTTTTAAGGTTTGATTGCTTCCAATTGTTGCACTATTATACTATAAACGATTTCAAAGCACATGCGGCTGAAGGGCGCATGTTTACTCCTTGAAAGTACAAAATGATATGATATATATTAGTCCATGGCAGTTTTGTCAGGGCCTTTAAGCCGGAGCCCGTTTGTCGGGCCGATTAGTCCAGGGCCGTTTTGTCGGTGAAATATCTATTATATAATGCGCTAAAGCGCATTTCCGTCCATCAGTGTGAAGCCCCTATGTCCCGCAAATCTGGATAACTTTTTTTTAAAATTGAAAATATAGACGTAAAATCATAATGATTTTTTTTTGTTGAGATTAACAGATGGTGTGGTTTTGCGCACCGTAAAAAAAAAATCATGTTAAGCCTGGTCCCTATTGGAACTCAGGACGTGTTAGCGCATTTTCGTATTATGTATCAGTACTTATGTTAGATATCAGCATTATGTAGTTATCAGTAATTGTGTTTAGATTTTAGACATATTTTTATGAATTTTCCTGTGTAATGAATATACCTGACATTTTTTTATTTAAAAGTCATTTCTTTACAATTTAAAAAANCTATGTATTCAACTTCCGGCAATGGCGGCCGTTCCCTGCACTAGTGTTACTTCTCGATTCGAAATATTTTTTGGTAGTTTTAACGGGGTTTTTTAACGGATCGAGTAACTGAGTTTTGATGCACAAATGACAGGTCAGGACATACAAAAAACATATATACCTCATGGGTCTAGGACTTATGGATGCTGAGATCAAGGGTGATGACAGACGGACGGACGGACGGACGGACAAAACGGGTGCAATAGCGCATTCGACTTCTCGAAAATGCGCTAAAAATTAAGTGGCGTCATGAAGCTTTTATTATATTAATTTATTTGATGTTACTTTTTATGTTGATTATAATCTGAGTGTGTGAATAAGCCTGTGTGCGAGTGTGTTCATCTGTGTGTGTGTAGGTGCGTCTGTGTGTGCGTGTGACTGTTTGTTTGTATTAGTTGTGAAATAACGATTTATTTCATAGATTGCTAAAAGTGAAATTAAATATAGAAAAGACGTTACCACGTAAGGGCTTATGTATAGTTAAAATTATGCACTGGATTATGAAAAATTCCGTTAATTTTATGAACACAATTTTCTGCCGATGCGATCTTCGTGGGTGCTTGAATAAAAGATAACGGGAAGTCATTGAATGTGACTAAAAAAACAGTTAATGAGAAGATCAATCTCCGATAATTTTTTTCGGAGATGGTTTTACTTTATGCTTGATTTTAGAAGAAATGAGCTCTTACGCATTAGTTAGATGATTACTCGCATGAATTGCAACAATGGAAAATAAACAGTGAAAAGAACTTATAGTCGCTTGAAATTGCATATTTATAATTATAATATTTAATTGGTTAAGATTGAGGCTAAGAACGCACATTTACTTTTATTGAAAATGGAACCTTTCTAAAATTTTAAATTGTATTTTGCAATAACAAAATCACACGAAGATGGCTCGAACTAATTTCTCTTAGTCACTGTTAAATACCTATAGAAATAAATGTAAAGAAATTTTTTAATTGCAGACAAGATATCAATTTTACATTTTAATATAAGCTTTTATGCATCTACGTATATAATCGGATGTAGGAAAATTTTATACGGGCTGATAACAAGTCAAAATTACAGAAAATGAAATTTATTAATAGAAAAATTAACACGGAACCGCTTTTGAAGCATTCAACGAGTGATTTATCATAAAAACAATTGCAAATATTTGTTAGGAGGAAGATGTATTTCTCTTAGGTGCTTACTTAATACAAGTAAGTGTTTTTGATCGATTTCAGTATAAACTGACATTAAGGAAATTCGTATCGAAAGTAAACGCTCAGGGATTTTAAATAATAAAATGGTATGTGTATAAGCATTTATACACTGTTGTTAGAATGGGGTTAAATAGCTTAATTGTAATTTTTATAAAGAGGGGCAACTTTGTAAACTATTTGAAGGGTGCTTTTCATTTCTTGGGTCATGAGTTTATAAAATCGCCGAGCCCTGTGTGGCACTATTTCTTAGCCACTGATAATATCCCTTTTGCACAGATTAAGAAAACCAGCAGTGTAAAATTTTAAGCCCAAACCTTCCGATTCAACGTGTGTTTTTTTAAACAAATAGACAATATTTAAAAAAATATCCTCAACCATACATACCTTATTTTAGCATCAATATTCACATAATTAATATCTGGCCCATAAAAAATCCTATTAATTTGACTAAGGCCATGCTCAGCCTAGAAATAGAAATAATGTTTTGGAGAGCTTTTCCTATGAAAAAAGTAATCTTATAACATGTATTTTACTCTAAGACCTAAAGAATGATGAAACATCCATTTTGAAAAATTGGGTACATTTCTCGAACAATGCGTTTGCATGACATACGCTTGGGTAAACTGTTCTTTAAGGTTTCAATATATCAAGTGTAAAGAAATATCACAGGTATTACGACTTATACATAGGATCTAGCATAAGAAAGTGCGTGTTATGTCGAAAAATAACACTGACAACAACTCATTTTGTGCCAAGCTGTTTTGAGTTTATTAGTTGAATGGTATACAACGGGAATAAAGATTTATATAAAGTGAATTGTTACTATTAGAAAACAATGTGCGCGAATATATAATGATTGACATAACATTTATAAGGAGATCAATTTCTCACCATTTTCTTAAAAAGCAGCATTGTTCTTACGTTTTTATTCACGTTAAAGGAACACATGCCTTGATAACAAATAAACCATATTTTTCTCTCTCCCCAAGCCACAATGTTCACAAATGTTATCTGGCTTAAAATATTCTATTCGTCTTGAACTAACTTCGTGCTTAGACTATAAATTAAATGTGTGTTTTCTAAGAACCAAAGGAATCATGTGGAAAGATATTGTTTTCATGTTTTGATTCACGTGAAAAGAAAATGAGCCTTGACCGTTAGATTTTTTGAACTGTTAACGAAATTTGTTATTCTGGTAGAGTATATAGCATGCGTTATTAAAGGGGTTCGAGCATGGTGAAAGAAAGCCATCAATCGATCTGAATGGAAGGATGTGGTATAGCAAGCCAGGGCCCTACATGGGCTGTAGCTGGAAGGATGTGGTGGAGCAAGCAAGGGCCCTACATGGGCTGTAGAGCCAAGGACTTTAATGATGATACTATATTAAAGCAGAAAAAACAAAATTGATGGCTAATATTTTAATTAATAATATTTTTATATTTCTCGACACACATATATTTTTTTTTTATATAAAGAAGGGGTTTTATTTATCACTACCCTAATTTCCAGAAGCGTTTACATTCATTTTTAAGGAGAATTTGAGACCCAAAACCAAACAAAGTTATTCTTATTGTGCCTACCCCGTAGCGAAAAGAGAATAAAATAATCCAACTTGAAAGAAAATTTAGTTTTTATAGAATCAAGCTTCTCCACTTGTCCAATTTTTCTATTATAGACTTAATGTGATTTTTTCAAAATTAAATGCAGAAATAAATACATATATATACATATATGAAAATTGAATATTTTTCTACCTAACAGTTGTTGTGGACCCTGCAGATGTTGTGGTCGTATAAAGTATATATTCACCCCACATTTGATGTTCTGGCTTCATTTTGTAAGTTATATTTTTATGAAAAAATACTACATGCCCTTTTTAAAAAAAAAAGATTTTTTAAATCTATTTACATATTTGAGGGAAAAATAAATTTGCTCTGAATTATAATACATTGCTGCTTTATAACTTTATTTCATGTTCGTAAATTCTACTGAAGGTAAATTAATATTTCCTTCACTTCCGAGTTACCACCGTATTTTCTTCACTATCGATTCTAGAATAAGTGAATATACTCAATGTTTTTCTATGCATTGTTCCCCAGCTGGGTCTCATTATCTTCTTGTTCATCTACGGCTGGTTGTTGGTGTCCGAACTGGACATGGCAAGTTTCAGCTGGCTGGAGTGGTTGGTGTGGTTATGGGTCATTGTTTACATCATAGAGGGATTACGTCTGGTAAAAGCATCAGTATCAAGTCCATTATTAAACAAAAGAAAAGATTATTTAAAATAACTACGTTATATTTAAAAGCATTATGTTAGACAAGAAATTATTTCCTTAACACCACAGTTAATAATTTTCTTAATCGCTTAAGCTTTGTTTTATATTTAATAGAACTGTAAAGAGTTTTTTTTTTTTTCAAAATACGTCTAAAAAGAAACGAAATGGAGAAAGAGACATTGATATAACGTAACTTCATTGCAGAATATTTAAAACTATTTCTCTCAGAAAATTGCTTATATCAATAAAAGAATAAAAGTGAAAAACCTGTCGTCAAAGGAACGCCCTAGTAAATATGACAAGTTGAAGTCTCTCTGTAAGGTCAGTTCGATTATATCAATTATTGTCTCAACATTTCATTCATTTAACTTTTTATTTTCTTTAATTTAATTAATTGAATTTATGTCAAACACAAACTCCACAAGAGTTGTTGTTTCGACTAAAAAGAATCATAATCATTTAATAACTTTAGACTTTTAATATTATTCTTCACTCTTTTATTATAAATGTTACAAGTTTTTCTTGGAAAAAAAAGTATTAGTGTCCAAAAAATAGGGTAATTCGTCTGTTATATCGGCTTGAATAAATTTAACGCCCTGTCATATGGAACACCAAAAGTTTTTTGAAAAAATTGTTAATTACTTTTTGGTGTATGTGACAATATTTCACATTTTATCTTTATGTTAAATGTTTGTTACAACGATATTTGACAGAATTATGAGTAATTCTTGTATCAATCAGCTAAGCTACTCAAAAGTTTTACGGAAATCAAACCTGCCTGAGTGGATCAGCCTGTTATCGTATGTGCTCTTCCTCCTCGCCTGGTCATTCCGCTGTGCGGCCTACTACTCTCCAAGCCTACGTGACCAGCTCGGTGGAACAGCCAGCGTCCTGTTCAGTCTCGACTACGTCATTTTCTGTTTTCGTGTATTTGAATTTTTCTACGTGAGCAAATTTTTGGGGCTGCTAGTGGCAATGATTACAGAAATGGTAGGTCGTTGGATATTATCATATTCTTGGAAAAAATAATTAAAAACTATTAATGAAATATGCACAAATTGTTACATTGTTGACATGACGTACAAATTTAAAAAAAAAAAAAACACTAAAAGAACACATAAATATGCGGAACATGTTTTTAAGATAAAATGTCGATTTTATAAAGCTGTAGTGTAAATATTACATCGTAAAGTCAATGTAAATGTGTGATGTTATGTATAAAAAGTTGATTTTGCGAGAATTTAACGAAGATTTTATACTTTTAATACTTAGAGTTAAATTAAAATTTATTTTCGAATTCAATTAAAGTTAATGGGAAACTGACAATTTTATTTTGGTTTTGAACGTTTCTTTTCATTTCAACTTCTGGAAATGTTGGGTAAATGGATTTTTTTTTTTTTGGGGGGGTTTTTTTTTGGGGGGGGGGGGTTGCTCCAGGTGCCCCCAAAAAATAAAATTTTCCCTTCAATAAGAGGTATAAATTGTGTTC
Organism: Radix auricularia; assembly: GCA_002072015.1. Taxonomy (NCBI): domain Eukaryota; kingdom Metazoa; phylum Mollusca; class Gastropoda; family Lymnaeidae; genus Radix; species Radix auricularia. The sequence goes on along the minus strand of MUZC01004731.1, from coordinate 39,204 downwards.
AAACTTAGGTTGCTGTTTTAATAGACATATCTTGACCAAACTTGTTAGTTAGTTAGTTAGTTATTTCCTCTCGGGCGAAGACGGCACATAGGGCAGAGGTCATGGATTTCCATTTGCGACGATCCCTTGCTAATTGTATTAAGTCCTGGTTATTTCTTAGACCAATGGTTGAGGTTTCTCTTATGTTTGTTCTACGCAGGGTTTCTTTTGGTCTTCCTTGTTTTCTTTTGCCTGTTGGTGTCCACATGACGGCCTGACGTGGGAGTCTTCTCTCGTCCATTCGAAGAACATGACCGATGTAATTCCATCGTCTTCTCCTCAGTGGCAGATTTAGCTATAGGGCAAGGGGGCAGGTCGCCCCCCCCCCGCGCTCCAGTTGGGTCTAAATTGGCGCCCCCCTGAAACGCCCTCATGAATACTAAAAAGATGTAACCAGAGCAAAAAAAAAACAAAACAAAAACAAAAAATGCTAAACACGAAAAATGTAATCAATACTAAACTGCAATACGACAATATTGGCTTGCTAAATATCGTATTTTAAAACTGTAATATCTGGTTTGGTCAGTCAGGAGCTTCGCTAAATGGAAAGGAATAGAGAAATTTTGAAACGAATGATAAACGTGTTGTTTTTCTTGATTTTTAGCAAAACAAGGTTTGCCATTCAGAGTACACAGATAAAATTCTTGCTTTAGACTTTAGTGATGTTAGTTGTAGAAATACGTGAAATATTTGTTAAATCACAAGTTTATTAGCCAACTATGATTCTATTTTGGACAGTCATCTAGAGTTTAAAAGAAAAATGAAATTTATTTAAATCATCATTTGCAGTTAGATTTAATTCAATCATTTGCATCTGAATTATCGGCAGGAATTGAAAACTAACATGTATTTTCTGTAATTATCGATTAGACGGACCATTGATATATTTGAAATTGATATGATGTTATTTTACGTTCAGTTTCAAAATCAGGACATGTTGTGGAACTACATATTACAAAAGCGAGACATTGAACTAAGAGTGGCCTTCAAACCTTCGTACAATGTCATCTATGTTCATTATTGTGCTCATGTTTTGAATTTGGTCACTATCGAAGCAATGTCTGTAAACAGTGATGTATTCAGTAGTTTTTGGCACTGCTGAAAGGTATTCTTTACGTCTAGTTTACAACGTATACATACTCTTTTAAAAAATCGAAAATCTCAATATGAATCAACAGTAGATACTCTGAAATGACTTTTTGATACAAGATGGGCAAGCCGTAGGCCGTAACCATGCAGTTGATGCATTTGGATCACTCTCTGCTATTCTAGCCATTCTAGAAGATATAATTTCAAGGCCATCGACCTAACATAAAGGAAGTGTCAGAGGAGAAGCAATGGAACTATCTGCTTTAATAAGAAAATATTCTTTTGTTTTTTCTTATGTTATTTGTACAAAAGTTGGTTGATATTTTCATGTTATCAAACCACTTGCAGCTTAAGAGTATAAACATTGCAATTACAAAACGATTGATTTGTGTTGGAAGAAATAAGTTTGTTGAAATGAGAAGCGATCAAGCTTTTTTAAAATTCTAAAAGTAGATGTCTAATAATTTATTAACGAAAATTGTTCCAAACTAGATGTTAAAAACAAAATTTAAAGAAACGCGAATTGCAGAAAATAAAAGTTTGGCAGGTGAACTGAGTAGAGATGAAAGGTCTGATGATCCAACAGTTTTAAATCTGAAACGTACTTCACTATTTTGGATACACTTCTAAAATAAATAGATGATCGATTTAATGACTTTAGGGGCGCTGCTATTTATTTATATTGTATTGATCCATCACTGGAAAAAAAATACAGATCCTCTTCGAAGTTTATTCAAAATTTACAAACACATTAACCTAGAAAAAGCATTCTTGAATATTATACCTTTAAAAATGTTTATGCATCACAACGTCCATCACTATCTAGTGAGCTACAACTTAAATAGTTTCTACCATTCTTGATTGAAAAATAAATGGCATCAGGTCTCTCTTGTTTGTCAATTTCTATGAAAATTTACTTGAATTTTCCTGTTATCAATGATTGAAAATCATCAACAATTATTTGCGCTAAACAATGACAAACGAACGTTTGTCTGGATTGGCATTAATTTCAAATGAACGTGATCTAGGTGAGAACGTTGACTTTGAATCAACGATAAATCGTTTCGCTTCACGTAGAAAGGAATTTAAATAAGGCTCAGGGCTCTATATAAATTTGCATAAACTAAGTTTCTTTCTTAGATCAATAAATATACTACTGAAATAAATATACGTTACTGTTTTGAAAACATATCTGTTTATATTGTTTCTTCTGTCTCTCTTGTTTGTTCATTTGGAAATTTTACTAAATTAGTAGGCTAATAATTATTATTGAAAACGGCTGCAGATATTAACGATTAATTTCTCGACTAATCCTTAAAAATTTTAAGGATTAAATTATTTTTAACCATTAATCGACTTATCACTTAAAAATAATTTGAAGTCAAAAAGTCAACAAACATTTTTTTTTAAAAATGCGGCTTAAAAATAATTTCCTGAAGATTACACGAACATTTTGGGATAGCAGTAATGGAGTTTGACTCTCAAACAGAAATGACGACATCTCTTCTGATGAATTACTGCGTTACAAAATGGAGATGGAAGTTCTTGAATCCATTAATTCTGTACAATGGTGGAAAAATAATGAACACCGATATCCGATAAGGTCACTCCTTGCCAAGTTTGTTTTAAGCATACCAGTTTAAGTTTTCTCAGTTTCATGTGAATGATTATTCAGCTCGGCTGGTTATATTGTCAATTAGATCCGTTCATCACTTGAACCAATTAATGTCAACACATTTGTCTTTTTGCGTAGTTGGTGAAAAGTAGATATATAAAGGAGACATGCCAGAGTTATTTAAATTTTTAACAAGAACGTGAAATGAGTGTTACTTATGACATCATAAATTAAAATTGTTGGCTTTAATCGAAATTAACGAATAATTAATCGTTAATTTTTCAAAAGTTAACAATTAAATTTCAATTAATTGTTAATAGCTCTGATATTAGTAAAATTTTGCGGCGCCCCCTAAAATTATCATTCCTTCCCCCCACGCAGACAAAGCTAAATCCGACACTGCTTCTCCTTATAAAATTTGACACATATTCTTGGTTGGTTTCTTTTCTTATTGTTTCATTTGATTTGAAATCACTCCATTTTATATTTAAAATTTTTTGGAGGCATTTGCTTTCAAATGCAACTAATTTTTTTCTATATATTTTGTGGATTTCCGGCTTTCGCATTCATACGTTAATACAGGGATTACATAGGAGTTGAATAGCCAAGTCTTGTATGCTTGCTAATTGTCCTTGATCTCCAAATATTTGTAAGTTTGTTGAAAGCACTTGACGCCAACGCAATTCGAGTCATTATCTCTGATGTTGTATCTCCATTATATGACATTTTGCTTCCTAAATAAGTGAAATTGGTTACTTTCTCTATAGTTTGATCATTAAGTTTTATATCATTGGGTTGGTTGGTGAGGTCCATGATTTTTGTTTTGGTTGTGTTGATTTCAAGACCAATATGATTTGAAAAGTGCTGGAGACGATCCGTTTTTTCTAGGATGTTCAAATGCGTTGATCTTAAAATAGCCCGGTCATCTGCAAAGTCAAGGTCTTCCAATGTATTGTTTTCGATCCATTTGATGCCTAATCCGGCATCTGTGCATTTTCTCATGACCCAATCGATTGCTATTCCAAACAACATTGGTGACATAACACATCCCTGTTTCACCCCTGTTTCGACTGGGAACCAGTCAGAATTTCCGTCCTCAGTTGTCACACAGCAACGTGAATCTGCATAAAAAGCTATAATAACGTTAACATATTTTGTTTAGAAACCATAGATATTAAGGAGATTACAAAGTGTAGGTCGGTGGAGGCTGTCGAATGCTTTTTGGAAATCAACAAAATTTATAATAAGCTGGGATTGATATTCAACAGATTCTTCGACGATAGTTCTGAGTGTGAATATATGGCCAATACATGACCGATGTGGTCTGAAGCCCGCTTGCTCTTCTGTGAGCCTTTCGTCTATTGACTTTTTTATGCTCTCCAGTAGGACACTGCATACAAGTTTTCATGGCACAGATAACAAATTTATTCCAAGCCAATTATTGCAGTCCGACAAATCGCCTTTTTTGGCAGTTTAAAGATGGCATCATCTTTCCATTCTTGTGGTGGGGATTCATTTCGCCAGACGTCATTGAATAACAACAATAGATGCTGTAAAACATTGTCACCTGCTGACTTTAGCATTTCCCCTGAAATTTCATCTTCGCCAGTTGCTTTGTTGTTTTTTAACTTCCTGATGGTTTGTTTCAGTTCTTCAAGTGTGAAATTCTCACATGATGCTGTTAAAATAAGCATGTTTTCTTCTTCACCAATAACTGGGGTAGTTTGCTGTGGTCTATTTAATATTTATTTGAAATGTTCTGCCCACCTTTGTTTTTGTTCTTCATCTGATGCTAATAATCTGCCGTTGATGTCTTTGATTGGTGCATTTTTTGTGGGTGGGTGGTTGCACAGCTGTCTCATAATGTGAAATAAAGTTTTGCTGTTACCTGTTTTTGCTGCCATTTCCGCTTCTGCAGACAAAATGTTTACAAAGTTGTTTTTGTCTTTTCGTGCACAAGCTTTCATTTCTTTGTCCAGCAGAGCGTAGTGTTGTTTGCTGCTTAAGTATAAGCAAGACGTTTTTGCTGACAAAAGGTTTAGCTTCATTTGTTTTATTTCTTGGATTTTTATCCAGGTGTTTTCGCTTATCCATTTTTTCTTCTTACTTTGTTTGAAGCCAGCTGTGTCAACTGCTACATTATTCATCGTATTTTTAAGAAAGTTCCATTTAGTTTCAATGCTTTTTTCAGCATTATTATTGTCCATTGCGGTTGACAGAGCTGCGTAATTGTTGTTTATTTTGATATTGTAAGCAGCCTGGATGTATTTTAACTGCAGGCGTTGGGAGTCTATTTTCATATTTTTAGTTGGTTTCTTCAAATGTTTTAATCTCATTTTTAATTTGACAATGCAGAGGTTGTGATCACTGCCAATATCTGCTCCCCTGTATGCTCTTACGTCTCGGACTGATGATCGAAATTTGGAAGTTATGCAGAAGTGATCTATTTGGTGTTTTGTGCAATTATCCGGAGAGACCCAAGTAAATTTATGTATATCTTTATGGGGAAATAATGTGCTTGCTATCACAAGGTTTGATAGTTGACAAAATTCTATTAGTATTTCTCCATTTTGATTTAAATTTCCGATGCTATGTTTTGCTATGCATCTTTCAATATACTTGTTGTCCTTCCATACTTTGGCATTGAAATCTCCCATCGCAAAAATAATATCATGTTTTGGTATTTTACTAATTGTGTCCGTCAACAGATTGTAGAATGAGTCTTTCTGGACGTCAGTGTTGTCGTTGGTTGGTGCATAGCACTGTATAATAGATAATTTGAAATATTTTGTTTGGTATCTAGCTGTTATTATCCTTTCGTTGACTGGTAGCCAGCTGATGAGCGATCGCTCAGCTCTGTGTGTCATAAGGATTGCGACACCTTCCGAATGTTGGTCGTCGTTTCTCCCTGAGTAAATTATGTGACGATTTTCATTAAATAAGAACTGTTTACCTGCGTTTGTCCATCTACTCTCACTAATACCAAGAATATCCAGGTTGTAGTTTTTCATTTCTCTACACACTTGAGCACATTTTCCTATTTGGTGGCTTGTTCTTACGTTCCAATATCCAATTTTGAAGGTAGATTTGCATTCCAGCAACTTGGAACCAAGCGTCGTCTTATTGAAATCCATAATTCTGTTTCAGTAACAGTTATTTTTTCACGATGGTGGATTGTTAGGCCGCCGATCAACCGTCTGAAGCAAGCTAGAAGATAAACACATCCTCCATCTCGAACCGGAAAACAAACGTGGTGTATCATGATTTGATAAACCGTATGAACATAATATAGAGCAAGAATCTCCTAATGTCACTTCCTTTGAGACAGGCGAAAACATTTCTTTTGTTACCATTTTTTATTTATTTCTAAGGCTGTGGAAATTAACGATTAGTTTGTCGATTAACATTGTTTTAATCGATAAAATATGGCTTACAATTACCGCACATACCCTACAGTATGCTATTTGATTTTTTAATAAAAAGTAGTTATTAATAATTAATAATAGTTTGCATTTTTTACGTACAAAATTCTCCTTTTAATAAAAAAAAAAAAGCTGTTTTATAAGGTAAATGTTTAAAAAAATTAAACTTGTGTTAACTTAATTAAATTAATAATAACAAAATTTAAATACACTTACATTATATTAAACCACATATATTTAAATTTTAAAAATTCAACTGCCTGTTTTTGTTACTTCCCTTGAAATTTTCAGTTTTATGACGTCATAAATCTTTTTTTTTTTTAGTTTTAATAAAATTTATCGATTACTTATTCGGTAATTTTTCAAAAGTTAATGATTACATTTAAATTAATCGATAACAGCCCTATTTATTTCCCATTAATTTTTAACACGATTTGACAAATATTACAATAATGAAATTAACAGGTGTTTTAAACTTTACACCTTACACCAATTGGACCCGGGGGCTCTTAATACATATTCGTATGTTAGCTGTATAAATATTGTACTGGTCAGATCACCTTGAAACTTTAAGTATTTGTTGAGTACATTTGCACAAATGTTTCTGGCATACTATTTTTTTAAAAATACCACTTATTAGGGGCTTGGGACAAAAAGTGTAATTTTCTTAACATAAATTATGTAAAGATATTTTAAACAGTAGCTACTTGGCTAAGCCGGATTAAGGGGTCCCATGATGTAAGGTGCCCAAACTTATTATAAGGGGTCCCTCCAATCTACTGGGTTAATAATTGTATAAGACGTGGTACATAAACATTTGATAACACCAATTAAAGTTCTAAAGAGTACTAAACTCCTAATGCACAATCCTTCGGGGCCAGGGCCCCAAATCTATATTGTTTGTTTGTTAACTTTAAAAGCTTTATGCCAAATTACATTTTAAACATGAACAAAATTTACTTTTTCAGGCCTTTTGAACTTTACATCTTGCATCCTTTTTTTCCGGGGGCCTTTAATGTCATATTATAACACACCTCCCCCGGGGGCTCTTACAGTATATTTTGTCCTATTTATCTAATGATTAAACTTTAGAACTGTATTAATTACAGTAAAAGTTTTCTAACAAATTTTTAGTATTCAAATTATTGAGGGCAACGGACAAAAATGTTCCTTTTAAACATTATTTATTTTAAAAAGGCCGATTAAGCTGCGTCTACTTAGTAAATGGATTGATCTTTACCAAACTAGGCAATTAATTATTTATTGCCCATTTTAAAGTTATTTCGGTTATTAAATTCCTAATTTCCTTTTTTTCGGTGCCTGGGGCTCAATTTTTTTTTTCCAGAACTTTTAAAACTTTATTTCTCATTTAATATAAAAAAAATTGTATCAAATATTGACACACATCGGCGTCATGATCCAGATCTAAAGAATTCAATTCATCGAGCAATTCTTTTGATATTCTTGATTTCCACATATTTCATTTGTACGTCGTAAATTTGTGCAGTATATATATTTTGCAACAAAATTTGCATAACATTCTTTTTAAAAACATTCACAACAATAAATAAAATAATTAAATAATGAAAGTGCAAATGATTAATAATATTTTATAACTTCTGGTAGAGAAGCCGAATCTTGTAGAATGTAGAAAAGGACCTTGATGATCTACAATCACAACACCTATATGAAATATACATGCAGAAATCACCTATTACCCGCTAATAAGCCAACTCCCAACTCTTTTCCCCAGCCTTTGTCCAAAAAAGTTAAGCTCTAGAACGTGTATATACGGTATATTTTAGACTTTGGTACACGAATAAATATGTACATTGCATTATGTCCACAAATAAAAAAATAAAGCGTGTAAATATAGATGACACAGTCAGAAAGAATGTTTAATAAATTTTAACAATAATTTATTACCGTCACTTACTCAAAATATACGAAATATTTTTTTTTTAAATTTATAAGCATGTAGAATCTATTATATCATTTATTCCAGGCTATAACACTGTTCAAATTCCTCATCATCCTCTTCGTCTTCTTCGTGGCTTTCGCTGTGGCCTCTGAGTCAGTTATCTACCCACAAAAGGAGCTAAGGGGCCCTGGTCTATTTTATCTGTTCCGTATGGCATACTGGAGCATGTTTGGGGAGCACTTCTTAAGTGAGATAGAAGGTAAAAAAACTTTTTTTTTCATTACATAATATGTTTCCATCCAATGATTTTATTATAACATCTTAACTGTGACATCTGTAAATGTTAATTTTTATAACCTTGACCGTGCGACCACAGTGGCTGCAGCATTTTTGGCTAGTGAAGGCTAATGAAGTTTTCGTTAGTGGAATCATACAAATCAAAATTGTTAAGAGAAAGAGAAATTTAAAAAAATGTTTCACATATGTAGATTTTAATTGTTGTCGCCGGAAAACTATTACAATATCCATTTGTAGCACTCCACATCATTTAGGGTTATGCATTGTGAGTGATTAGTAGAATTTCATCTTATTAAGTGCTACTTGGCATATTTATCTATTAGAAATGAACCGTTGCCATTGTTGCAATATAAATCCTCCCCCACACAGAATGTTCCCCAGGCGGATTCATTTTAAAATAAGAACTCAGGAGATAAAATATTTTACTTCCAATTATATAAATCCTCCGCTACCCTACAGTGTAAAGTAATTTCTTCCCTTAAAAAATCGGTCTTCCAAGACGCTTTCAAAACAACACAAAATGATTCCTAAAAAAAAAAAACTATATTGGGAATAGACAAATAATATGTATAATTTAATACTGTTTATGGTAGTGGCGTAGCTAGATAGATATGAGGAGAGTGAGGGCTAAACAGCTTAACACTATCTCAGGAGCTTGACAAATGCTTAAAGAACCACATATTTAACTTGATTTTGTTTTAGTTGTTTAACCCAAAATTAACGAGCAACATTTTTTTGTGCATTACTCATCACTTGTGTAAATGGGCATTTATTTGGTGTATAAAGTCAGATAATTATTTTTGAAATATATTTATGCCGAGATGCACAATCATTCACATGGAACTGAGGTAACTGGTATGCACTAAACGGCCATAGCAAAGAATGACGTCAATGGATATCGGTGTTCAGTAAGTTTCCACCATTGTAGAGGGTTAATGGATCAGGAACTTTCATCTCCATTTCGTAACGCAGTAATTCATCAGAAGAGCTGTCGTCATTTTCTGTCTCTGAGTCAGACTCCATTACTGCCATTAGCTTAATATGCTTTTCATTTGGTTTGATAAGTAGGCGAAGTGTAAGAACAATGGTAGGCAAACATTCCCGTCAGTCAATAGTTTAAAAACAAAAATGTTCGTGTAATCGCCAAGAAATTTATTATCTATCGGCAAATATTTTTTAAAAAATGCTTGTAATTTGTGACTTCCAATAATATATAAGTGATTGGTCGATTAATCGTTAAAAGAATAACTTAATCGTTAAATTTTTTCAACGAATTATATATATATATATATATATATATATATAAACACATAATGACACTTTTAAACTTTATTGTATTTTAAATTATACCAATTAAAATATGATAAACTTTTTGTTGCTGTTAATTTAAAAAAAAGATATTTAGCAATAAGATTTAAAGAAAAAAAATATTATGGCAAGTGGCAAATGTGGGTTTGATTTATCAATAAATGGATTTTATGAATTGATGGATACATGAACGCATGGAAGTGAGAATACATGGATCAATGGATATTGTACTGCGATCGATGCATAACGTTAATTATTACAAGAAAATTATGGGTTTTTAACTGTTTGTTTATTGCTCGCTGTTTTTGGAAAGCTTTTAAATGTCGGAAAGATTTTATTTTGTTTTATACAATTGCTATTTACTAACAGCTTCAAACAGCCCAAACGAGTGTACAAGAGAGCATTCAGTCTACAACACGTACACAGAACTCAGGTGTCCAACAGACGTGGGCAGATATTATGTGCCTATCTTGATGGCCGTCTACGTCATGGTCACCAACATTCTTCTCTTCAATTTAGTCATCGCTAAATTTAAGTAAGAAAATTAAATACTCAGTGGCGGCGTTAGGTAAGCGCGGGGCCTAGTGCCAGCAATGGCCCCGCGAGGCCAGAGTACTAATAAAGATCGCTAAGCTCCAGTATGCTATGGTATTTAAAAATATGAAATATCTTGATGATTGTGTAATTTTAATACCGCGTGTCACCTTTTTATTAAATTATTACAAGTTCATTATTTTCTCTGGTCTATAAACAACGGTTTATTCTTATCGAAAAATGACGTTTCTTTACAATCGTTTCCAGCATATATTCTACCATCCACTCTTTGGTTCTACATGTAAAGGCTATTAACCTGGACGAGACATGTTCAGGGCCGAAACGCGAGGCCAACCTAAGCGCGGGGCCTGGGGCAGTCGCCCCAGGTGCCACCCTCAAACACCGCTCCTGTAACTACTTCATGGTTATGAGAATCCTTCCCAAAAATTAGACATTGCTAAATTGCAATATGCCTTTTCCTACACAGACAAAGTTTGCACTTTTTAATTAAATTCTCAATTGATTCGATTAAAATTAATTTAATTTTCGGGAAAATAAAATTGAATAGAAAAATAAAAAAAATTGTCAAAAATTGTGTCATCCCCCAAACGGGTTCATGACACATGTTATCTAATTTTGGAGATATATAGAAAAACACTTAACGTGCAGTCTAACATTGAATTGGCTGCACTGTATTCTTGCATTCATCTTACACACTGCACACTTCTATTGTTTTTCCATATTTGTGTGTTGAATGTTGTGACAAGTTCCAGAGATTCTGATGTCTACAAGATTATGACTGATCGATGCTTTGGAGAGAAATGCTATACGATCTTTTTTTGGATCAGATAATTACGCAGAAAGAGCAAGATCTGGCATTGTAATAGATGTTTTGAAATCTAATAGAGTTATTGTACGTTTTGCAAGAAAATATAGCAATTCACCAATGATACATCAATGGTTGTAGATCCAAGGTTGTCTTTGTCAAGACCGGGTGGAGGATAAATATCAACTCCTCTAGAAGTACCCTAAAAAGCTTGCGTCTCCGAATTCCCCCATTCAATCAAAATCTAGCTCATAGCCTTCATGCGCAGCATCACAAAAGTCATGAGGAACATGTTTCTTCTAATAGTAAAAGAGATAAAGGTGTTCAAAAGAAGACTCAAATTTCTTAGCTTGGGAAAGATGAGACTTGGAGACGTTAGGCAGTAGCTCATCTCTAACAGGGAAATTTTGACTCCAAACCCCAGCTGCCTCTCGGCTATATCCACACGGATAACGCTAACGGAGTAAACCCAATTAGAAAATTTGGGAATGGAGTTCTTTTGAGGCAATGTGTTCTTGGAATCAATTCCATCACTGTAGCTTCATCAACTCCAATGGGGCCAAATGGTAGCGATATTAGCCGTTCCCTTGGACTCATCAATTTCGAGAAGACGGGGAAGGTGCTGTTTGGGCAGCAATTTGTTCTTCAAACTACTCAACTCATGCCTTATCTTAATGGACACTCCAGCCTCACAAAATGTACCATGCATCAGTGACATTGATAAATGGATATACCATATGCTCAAATTTATCTTATCAACCCTAGCAATGTATGTGATATTATGTGATCAATTTAAGGTGTTTGTTTGATTTGCAACACTTTCTTGATATATATATATGATCAATGGTTTTATGGTTGCTTGATAATTTACAAATTTACACCGCTAGTACCCTTCCATCTCCCACCAAAAATGTTATCTTCAACATTTTTTCTTGTCTGATTCTTCATCAATTTGTTCTGGGGGAAGTTCTACATGTCTCTTGGGCCATTGTCATCTTTATCAGAAATGAGAAAGCCATTGCCATTTATAATATCATCATTTTTTCCAAAGAAAGAAATATGCGTTACGCCAATTTCAGGAAAATGCAAATAACATGCATAAATTTCAATTAAAGTCAGTATTAGAAGTAAACACTAAATGAGGATCGAGATATTTTGGCATAATATTGTACTCTTAAAAACTATAACTCACATTGAAAATTGTGAACACCGTTCTAAACACTTAGCAATTATTACATCAAACCACCATGAATGAAATGAGCGGAACAGAACAATTATTCGGTTGAAAACACAATAGTCCCTATAATCCAACTAAACTAAGTGATTCGATCGGAAGAATGATCCCTCGAGGGGGTCTAATCATGTGGGGAGCTAATCACGTGCACGAGCTAAAATCAAAAATACAACCCTGCGTATTCATATGAAAACAGTTGTTACCTTATTCGATAACAGGTGTCGCCACCAGATATGTAAGGTACATGATCCTCAAACGGGGATTAAGGCAGTGAATGCGTAGATTTTATAAAGTTCTCGGACAAAAACAAAAGGAGATAATTGACAAAGAATTTATTATTTTAAATAAAGATGTTAAATAAAGATACGTTTTGAGATATAAAATATTTTTTTAAAAAATTTATACAATAATTCAAAACATATTTCTGATATTTTATTCAACTATTTTCTCCACTTCAGCTCAACCATCGACAAGATTGAAAAGCAGGCGGAACTTGTATGGAATTATCATCAATTTAAAACAACTTTGGTGTTTTCTAAAGGAGTTCTATTGCCACCTCCATTCCTCTTACTGTCGGTCTTTATCTACCTGACAAAATCAAGCAATGATATTTGTGGTATTTTAAATAGTTTTTATTTTTTAAATTATTATAACTGTTTCATTTTACAATTGATTAACAGTTTAAAGCCAACTGCTTGACATTGCTGGTTATTTATAATACTGATGGCAATTATGTATCTGAGATAATCAAAACTTAGGTTTCAATAAAAAATTAGGACACGATAAACTTCGAAGAAGTGGTAAAATAATTTTCATAATTATGCATATAACTTTATTTAAACATTAAAACACTATGACTCAAAGTTCTTCTGTAATTTATTAAACAAACACAAATCATTTTACAAATATATGCTAACAAGCCAATATTAAATTTTTATTTTATGTCATATTGTTCAAAATTAAGTAATTTTATTGTCAAATAAGAGTGGTAAAAATTCATCTCATAATAATGAATGCAATTTTAATTATACATTAAAAACCAATTTCTTTCAAACAAATAATCTAACATTGTTTTAAAAAGTTACGCCAGGAAAAATGAAACGAAGAGCGTCTACACGATCTTCTGGGAAAACTTTAGATGCGGCTGAGTTACGTCAAAAAGTTTGTGAACACTTTGAGAAAAATGCTACAAACTACCAGAAGAAATTTGGGTTTTCAACTGAAGACTGGAGTAAAGAACTGAATATCTTATCTAAAACTGGCTGCTGGGATGTAAGTCTGGGAGATCTTGTTCCCCATGTCCTAGCCAAAGTTCTGGGCAGACGTGTTGTGATGTTGCATGACGAACAAGAAAGAGTTGTACATGAATTTTATCCTGATGATGCACCAATTTACTTAGTTCGCCAGCAGGACCATTTCCATGCAGCAGTTGAGAATAACTTAAGTGATTTTGAAAGTTTTGGTAAGACCAACTTAAATTTATGTATTTTTAAAAAAGTAATAAGAGTAATTAAGGAGCTATAGAAACTATAGCTAATTACCTTATTTATAAACTCTTGATATATTTCCATTAATTAATTTTCATACTTTGATAAACAATTAATTTATACATCTGATAAAGATTAACAGAAAGTTCAACTCACTTTACAAACATGTGGGACTTAATGGAGAAATATATTTTCTGCATACTTTTCTAGTTGAAGGTTATAAAGTTACAAAATGGTTGATATGGACAAAAAGTTTTGTATGTCAGTATGTGCGTGTTTTTGTTGAGTTTATAATAGAGAAAATACTAAAATTAATACTATTTTTAGAACACTAGCCTTTTTCATACTAATGAAAGTAAATTCTAGAAAGTAATAATTTATTTAAAACATATTTGCCCTTCTCATTTAATTTTATAAACATCCCTTAACGTCCATCTATAATTTAAGAAATAAATTGTTCTTTAATCTTCCTAGAAGACCAGGATTTTCCAATTTCAAGCAAATTGAAGACAATGCTTGCTGAAAAGGGACTTCAGTTAATTCCAATTGAGCCAAATGGAAACTGTATATTTGAAGCTGTGGTGATACAACTATAGACTTGTATGACATGTTAAAATCATCGAGGAACAATCGTTATATCATTTTACAATGTGACAACTGTATAGATAGAAATTAGTGTCGCAATTTAACTTTCGTATACGTATTAAATTAAAGATTCTATAAAATACTAGAATCGTTATAAATTTATGATCACCGTTAAATGTGTACCATCAATATTAATCATAAAAATATACTAAATATATTTAAGTTACACGAAAGGTTCAACTACAAAGTTTTATATTTTGTACGCGTATAATTCACTGTTTGCAAATGTTATGACTGACAGATAGTACATAAATTATTGTTTAATATTTCCATTATTTTTTTCTATCTCTAGTAATTTTGATTTTAAAGATTCATCCTAGGTGATAATTAACATTTTTATGGATTTTGTGCTATTGTTATTTACATTAATATATATTTGAAACCGTTTGTTAGATTGTGATACGAGGCTGTAAAAAACTTTTAAATATAATTTGAATTGCAATCTTAAAAGGTTTAATTTTTTTAACGGGTGTTTTCAGCAAAAATATACCTCGACGATTACTTATTCAGTTTTCTGTGTGTAGTTAAAGTCGGTTAATCAGTCAATAATTTTAGTACATACTTGGTAAGATTTTTAAATGGGAACATATCTTAGATATATAGACGCTCTTTCTATGCAGAAGATAATTGCGTCCATAGACCATGACAGATGATCTGTTAGCAAGTGATACAGCGGTCACAGGCCACGGCTTTGAGGGATCCACGCATTACCCAGCGTCTAACCATTGTTAGTTAGGTACCCATTCGGAGTTGGGTGACTCAGTGACTCCTTAGGCTACAGGAAAAATCTTTGCCAATCGACCACCGTGTCCATAATAGACATATAAAAATATAAACGATTTGACTGAATGATGATTTAATTTAGAAACTTTATTTGATAGTTTATTTTTTGGATTCATTTCTTATAATATAAAAAAACGCACACAAATACCCACACAATTTAGTGATAAAACTCTTTCCATTATTAAAAATTAATCTTTATAAATTTTTCAATTTTTTAATATAATTTAAATTTGTGAATAAAAGATGTATGTTTTGTAACTTAAAAAAAACAAAAAAAAACAACAAAAAAAAACCAAAAAAAAACATTAACATTTTTTTTGCGAACAGTTTTTTTATCAGTCCTATAAAAAAAATAGAGGTAAAGATACTTTAAAACAACAGGTTTTTATAAATTGACTAACGAATAGAAAATAAATGAAATCTTATACGTTCAAGTACTTTAATTTAATATGACATAAAACGTGGGGCGGGTACGTATGAGGTTTTATATATGCAGTTAACTAATTCTCTCACTAATAGATTTTCTGTTGACTTTTAAATTATAAATCATTAAATTTTATACCAAACACTGTTGTGTATTTCTAAATTAGAATGGGATTTTCAAGCACGCGCCCAAAGTTTTAAGTCTTTAATGGATAAATAAGTTAGTTCTGTTCAGTTATAGGTTAACTTAAAGCTAGTTGAGATATTGTTTTGCCGTGTGTTTTTGTGTCACCCTGTCAGATTATCATTTTTAAAAAATTATTGTGCATTTGAGCATTACATTATATTGATTAAGACATGATCATTTCACACATTTTAAATGGTTATATATATTTCCGTAACATTATTGAATGAAATATTTGTTGTTAATATTTCTTTAGTAACTAATTAGTCTAAAAAGTGTTTTTGACAAAGTTAGTTAACCCTTTGTTCTGTACCTTTGCAATTTTGATTTAATGTTTGTACAAAGTCAATATCATACATCACTAACGTCAATATAAAAATAAATTGTGTTCAGATGGCTTATCATGGTGTTCAGATGACTTATCATGGTGTGCAGATGGCTTAATGGTGTTCAGATGGCTTATCAGGGTGTGCAGATGGCTTATCATGGTGTTCAGATGACTTATCATGGTGTGCAGATGGCTTAATGGTGTTCAGATGGCTTATCATGGTGTGCAGATGGCTTATCATGGTGTTCAGATGTCTTATCATATTGTAACAAACCACCAGTTGCGTTACCAGAGGGGTTAGGGGTGCGGACCGCGCCAATGACCAAATTTAAAGGTGGCACTTAAGTGTAAAATTCGTATGTTCCCATTATTTGGCACTGGCTGACTCAGAGGAGGTCTACGGGATAAGTTGTGAGGAGGTGACACCATTAGTTACCTCACAGGGTAACACCAACCCTAGTAACTCAACTTCTTTTCTGACTCATGCCCTTCCTACCTTACTGAACTTTTGTGGGTCTACTCACCAAGTCGTCATCTACGCTCTTCTGCAGATACACGCATTCTCTGTGTTCCTAAGACAAGAACTAAAACATTTGGCCAAAGGTCATTCTCTTTTTGTGCAGCCAAGCAATGGAATTCTCTACCGTAGTATTTCAACTACCTAGTCCTTCAAGAATGCACTTAGACGCATCTTTTCAGAATTTACTGTTAAGTTAATGCAAAATTTATTTTTAATGATTATAAAGTATTATCATTTATGTGGTTAATAAGAGGTGAATGTTTATTTAATTAATAGATGTATGCTATTATCTCATTGTAAAGTTCTGTGAGCCCGGGTCAATTTGTTATTATTATTATTATTATTAGGTAAAATTACATCGCATTCCAAAATTTTTAGCATCTTAGATGGTATCTAATTGGTAAAAAGGCATTCATAAGCTATTTTGAAATTATATTTATTTTATTTTCATAATATTAAAATGAACAGTTTTGTAAAATTGTAATATTAAACCTTGCGCGGTACGACGTGTTACTAATATTGTATATCAAGCAAAAACATCGTATTATAGTAATAAAATAATCGCCAGCATTACTAGAAGGGAGCTATTTAATTTATGTAATAACCCCAGAGGGAGTGGTAAAGCTACTGTTTTTCCCTATGTATACCCCTTGCATCAGCAACCAGAAACTTTTAAGTAAATTTTTTATCAACAAATTTGCTAAATTTCGTAATGACCATGACAGTATAGTGTTGCTATCACATAATTTATGTCCTTCTTTTACTGTGAAGTCAAGCTTTGACATGTTTCAGCCTGTCACAGATAATGACGTCAAAAGTATTATTCAAGGACCTAAACCAATGTTCTGTACTCATGATCCCATTCCTACTCCACTATTGGTTGAGTCATTAGATCATTTACTGCCAACAATAACCCATATAGTTCATGAGATTCCAACATCGGGTACCTTTCCCTCTTTATTTAAATCTGATGTTATAAAACCCTTGCTGAAAAAAACAAGTGTTAGACCAAAATAATTTATACAGCTATCAACCTGTGACTAAAATTTCATTTTCCTTAAAGTCATAGAAAAACTTGCCTTCTTAAAACAACGTTTTCTTATCTTAACTACAACACTCTTCTAAGTCCAAATCAAACGGCCTCCAGACCTTCTCACAGCACAGAGAACATTCTGTTAAAGGTAACAAATGACCTCCTGCTCGCACTAGACAGTGGGAAAATATCTGTATTGCTCCTCTTAGATCTTAGTGCTGCTTTTGAAATAGTCGACCATCAAACATTGCTAAAAAAATCTGCAAAATTATCTTGCAATTTCTGACTCTGTTCTGGCTTGGTTTCAATCTTATCTAAAAGATCAAATGTGGTATCAGTAGATGGCTGTATACCTCTAAAAGTGTCTAAGGGTTCCATTTTGGGTCAGATAATTTTCGTAATGTATACAAGGCGACTAAATCTACTGCTCGAAAAGAGATTTCGGTTAGCGATGTCTTGTTTATCAATTTAAAGCCACAACTTTAAGACTGGGTATTTGTGTGTTATAAATTGCTATAATCCTACGTACAGAGAAAACGATGGGAAGTAATATGTTCGTGCTCCATCCAGTCAACTAACAAAAATCAACGTGTAATGTCATTGTAGATATAAACGTGTGCTAAATTTTAATTTAGCATTACATCTATATTTATATCAAATATTGTGTTTTAATTTTGAGTTCAAAAAGTTCAGTACTACCCTACAGCATATTTATAAGAATAATATAAATATCCTACTAATCCTTGCACAATTCTATGGACTTTCGATGAACTTTGACCTTCCTATTTACGCGTCAACGACTACAGGTTCTTTTAAGAACCTTGAATTTTTCGCTTCAGTGAACATGGCATTCTTCCCTGGTGAATCACAATCTGGTCCTTAATGAATTTTGTTTTACAATCTTAACAAATTATATGGCTGATATCTAACAAACATTATGGGATAATACATTTGATATACTTTGCAATCTTTGTACCTTAAAATTTTATTGTTCATTAAATGGACAAATATCATGAAATATTTGATAAATAGATATTAACTACTCAAAACGACAGAAAAGTTAAAAAAAAAAAAAAAAAAAAAGATCTCGAATTGAATATAAACATTTCATATTATACGACTAAAAAAGAATATTGTGTTTTATAATATTTATTCTATGTTGACATTTCAATTTTATAATATTTTTATGGCTTTCCTATATAAACTCAAATTTTAATTCTCTACTCACCAACTAGTCAGCTACGCTCTTTTGTACACACACGTATTCCTAAGACACGCACTAAAACATTTGACGAAAGGCTTTTCTCATTTTGTGTCCCCCAAACACCCGTAGGCTCTACTATTAAAAATTCACATTATTCCAACTACAACGGCCTTCAATACTGCCCAAAAACACAACTATTCAAACTTTACTTTCAAAATTAATAAACAACATTCAAACACTTTTTTCATTAATAAACATAGTGTATACGTACCGTAATGTCCTTATACGTTTATATTTACGATAAAATGTCTTACATTGAAAGCATTCATAATTAGGTGTGCTACTATTTTCTGTAAAGAAAAGTGAGCCCAGTTTCTTAATGGGGTACTGAGATACACACATTTTAAACTAATAATAATAATTGTTATTATTAAGTAAACTTAATTATCCGAAAGTTCTGAACGCTTCAAATGTGTACACCGATTTAGTAATGAAACCAGTGAACTATAACGGCCCATCTCTGTTTATTGCATTTTCACTCTCAATACACCGAAGTTCTTTTAGGTCTTTATAGTTGGGTTTTCTATTTCTATTCGGAAATGACAATTATTTTAAGTTATTAATGTACAATGTAGACTTGCCTGAAGTAAGATACGGATTTTCAGCAACGCTAGCAAAGTGTACATGATGCATGTCTTCAGTGACGTAGTGAGGGGGGTGGAGCAAGGGGGGCTTCTGTTTCCGGGTGCAACATAACGGGGCGTTAAAATGTGTATGCAAACATAATTATTTAATTATATTTTGATGTTAACTAATGTATCCAAAATACGTTTGCAAGAATTAATTTAGGAGCAAATATCTTCATTACAAACTAGTTGGCAAGCATGATTTTTGAGCCCCCATTGAGCATTCAGGGGCACCGTTCTACTCATAAATAAATGACGTCTGTCAAAGCTATTCTTCCAAGAGCACCGCTTCATATGCAATATCTTCACATTTTCATGAACATCAGTTTTAAAAATTGTAACCTTAGATTTGCAGCTACATAAGGTTATACTATAAAAAACGCCAAGCTGCAAATCCACTTTCTCATAAAAACCGCATCGAATTGATCATAAAAGAGGCGACGTATTTCATGGATTACCTGAAAAAAAAATGCATAGAACGGGCAACAAAATCCAGCCCTAGGACGTTCCGCCGCCGTTTCGGTGGCATTTTTACCTCCCCTCCAACAGCTGTCTCAACGGCCATAAATTTGCATCACGTCAAAAATACTATTCATTTTAATTAAAATAAATAATTCGTAAAAACAAGGTTGAGATTTGTAGTCAAAAACTTTAATTAAATTTAATTTTAAATTTATAACGAGAATGCTCATTTCTTGTTAGTTTTTTTTTTTAAACTTTATATATATTTGTATATAAACTTATTAATATTAATTTAATTTCATTTCTAAAATTCTTTACTACATTGAAATCCGGATACTATTCTAGTCTGCAATTTTCCGAATCCAGATAGAGGCGAAAATATTGATATCCATTCCGGATATCCGGCATGCCGTATATCCGGCTGATCCCAGTTTATTACCACAACAGTAATAGCTTTTAATTTTATATGTGTTTATAATTATCTCTATATTAGAAAAATATTACTCGGGCCATCGCTTTCCACGTAAAATTCACACACTAATTACAAGAATTAGATCTATATTTTTAATTGGAAATTAATCACGAAAGATGTATCCCTAAAGAAACTAACCAAATTCACAACTTTATTTACATGTTTAAAAAATTTAGCCCCTTGCAACATGTCTTACTTGTAGGGTAGAATTTTCTACGTATCTATCAAATAAAGAAAGAACCCGTAAAAATAGCCTAAGCTCAATTTAATATGCGTACACGAAAATGTGCGCACCGTAGTTTGACAATAAAATATTTTTGAAAGCTCACCGCTAAAAATTAAGTCGTCGTGAAAAATAATACTGCACAAAATCTAACTGTCTTTGAAAGTCCTTGTAAACATATTCAATATGAGATTTTTTTCTAAATGGCTGTAGGAGACTGTAGGAGTTTGATGGACAAATCTCTATCGATGACCATACAGAAAATTGTCTTTTATTATATATGGTTGTTCACCGGACTTAGCCACATCATATGTGTATAAAATATATAATCACACGTGTGTATTGTACGATAAGATACTAAACGTGTGTATAATGCGGTAAGTTACTACACTTGTGTATTATACGGTA
The DNA here is from genome assembly GCA_002072015.1 of Radix auricularia. Taxonomy (NCBI): domain Eukaryota; kingdom Metazoa; phylum Mollusca; class Gastropoda; family Lymnaeidae; genus Radix; species Radix auricularia. Next base: position 18,061 of record MUZC01004731.1, on the reverse strand, counting down.
AGATACTAACAATTCTACACGTGGTAGAAAATCAACAGTCCCCAGCCTGTGCTCTTAATGAGGCTTCCCGGAAAACCCTCACAGCCCTCTGGCCCCCTAAAAAACGTAAAGACTGAGAAGCCCCCCCTGGACGTCCAGGACACTAGGTTGAAAACGCATCCCACTAAGTGAGCCTCCCGAGGGAGGGGTGGAATTACCTACTACGACTCGCTATCAACGAAGTATCACTTTGGCGCCACCCCGGCAAAGCTTACGAGTCTCAATGGTTAGGATCGCCGCAAAGCGGGGGATCATCACTGCCCTACCTAGGGTTTTACCCCCACCGGAAGGTTTCAACAGAGCTGGCGTCCAAAGCGTTTCCTAGTGGTACCTTTTGCTAATCCGTACTGGCACTCCTGGCCCAAAACCGGCACCGCTCAATAGCGTTGCTAATTAATTGAGGGGGACGAAACGGTCGCTTCAGAGTAACCCGGCCCTTCAACGGGTGCTTTGGTTTTCATCATATGCATTGCCTCTAAATGCTTTGCCTAAGATCCGTACAGCGACTGTAATCATGTATGACTAGCACCCAACACCTAACAACAGACTTCGGCTTTCCAAGCAAAGGGTTTGTGGGTTTCAGGCCGTGGTCTACTCCACGACCCTACTCGTCTGTCGAACCACGTAGAGGTCACCCCTTCTCGACGATAAGTTACTGAAAATCCTACATGTGGAAGAAAATCAGCAGTCCCGAGCCTGCGCTCTTCATGGGGCTTCCCGGAAAACCCCCTCAGCCCTCTGGCCCCCTAAGGGACGTAAAGACTGAGAAGCCCCCACGGAGCGGTCGCTGCTACAAGCGGCCGCCTGGGCGTCCAGGGCACTGGGCCAAAAACGCCTCCCACTACAGTGTGCCTCCCGAGGGAGGTGTGGAATTTCCCTACTGTGACTCGCTATCAACATAGTATCACTTTGGCGCCACCACGGCAAAGCTTACGAGTCTATATAGTTCAGATCGCCGCAAAGCGTGGGGATCATCACTGACCTAACTAGGGTTTAAACCCCACCGGAAGGTTTCCTCAGAGCTGGCGACCAACAGCGTTTCCTAGCGGTACCTTTTGCTATTCCGTACTGGCGCTCCTGACCCTAAACCGGCACCGCTCAACAGCGTTGCTAGTTAAATGAGGGGGGCGAAACGGTCGCTTCGGAGTAAACCGACCCTCAACGGGTACTTTGGTTTTCATCATCGGCATTGCATCTAAATGTTTTGCCTAAGATCCGTACAGCGACTGTAATCATATATGACTAGCACCTAGCGCCTAACAACAGTCTTCGGCTGTCCAAGCCAGTGGTTTGTTGGTTTCAGGTTGTGGTCTGCTCCACGACCTTACTCGTCTTGCGAACCACGTAGAGGTCACCCCTTCTCGCCAGCGATAAGTTACTAAACGTGTGTATTATACGGTAAGTTACTAAACTTGTGTATTGTACGGTAAGTTTCTAAAAGTGTGTATTATACGGTAAGTTCTTACACGTGTGTATTGTACGGTAAGTTTCTAAACTGGTGTATTGTACGGTAAGTTACTGAAAACCCTACATGTGGAAGAAAATCAGCAGTCCCGAGCCTGCGCTCTTCATGGGGCTTCCCGGAAAAAACCCCTCAGCCCTCTGGCCCCCAAGGGACGTAAAGACTGAGAAGCCCCCCCCCCGGAGCGGTCGCTGCTACAAGCGGCCGCCTGGGCGTCCAGGGCACTGGGCCGAAAACGCCTCCCACTAAAGTGTGCCTCCCGAGGGAGGTGTGGAATTTATCTACTGTGACTCGCTATCAACATAGTATCACTTTGGCGCCACCACGGCAAAGCTTACGAGTCTTATAGTTAAGATCGTCGCAGAGCGTGGGGATCATCACTGACCTAACTGGGGTTTAACCCCCACCGGAAGGTTTCCTCAGAGCTGGTGACCAAAAGCGTTTCCTAGCGGTACCTTTTGCTATTCCGTACTGGCGCTCCTGGCCCTAAACCGGCACCGCTCAACAGCGTTGCTAGTTAATTGAGGGGGACGAAACGATCGCTTCGGAGTAACCCGACCCTCAACGGGTACTTTGGTTTTCATCATCGTCATTGCATCTAAATGCTTTGCCTAAGATCCGTACAGCGAGTGTAATCATGTTTGACTAGCACCTAACGCCTAACAACGGTCTTCGGCCATCGAAGCCTGGGGTTTGTCGGTAAGTTACTAAACGGGTATTATACGGTAAGTTACTAATGAATGTTCATTCTCTGTTGGGTTGAGCTGTTAGGCTCTTAAAACCCGGTTCAATTTTTCGCAGGCGAGCCTCAACATTCGGGCATCGCCGTAGAGGTAGTCCTCTGGAGGTTTTGCAACTTCACCGTCTAAAGCCCCGCCCAACTCGGGGCAACACTCTAGAACGTGGGCCACCGTCTCCTCCGGGCAGCCGCACAATCGACAGGCCAGTACCCTTCGGTTGTCAAACTTGTATAGGTAGCTTCGTGTGGGACAATGGTCCGTGCTCATTCTAGTTATGAGTGACTGACTACTACGATCAAGTTTCCACCAGGCATTGCTTTTGCTCGGTCGCGGCAGTTTCTGGTATACCTTTCTGGCCGTATTCCCATTTGCCCAGCCCTCAAGCCATTTCTCTCGGAAATGGTCTTTTAGCAACGACTTGACCCCCAGTTGGGTCAAGGGCTTATCGGGTTGGGGCTGAGCTGCACCTGCCCTGGCCAGTGCGTCGACCCTGTCTGATTGGGCCGTTCCGCAGGATCCAGCCATGAACTGTAGGACTACTCTGCCGCCACGTGCCAGGATGTCACCTACTGTATCCAGAATGGCACTTACTATCTTGGCCTCCAGAGAGTTTCGACTCAAGGTTTCGAGCGAAAACCGAGAATCGGTGAAGACCACGACAGTCGGGAAATTCTTTCTCTTACTTAGACGACGGCGCACTTCCTTCAAACCCCTGTGGATCGCGTCCAGTTCGGCTTCGTGACTACTGTTCGTAGATCCACACGGTCCCGACAGCTCAACGCTGTCAGGTCCTGGTTGGGGGTATTGAATTAGCACACCGTATCCACTTTTGCCATCTCTTAAACGTGAGCCGTACGTGAAGACTTTTACCACGCTGTCTCCATAGGCCTCGATTGTGTGCAGAGTCTCGTCTCGCAGGAGCTCGACGGGACTGGCCCGTGTCACCGCGGCATTCGCCAGTGTCAAACGTATTTCAGGCGGGTCAAGGCTCTTATGTGGTCCTCGAGCAGGGATCAGTTGCATTCGCTCCCTGTGCGTGGGTAGGGGGACTGATTCTTCAAGTTCGTGGACCGCGTTCATAAAGGAGGGTCTCTTTAGTCTTGTCCTCTTAACCCATCGGTCTTGTAGTTGGTAGCAGGGTTCGTCATGCTCCAACCTACGGTATCGCTACACCGTAGTCATGATTGCCTTTTCTCGCCTTATTGCCAGGGGTTCTACGTTTGACATTATTTCTACCGCGGCGGTGGGTGTGGTACGTAACGCCCCGCATACGAACCGTAGAGCTTGGTTCTGTATTCGGTCCAGACCCTCGAGAGCCGTACGGCTCGCAAAGGCCTGGACCGGGAGGCTGTAATCAATAACACTTCTCACGCTACCAAGATAGAGAGCTCTTAGTAGCTCCCCAACTCGTGCTAGCCAGTTTCTTCACCAGGGACAATTTAGCTGTGGTCTTGGCACATAATTCACGTACATGGTTATGCATCTGGAGTTTCTGGTCCAGCTTTATACCCAAGTACGTTGGTGTTCGGTCCCAATTTAGCCTCTTCCCGCATATCTGAAGCACCACCTCATGCTTCAGAGCGTTCCGTCCATTAGTGAAAATGGAATGAACCGTTTTTTCCGTATTTACTTCTAGGCGCCATTGGCTGGCGTATTTTTCAATACGGTTCAGATCATGCTGCAGCCGGTTCTGCAGTGTTGCGACGTCCTTTCCCGAACTCCATAAAACCAGATCGTCAGCAAACATGGCATTCTGTGACTCGAGTATGCCTTGTAGGTCGTGGACGTAGGCTAGGAACAATGTACAGCTAAGCGCTGAGCCCTGTGGGAGCCCGTCTTCCAGTCGTGCCTCCTCCAGTTCTGTCCCTGAGGAACGATTTTACCCAGCTGTACATTTTAGCAGTGACACCTAACTGCTGTTATTTGTATAGGAGCCCTCCACGCCACACCTTATAGTATGCTTGCTTTAGATCGAAGAACACCGCAACTGTGTGGTTCTTCATCTGGAGTTCGTTTGTCATGGTCTGAATTAAGCGTAGTGCTTGGTCCATCGGGTTGCGTCCCTTGCGGAACCCACACTGAGCCTTCGGAATGCTTTTGGTTTTCTCGAGGTACCAATAAAGCCTCGCGTTCACTAACCGTTCTGCTACCTTTCCCACACACGACGTGAGGGAAATGGGCCGGTAGCTGGAAGGGTGTTCGCCAGGTTTCCCTTCCTTACGTATTGGGGTAATTATGGTCTTTTTCCACAGCTTCGGCAGTGTGCCTGTAGTCCAGGTTCGATTGATAAAACTCAATAGTTTTATTCGCCCTGTCGTGCCCAGATGTTTGAGCATTTCATTGTGAACCTTGTCTGGCCCTGGTGCTTTACCAGCTTCGCATTTGTTGAGTGCGGTTTGCAACTCTGTCATCGTGAAAGGTGCTTCGAAAACCTCGAGTTGGGGGCCCCTGCTTTGTCTCCTGGAACCCTCCTTTCACATTTGGTCGATAGTTTGGCTAAAGTCCGATCTGGTGCCTTTTTTATTCACCTGAGCAAAGTGCTTGTTCAGCGCCCGTGCGCGCTTTGTTTCACTTGCCCGTTGGCCCTTTGTCATCGTGAAAGGGTTGGGGTTTTTAGCTTTACCCGCACCAGATAATGCATCGATTAGCCGCCAAACTTTTCTACCATCTGCAAGGTCGAGTTTTTCGCACGTATTGACCCATTTGGCCTTCTTCGCCTTTTCGACAGCAGCACGGACTTCGGCAGTCAGTCTGTTGTACGCCCTACGAGCTTCGGGCGTCTTCAGCTTGGCAGCTTTTTTCCGTGCTTTCGCTCTTCGTTTTACCAAATCGTTCAGGCTCCTGTCCCAGTAGGGCCTGAATTTCTGTTTCCCGTTTGTCCTCGGGATCGTCCGTCTCGCAATCCCGAGGATTGTGTCAATAAATTTCTCGTAGGTTTCATTCACGTTGCCTCCTGCAACGTCCAGCAGGGCGAGCTTGGTCTCGCTCTCGGCCTCGTATCTTCGCCAATTGGCCTTGCGGAATTGCCAATGCCTTCTGTCAAATCGAGGTTTATCCGCACCAAGCACAAACTCAATCAGTATTGGGAGGTGGTCGCTTCCAACCTCTTTCAGTACTTCCAGTCTATGCCTGGACTCTAGGTCCGCTGAGATTAGCGTTAGATCTGGGCGGTACTCCGTGCTGTGTCCCGTGTGCAGCAGCGTCGGCTCGCTGTGCTCGTTTTGTAATCTGATCAGGTTCGTGCCAATACAGATATCCTCGATATATCGGCCCGACGCATTCCGCTCGGTGTAGCCCCAGTCGGGAGACTGTGCATTAAAGTTTCCTGCTATTATCGTACGACTTAGTGTGACGTCTTCCCCAATTGGAAGCAATTGGGTTCCTGGGCGTATTATAGACATTAGTTATCGTAAAGCCAACGTCGCCTTTGAATACCCTTACAGTTACGGTATCAGTGTTGCTGTAGCACTTGGCTTCGAGCAATTCCACCGTTACATCGTTCCGGACCGCTGTGGTAAGGCTCCGGCATCGCCGGTCGCACTTGCAATGGTATAGCGAGTAACCAGTTATGTGAAACGGCTTACCCTTTAGAAGCGTTTCTTGGAATAATGCTACGTCCACATTCCTTTCGTGGAGTAGTTTAGTTACTTCGTGCGCCTTTTGCCTAATACCACAGACATTCAATTGCAATACTACCAGGGCTTGTTCCGGATGGCCCTTCGCACCCTTACCAAGACGGCCAGTCGCCGGTTGACCGATAGGACATGGCCTGTCGTTCGTCACCACGCCTAGAGGGGTGGTATCTTCCCCAGCCAGCATACCACCATTAGCCGGAACTTGGGGGTTTATAAGGTCCATTCTAATACCTGCTTTTTTCGAAATTAGAACCATTAATTAAGAGAGGGAGTAGGCAGAAGTCTTCAACTCATTGAGGGCGACCCGTGTGCGTTTCGCCCCTTGCCCAGAGAGTCTTCCGGTCTTCGGCGTTCCTAGCCGGGCAATGTTGGGTATAGGCCTGCTCCTGTACCCAGCACCGGACCTCACGGTGAGGTCTAGCCCATCCTAACGTTATTACGATAGGTTCCGGTGCCTGTGTTAGGCGATGGCGCCGTGGTTATTAGTTTCAGGTCGCAGTCACTTCCGCTTCCTTACTCATCCCCCAGGCCACGGAGAGGCAAACCACTTCTGGGGGNGGGGGGGGGGGGTAAGTTACTAAACGTGTGTATTATACGGTAAGTTACTACACGTGTGTATTATACGGTAAGTTACTAAACGTGTGTATTGTACGGTAAGTTACAACACGTGTGAATGAAGATGCGCCCAGCTTTAATTTTTAGTAGACTAAAGAACATTAATTTCTGCAATTTTTTTCATTTGAATAAAAGCGTGTCTTTTAACAATCCATTTTATACCCAGTTTTTTCTTACTTATAAAGAACTTATACAGAACCTATGTAGAATCTAGTAGGGCGCCAGAGAAGACATTTCGACCCCAGACGGTTTCACCCCAGGAAGTTTTGTCCTACTGATGATTGGACCGTGTTGATTCAAGGGTTACAATCATTCTACAAAAGTAGAGCATGTGTTAAATGACAGCAATATTTGGGCAATAACAGCACATCTCTTTATTTAAGCTTTTATTATAATCATAGATTTAAGTGTCAAATCAAACGTATTTCAAATGTTCTGCTTCCAGAGATCCTAGTGGTCATTAGGTTGGCTCAATTTTTTCAAACATTTAGAGTTGACTGAGGTTTTTTGTTTCGAATATATTGGTCAATTACTAATTTGGTATTAATGCACATTTACACGTATTTCAAGCTGCATATAAATATATAAGAACGAGAGACACACACAAGGAGAGAGAGAGAGTGAGAGAGAGAGAGGGAGAGGGAGAGAGAGAGAGAGAGGGAGAGAGAGAGAGAGAGAGAGAGAGAGAGAGAGAGAGAGAGAGAGAGAGAGAGAGAAGGGATTTTGATTAACATGATATTTGCAAAAAAAATATTTCAATAACGTTTTGTAATCATATTTCGATAAAGCTGCACTTAAAAGACTGTCAACTGTATTCCTAAAATGGAACGTTAAAAAGATTACCTTTTAAAGAATACATTCATGCCCGTCAAGAAAGTTTTCTGCGTTTATTCTTCCGTCAGCCTCATTAGTCATCACATGCCTCGTTCTCATCTACCCCACGACAGCTTGGCACCCATACAACAAAGATCAATTAGACTTATCGAGCAACTCAAGCGCTTACTAGCATTTTTTTTTGTCTTGGTTTTTCACTTCGAGGATGTTACGTAGCGATGGTTCTAAAAATTTCGATTTTTTTTTTTTTTTCTTTTCCTTTTTTTTTTTTTTTTTGTCTTATAGAAATGGGTGTAAATTAAATGATCATCAGTGATTTTTTTCTAAATAATTATTAGAAATAAAAAAAATACAATACACCAACAAATAGAAAATAAAGCAAAAATAATAATAAGAAAACTTTCTAAAATAATACGAACAAGAAATTTTAAATATGAAAAGTGAAATTTTACAATTTGTAATACTAATAGAAAGCAAACATAATTCTTCAAATTTGGAAAAAANATATATATATATATATATATATATATATATATAAAGAAAAGTAGGGAGAGAGAGAGATCGAGAGAGAGAGATGTTTTTATTGATCTTATATAATGCATTTCTTAGGTGATTTATATTAAAATTCAAGTATCTTTAAACTTTAAGAAAATATTGGAGAGACAATTTTGAAGGTTTGTCTGTATGCGACAGTATTGTACAATTAAAATTGTATTTTAAATGTTTTAAAAATTGTTTTTAATTCATGAATAACAATATATGATATTTTTTGAGAGAACATATTTTGAGAGCCCCTCCAATAGTCTTAAAATGGCAGGATCTTATATACGTCCTCTCTTAGAGCACAAAATATTTAAAAACAAAAAACTTGCAATTCCCAAGCTTAGATATGTGCATCGCTCTAATTTAAAAACTGAAATGGAAATATCTCCGACGCCGAAAATCGCGTCAGACTTTAATTTAAAAATAATTAATTTAATTTAAGCTAACGAAATTAATATTCACACAAGTTTAATAAAAGTTCTTGACATTATACAGCAATTACACAATGAAGAATGTTAACAATTCCTGGAGATTCAGCTCGTTTGTGTTTTTTTGTGATCTGTTTATTGAGTGAGTTGGGCTTCAAACTCGCATTTCATTTGACTAATGTATGTTAGTTTTTTATCTTTAAAAAAAAATGTGAACACCGGCTTACATTTCTTAGTATTTGCTTATAGTGTTAAAAAATAAAATTTAAAAATGGAAATAGACATGACAAAATAACTTACAAATCTGATAAAATTGGTCTAAGATTTTAACAATATTGTTTATATGTTTTAGAAATGTGGATATCAATTTATGCACGCAAAAGTATATATTTTGAAAAATATAATTTCAAACTGAAGTTGATGTTTCTTTAACAAATATCACGACACCTCACCCGTGTAAAACTTAAATGGTTACATGTTGTGTTCCATTAAATGTAAGATACATTAGACATTGTGATATAGTGAATATACTTTGCCTAGATTACTGTATATAAGAATTAAAATAATAAAATAGTACTAATGATGACAGATCAAGGAAAAAACACATTGCCAGCTTCACAATAAACTGTATAATGAAAGGATTAAAAGACAATTGTGGTAAAAGAACACATTTATATTAGCTCTTTTCAACTACAATAGTGCCAAGAACAGAAGAAATAGAAAAATTAAGCAACAAGTAAAAACTATGTTTTGGACTGTAAATCCCTTATATATGAGAAATTCCTAAAAGGATTGATTATATTGAATATAATACACACCACGCGACAGACCGTGACAGACCCTGCGACATCAAAGGCTGAAGTGAAACTGGCTAAATCCGATTATACGTTCCCAAATGGGTTATATAGCAATTAATTCTGCGTTCTTTTTCTCTGTTTTTAAGTGTAGATTTATAATTTTTATTTGTTAAATTAAGGTTTTGGGCTATGTTTAGTTATAATTGTTAATTTAGGGTTAGGGTTAGGTTTAGTTTTAGAATTTTAATAGTTGAATTTTCCAATTTCTTTTGTACGCGGCATATCAACAAAAATGGCGGCCATGTAGAGTGGGAACGATAAGTCGGATTTAACCGTGAACTAGTTACGGGTGAATGTCAAGAATAGCAGACCGCATCCGGGCAAAACAGCGACTGTGTCAAAACAGCGACTGTGTTAAAACAGCGACTGTGTCAAAATAGCGACTGTGTCAAAACAGCTACTGTATCAAAACAGCGACTTTTTTCTTTTGCTTGTGATAATGCAGGTTTTTTGTAGAAAAGGGACAATTTAAAATTAAATGCAGTCAACTGAAGGTGTGTATAAATAAATGTTGATGTTAAAAAGAGTGCATACACACTGTCAGGTCATACGGGCCCAGCGGCTTGAATGATATTGTCCACTATGCGGTGTAAGTAACTATTTAATGTATTAACTCTTTATACTGACAACTTTGTACATCTTATTACAATTCAGTATTTATGCTAGGTAGGTCTACACAAGAAATGACTGGGGGTAGAGTGAATCTACGTACCTTTATCTGATCACGTGACGTTTTTATTGTCCGATTACATCGGATCGGGTTTGCTTAGCTGGACGTTGACAATGATACCGGGTATATATACATGCACGCAAACAACAGGCTGATGATGATTTACTAAATCTGAAGTACCAAACCACATACACACGTCATCATTTCACTGACTGCTAGATAACGAGAGAAAACTAACGGCATAAATCAGTCGTGTTCAAAACACAGTTTAGACAATGAAAGGGGTATATGTGTCAAAAAGTTTAGAACCACTGTGTTAGGTTTACGGTTGGACCAAAATAGCGTTGCGGTGAAGTCGCTGTTTTGATACAGTCGCTGTTTTGATCAGTCGCTGTTTTGATACAGTCGCTGTTTTGA
>MUZC01004730.1:274089-319581 GCA_002072015.1 Radix auricularia | reverse complement strand
TATATATATACATATATGTATGCATATATTTAGCTAGGAGGGATAAGCCTGCCCAAGAAGTAAGTTGATCTAAAAGAGAAATCTAATAACCGCAAGAATCCTTCTCGTCACTCTTGTCCGGGCAGTCGTAGATACCATCACACAAATCTGACTTTGGAATACACATTCGATTGTCACATTTCCACTGTGACACGGGATCACACCCTGTCAAAATTAATAAGTATGCATTGATTGTTTGAAGAGGACATCATCGATCATTAAGTTAAATACATTTGGAGACTTTTTTTTTTTAAATGGGTTTCAAAAAAAATATTTTTTTTGGTTTTAAATTCAAGCTATTTCTTCATGATGCGATCAGCAGTGTTTGATATTTTAAAATCCATTGACTCATCACATACGCCCACATTCATGGGAGTTGATTTACATTTTAAGCTTTCATTGTCTCTGATGTGAGAATAATAGCAGTGAATGACGAAGCAACCCTTAAAAATAAAATGTCGACTGTCAATCACTTATATATGAGTATGAAACATAAAAAGTATTGTCATGTACAATATAATGCGCAGCGCGCGACACACAAGCACAAACATTTACTGGCTGAACGTACTGAATTCCCTGTGCTGAGAGACGCGGGGATATGGTCATCGAGGGCTGGAGTAACCTGCAGTGACCGGTGGAGGAAAACTATAGCAGAAGGATACACGTACTACAGAGAGATAAACTAAAATTCATTGAGTAAATGGCGGTACATTCAATCGACTGAAATTTTGATACTATGCATTGCTAGGCAAAACTAGTCTATTTGTAAATTTCAGTGAACAATTCTTATTTGCTCGCCATTAGATATATTATTTTCATAAACATTAATTAAAATTGTGAACTAAGATTTTTTTTTAATAAAATCCATTGTATTAACTCGTGGCGTTTGCATAACTGCTTGCCATAGTAAACTGTTGACCGATTTTGAACCCACTGCTTGTAAGCTAGTTAGCTGAAATTTTGCAGGCAGGATAATGCTGATGATAAAATTGATCTTTCACAATTTCAGATTGATCGATTTTACTGTAATTAAATTAATGATTTGTTAAATTATCTCTATTTATAGCTTAGTAGAATGTTAATTTTTGTGCTAGAGTGTCGCGGCGTGTATTATATTAAACAACTTGTTAATAATCTGTTCCTGCCACGCTGTTAGTTGTTCATTATATTTTTTTAAAAAAATTTTCGATCTTTAACAGACATATGCTATTAAGTTAGTGTTTGTTTTTTTACTATATATCCTTTATATATTTGAAACAACTACAGTTTCGAATATTGGATATTCATGCGATGGGTATAATGATAAACTTTATTTTCGGAAAGAAAGTATTTATTGTCAATAAGTTGTTCTTAACGGGTTTTCAAGATTTTTTTTTTTTTTTTTTTTAAAGAGTTTTAATAGTTTTTGAGTTTATTAGGTTTATTTAGGTAAATCAAATTGTTCGTTTGTTTGTGATAATTTATGTATGACTGGTTCCTTTGCTGACAGTATTTGTCGCAATTTGTCCAGCGTCGAGTCAGACTACACTCTTCACGCTGGCCTGGAACAGCGAGTGCTATTAGCACATCGCTCCTTGACCACGCAGAAAACTCAAGTGAACGAACGCCACAATCTGAGCATATGAACGCCGAATGTGCCAAAACACTTGACACCTGACTCTGGATGCTTCGGCAGCAATCGGCTTACTTCGGATTTTCGACGTGTATAAGGAATGATGTGCAAATAGCATTCCTCACCTGGAACCACGTTGGCATTGGGTTTGCGACTGCTGTTCCGTTTAAGTCGCGACAGTTAGCTAAGGGACATCTTCGTCTCACAAATTTCGAAATAGGAGTTTCGATATTCATTCAGAAAATATTTAACGGGCAAAAGGCGAGGTGCGTAGTCTTTAATATCAATAAGCGCACATCTATTATGTTTGTTGGGATAGTTATAGACCTTGCTATAATCTATTTTGATTGTGGGTATAGTAATAGTCCTGGTTATAATCTATTATGATTGTTTGGATAGTTATAGTCCTTGAAATTATCTATTTTGATTAGGGGGATAGTTTAAGTCCCTGTTATAATCTATTATGATTCTTGGGATAGTAATAGTCCTGGTTATAATCTATTTGTTTGGATAGTCCTTGAAATAATTTATTATGATTGTTGGAATAGTTAAAGTCCTTTTTTATGATATGTTATGTTATGGGATAAATGTAGTCCTTGTTATACTAAATTTATGCATAAAAAGTAGAATAGATTTGCGATTATACTCTTGCTCAATAACTTATTATTTAGTCTATTATGATTAGCCATACAATGAGCGAGGTAAGTACAACGAACCCATAACTTTAACACTGATTGAGAGGAATCATATTGTTTCGTTAATTTAAACGAAAATGCGTTGATTTCATGTGTGGTAGTAACATTGCAGTGCCAAGAAAACATAAGAATCTATTTTGAACGACACTTTAAGACAAAATAATGTATCATTTGATGTTATTTATCCACTTAAATGGAAAGTAAATTAGAAAATATGTGTCAACTAAAATCAAGTTTAACTGCCTAACAGACTGTTTTCACTAAACTAAAAAGGCAACCATTGCTTCTTTCTAAATTTCTCACATGCTCGCAAAAAAGAAGAACATTTTCATTGATGGTGAGTTGTTTAAGGAAGTTTTTTTTACTGGTGACAATTGTATGTTTGATGTATTTTCTAAAAAAAAAGGGTGAGATTGCCTCAACAATAAAAGACTTTTAGTCGTCAAATAACATCGAAAAAAAGGAATATATGCAATTTTAATTGCTAGGTTACAGTGAATTAAACTATGTATTAAGCATTTTCAAGATTTAAAAAACAAATTGAAAAGAAATTTTTTGCATTTTACACATATCGTGCCAATTAATTCCTTCTGAAGAAATAATTTTAATTGACAAATAAATGTATTTTAAATGGCGATTGTATTGCAGATTTTCTTCAAGGTAAAACAGAATAACTTGATTTAAAAAATTTTTGACCTTAAGAATGATATTTTGCAACAAATATTTAATATCAGAGGACTATAGGAATACAGTAGACAGAGAAAAGTTCTCACTGTTGAAAAAAGATCGGCATTATAACTTGAATAATCTTTCTGATCGACATATGTAAGGGGATCAAACATAAACTGAACAAAATCTAGATATAAATCTCGATTCATAGTTTAGCATCTTAATGATTGTTAGTTAACAGGATTATTGTCATACTCTCCTAACTAGGAGGCACTGGCCAATGATATGCAATGCAAAATATAACATTGACGTATTGATACATTTTTAATTTGAATAAAATGTTTTATTGTATTTGTCATTTTGGTTCATTTAGTTTACGTTTTGTAAATTCATTTCTCTGTGTGATTGCAATTTGAAAATGTATGGGAACCCCAGATCTACATGTCTCTTTATATAGCATGTGTAGTCGTCTGCAATTGTTTAACTCCACGGTTCATTAGAGATTCACTTTAGCCCTCAATGACCACATCCCAGTGTTTTACAGAAAGGAGAGTTTAGTCAGGTTCAGTCTGTAAATGTTTGTCGCCTGGTACGTGATCAAAATGTGTAGTCAAACGAGCACACTTACAGATAGAATCGTAAGTTTCTTTGAAATACAAAATAGGAAATACCTTGTTTGATGGGCTAAGGATTTAACAGTTCAGACCTTATATTTTAGGGGGATAATTTTAAATTTGTTATTGGTACAATTAAACATTTGATTAAAAATTTGGAAGGTTATATTTATTTACCTGTGAATTTACAGAGCATTATCGATAAAGCAATAAGGAAAATCACTCACAAAAGTTGGCTGGCTGAGCAGGAACGACTCTTTTAAATTTTTTTGTAGTACTCTTTAATGAGAACTTGGGTCCAGACGTAGGATCAAAACATGCATGTTGCCATTCCTCGTTTTCATACCACAATTTTTCACAGTTCAATTTTAAAAAAGGGCATTTTTTCATTAACTCTGAAAAGAAAGTATACTGCTAAATATTAATTTTAAGTCTTTAATGAGTACATTATTAAACGGGAAAACATTTTGGTTAAAAAAAGAAACACAAATTAAGAAAGTTTTAAAAATGTTCTAACATTTTAATATCTGCCATCTTTTATAGATTTGTCTGATGTTTGATAGGCCTGTAGAGAATGATACCAAAAATGTATCTAAAATTTTCAGGATATTCTCAACTTACGTAAAAATAAAAGACACATTTAATTTTTAAAACGCATGTGAATTTTATTGATTTTAAGCCTATCAGCTAATTTATACATATCCATTGTTCCACGATTTCCAAGATTCATTTAGGGCTTTAAAGCGGAGTTAAACAAGGTTGTGTACTCGCACCAACACTCTTCGCAATATTCTTCTCTGTATTTCTTCGATACGCATTCAAGGATAGCAGTGAGGGAATCTGGTTACATACCAGACCTGATGGAGGACTTTTCAACACTGCCCGCCTCCGAGCAAAGACCAAAACGACGGATGTCCTAATTCGAGAGCTACTATTTGCGGATGATGCGGCACTAACATCACATACAGAATCTGGTTTGCAACAACTCGATTCAAGCTTCTCCAATGCCTGCAAAGAATTTGGTCTGCAAATCAGCTTAAAAAAGAAAAACATCATGGCCCAAGACACTCGACCTCCTCCTACCATAAATATCGATTATGAAAACTTGGAGGTTGTGGACAGCTTCACCTACTTGAGATCCAAGGTCTCCAATACACTGTCCATTGAAGAACAAATAAACAGCAGAATTGGCGAGGCAGCTGCAACAATGGCTAAACTAAATAAGCGGGTCTGACAAAACACCAAGCTAACGGAGAAAACCAAACTGTGCGTCTATCGAGCCTGTGTCATCAGTGCACTACTATATGGGAGCGAGACATGGGCCACTTATACATCACAAGAGCGCAAGCTTAACAGCTTTCATTTGAGATGCCTGCGTCGCATGACAAATGACAAATTTTAAATGGCAAGACAAAGTGCCAAAAAGTGAGGTCCTAACGCGTGCCAATACCCAAAGCATGTTCTCAATTTTTAGTGAAAGACGCCTGAGGTGGCTAAGACATGTCAAAAGAATTAGCCCCGGCCGCATCCCGAAGTTCCTCCTATATGGTGAACTTGCTTCAGGAAAGAGGAAAACAGGTCGCCCACGCTTGCGATTGAAAGATGTCTTTCAAAGGGACATGAGAGCAGCCAAAATACATACAAGTGACAGGTAGTGTAAGACAAAAGACCGATCTACGTGGCGCACAGTTGTCAAAGAGGGCGTCATAGTAGCCGAGGAGGATGCTGCAGACAGAAGAGCTAGGAAAAAGGCCAAAACATTTGGAAGCAAAGAACTCGTGTGTAAAAACTATGGTAAAGACTGTAACTCAAAGATAGGACTGCACAGCCACTCGAGAAAATGCAACCAAACCCAACGTTGATGCACCATCGTCTCGCGAGACGGAAGGAAGCCGAAATTAAACTTTTCAAATGTATCTACTGGTACATTTCTTTTAAACGATTGTTCTAAGTGGCACATCATTTTTACAAAATACATTATCTGATACTTAGCTAAACCTAACGATTTTGATATTATCCTTCTTCAATCTAAGAAAATTAAAAACCAGTAATACTTAATTCATTAAAAAAATTAAAGACACACGTTGCGATATCAATGAACAACCTCGGCACATAAGACTAAATATCCTACAGATAGCACAATTTATAAGATGTATTAACACATAGCCCTTCATTTATATGACATTTGAAATGTCTGGACAGACATAAATATCTAGTCTGAAAGATCAACGTTTTTTTAATAATCCATAATTTCACACATAGTCAATGTTATAATTTTTAGCCTTTTATATGAGTGACATAAGAGGTGAAAATAGGCGGTTGGAGAGTCCTTATAGTATATCTCGGAGAACGGTCTGCATACAGAATGATAGTTTTATAGAAAATACATAAAGCGAGGATTGGCACCTGGGAACGAGATGTCGATATGAAACTGGCTCTTAAAGAAGAAAAGAATTCATTTAAGAAAGAAACACCTTTATGTTACAGGATAATTTTAGGGTTTTATTGTGCCAATTTATTTGGGGATTAATGTGGGTGCAGGGACCCAAGCTTAAAAAATGTGCGTACACAACATAACGTGATTTTTTCACAATAATAGTGTCATGAATTTTTCTAGCCGGTCAATTAATTGATATATTTCTTTAAATTATCAACTGTGTTTGTCCTCATCACTTTCCAAGGCACGCAGGTTACAGAGACTAGTAATTTTCTTTTTAGTATAATTGTATTAAAAATAAATAATAATCCATTAGTATATGTATGCTTAAGGATTAATTTAAATACATGTCAATTTAGATATCCAATAGCTAGAATGGAAAAGTCAGAAGCGACTCAACATCTTTTATTTCACAAGAGGATCTTGATACAGCTAAGTATTTGAATTGTTTCATTATTATTCGACTGGGTAAATTTCAAGTAATAGTAGTGTAAATTTAATTTTCTTGTGTTGTTAAGAATAAATATAGTTCAACACTTTAAATGATTTTACAACAATTTTCTATACTACTACTTCAGCTACTTTTTAACGGGAACGAAGCTACGCTCAATTGGCATGCATAGCATCGAGCTCCTTTTTAATTAAGTTATTAAGAATTTTGTTTGTGTTGATTTGTTTTCTTTATGCTGTTTCGGGTTCATTATCTTCTTTATGGATCCTTTTTTGGACAAGCTATGGTTTTCAGATCTTAAAATGTTGGATTTTTTTACATTTTGGCTATTTTTTCTTTGCGAGGCTTCACGCTTTTGTCCGACTACAATGTCATCCATTTTTTCCTACGATCAACGCTCAGACAATACACATGAAACGGAAAATAATAATATCAAGTCCCGACAGCACACATGTAGGCGACCAATACACTACACATGCAATTGACTATTATCAATAATATGAAGCCTGCACACATAAAATCTGCAATGGTACATATACTTATGGATCAGTTTATCGGCTTAAACTTTCCTCGGAAACGTAAACGTAGGAGACGAAAACATTGAGGAATCTCCGTCCTTTATTTGGAAAAAAAATATCTAACTCTGATTATCGTATTGATGCGATTAATAAATTTCTTTCTATATAGCTGGGATACGTTTTTATAGGTATACATTTTTTAATGTTATAAAAGCGTTCTTGACTGTCTTCAATGTACTGTCATTTCCATGGTTTTTATGATATGAATTTTTTAATTTAATACTTAAATGTATGTTATCTTTTTTTTTTTTAGAACAGCGCTGTGAGCCCGTTTCCTCACCACTTTCTATTTTTCTTGTTTCGTTTTATTTCCAGCCAGTGTTTATATTTACAATAATCACCAGTTAGAAATGTTAATCAAATAACACATGCTTTGCATAGCCTTGCGTGAGGCTGTTTACAAACATTTAGGAAAGTGAAATTCTTATAATCAAGAATGTTGTCTAATTTATCCTTTACTGCTAAAATACACGACTTTTGGAAGTTATTTGTTTAACAATTAACATTGAGCTCCACGTTATAAAGCAATTAAAAACAGTTTACTAAATTGAGACCCACACATCAATAAGGACAGCTCATATTCACCGAGACACACACACTTACACACACACACACACACACATACACACACACACACACAAAACCTAAATACACATTAGTGATTTTCATAACTCACCAACGCAGTATTCATTACACGGAAATAATTTCGTGCCCAAGCCTGTTATACAATTAGGAAATTTAGTGCCGCATAAGAAAAACCTTGCCAAAAATGGATCAGAACAATTATTGATGGCATCCCATGGTAATGTTTTATTTCTGTATTGTTTTATCTTCCTGAGGGTTGAGTCAAAACCTGTACCCTCGCAGTACTGGTGATCTGTGCATTCACCTGCCAATAAAAAAAATACATTTCGGTCATGATAACTTTTATCTATAAAACGTTTTAAAAAATGAATTTCATTAAAAGCGTCTAGTCTTCCAATAAAATATGACATGTCAGGCGTAAGAACAAATCAACTTTTGCTGGGGCCAACACGAACTTGTGTGCATAGTGTCACTACCGGTAAGTATTCAAAGAAATAATAAATGTTCTGCCCATTAAAGTTCATTATATAATCTCGTTTTAGTGAAATCAAATACAGGTCTAATTGATTTTCTTGCTTAGTACATAATTTTCTTTAGTTATGTTTAACAATGTATTGACCATTTCTTTAGCAAAATAGATTACAAAATATTTTCAAAAGAAATTACTTATAAATCATCCCAAAAGATTTTTTCGATAAAAATGGTAATATAAGTGTTAATAGGGATAACTTTTACCATAATTTATTTATATTACATTTTAATAAGTTAATATTAACACTAATTTATTATCGCTCTTGAAATACAAAATCATGGAAACGGGTATTTTTTTGGTCAACATTTTGCTTTAACACCATATTTCGTAAAACTTAAATCTTGGCAAAAAACTACTAGATCCATATCAATGACACAAATTTATGGCTTTACCAATATTTACGCAGACTCTATAGCAATAAATTGTTTCGATATTTGTTTTCAGACCTTTGTTACATGCCTACCTAATCCCTGGTCTTTTATTTTATTAGATTAGATATTTCAATGTTTAAATGTGTTAAAATTGTCTAACAGTCAACCTACCCGCCTACCCAGAAAGGAAGAATGAAAATCTGTATAAGCCTGCTTTTGCATAAGAAAAAAGAATTATTTTTATTCTTGCCTGATTGTTGCATGAGACTATCTTATATTGTATTTCTAATTTAGAATTAATTTCCAAATGTATTTTATCCATTTTATATTTAGTTTGAAGTGTAGTTATTTTACTAATTGTTTAATAATTCATGACAATATCTGATATTCTCCAGCAATGAACCTTTCTGATTCCTTTCTAATTTTATCTAGTTCATCTTGGTATACTCTTTTTGATAGATCTAAAAAAATAGATGAATTTTCTAGTACAGGTCTCACTAAAGAAATGTAGCTTTTTAAAAAAATTGCAATTACAACTATCAAGTTTCTCTTGATAAACTTAAGGTTTATTGTATTTCTAAATTGCGTTGATGACATAGTCTTCCATGAAGATTTGTAAATTGTTAATTACTCTTAAGTATTTTCACTCTTTAGTTTAGGTTGGATTTTTTCCTTGAATTTAACAGTGTACACCAGTGGCGTCCCTAGGGGGTGCTGTGGGAGTGGGCCGCCCCTGGTTTCTTTTTCTTTAATATGATTAACAAATTTACTCTTTTTTTTCTAGTTAAGAAAAAAACCCGATTATTTTTTTTCCATTTTTCTATGTCATTTAGGTCTTTATCGAGAAAACGTTTTCTTGTTCTAACCTAATTGTTTAAATAATTATGCAAACATCAACTTATTCCTAAAATTGTGTAATGTTCCCAGACAGAAGATGTTTATTTTAGTATCTTTCTCATGATTTTTTATTTACATTCTAATTAACATACAGGTCCTACCTCTGAAAATTCAAAACTTATTTAAACTTGTAAATAATTTTCATGAATTCCTCTGTTCCATTTATTTTCTCTTATTTCTCAAACTTAAACTAATATTTCATCGATTCCTATACCTATTCTAAAAAAACTGTTGGTAAACATAAATGCATTTCACTAACATACCAACTATAATATGTCACTGATATAAAAAGTAATGTCTCAATCATCGCTAAAGTCATATATCATAGAAAAATCTCTCTTCCACCCTAAAATAAATACGTACCTTCAACATATATTGGTACAACTGTTGACGAAATCACGTGAGATCAGGTACCGAAAGGTTGAAGAAAGTTTTAAAAAATTATTATATAATTATTGCATTTTAAAAGTTATAATTAAAATTATTAAAATATGTTTGTGATAAATATAAATATCCTGAAGACAAGACCAAAAGTAACTAACACTATCAGAACAATATGGCAATTGAAATTGTCGTCATTTAAGTGAATTGAGCTACTTTCATCGCTGTCGTTGAGAGCAGGGAAGACCAAAATACGTGAAGATTGGTGATAAATAAGAACGCTTTAAATATTGACGTTGTCGATCATCAGGACCATTACGCGCAGAATTTTTTTAATGAAACCTGCTGAAATGTTTGACATCAGATTGTCCATGCCCTATAATATTTAAATATGATTCATTAAAATCTTATTTTCCAATTTTGATCAAGCAGCGTCTATTGTTGCCAAAACATTTCGTGGAAATGTTCTCAACATTTTTTTTTAAGTTTCATGGCCACCAATGACTAAAATAATACATGTAACTATAAGGCTTCACAAAGAAAAAAAAACGAATTGACCATTCGGGCCCCTGGCCTGATTGGAGTAGGATGTTAATTTATAAAAGAACTATTGCTTTCAATCTGGATCATGATGGATATTCTTATTTTTAAAAATATTTTTACGTTCTTTATAAAATAAATTTGGAATAAAGAGACATTAAAAATTGAAAAAGGTAAAGTTTAAAATGCCCCAAACATTTTTACCCGGATAATCATGTATACATGTATCAATATTTTCAATGTGTTCAGAAATTAATTGTGGAATAAACTTTGCAAGTTTATCCAAAAACGTCCCCCCATCCTGTTGAGTCCCTAAATAATAGGCTGAGAAGCTTGTACATTTTAGAACCGTTGGGAATAGGGGTTAGATCCAAACAACTCATTACTAATACTTTTAGGGACACTGAGTTAACTTTGGAGGGACAAAGAGTTGGAAACGATGGTGAAAGGTCGCCTAAAGTTTATCAGGACCAAATGTGATACTTAGGCTATACATTTTTGTAGGGATATTACATTGTATGAGCTCAGAAAAAGTCTGAAATCGATGTTGCGGGGGTCACCAAAAAGTTACTGGGACTTAGGGTCTGACCAACCAGAAGAAAGTTGGCACAGGTACCACCCAGAACTATTAAGATTCAACCAATAGAATTGATAGAAATGTAAGACAGAGGCCGTCATGGCATGTCCAGGGGTCCTTATGAACTGGACCCAAATCTTAAGGCGTTCTCTCGCTCTCAGAAGAACACAGATCACTCTTAGATCTAAGGTGATAAGAGTAATAAGACAGTGGGAGAGAAGTCTGTTTTCAGGTTTGAGTAGTTAGAATAGTTCAAATGCATTGTGTATATGTTAGGGTTAAATGCTTATCAGTCTTACATATATTGATATATTGATAGTTAGTTAAGGCGTGTTCCATATTATTGTTTTCAGCTAGTAGGTTAGACTAAGAGACTACTAAGTTAATATAATAGGGGAGTAGACCAGGCAGAAGACGTTCTGGTGTTGCGAGGAAGGAACAAGGTGGCCTTGCCCCACATTTGAGAACCATTGCTGAAGACGGTCATCGCTGTTACCGACCGTAGCTGTCACTCAGCGCACATGGCAAATGTTGCGTACTGGGTTCTGGATACTATCTTAATAAAGACAGACTCTTGTCGAATAGAAGGTGTTCTTTATTGAACTATAAATACACGTATCAATCCTTCATACAGCCATCGAGACATCACAGCATAGGCTTACAGGATCGCAGTCTTCACAGTGTTCGAGACATCACAGCATAGCCATACAGGCTCACAGTCTTTACAGTGTTCGAGCCATCACAGCACAGGCATACAGGCTCACAGCCTTCAGTATTCGAGCAACCTCGATAACACCATCCGTCAACAACACAGCCCTGGCCGAACGTCCACACACTGACTTTACAAGTCTCTCCTATCTTTTCTCCACTCGTCTCTCTCGTCTCGTCTCTCACTACACAGACCCACACTATATATAGCCCTTGCGCGTACTCTCAAGTCTTTGCCTGACATTCAAAAGTCCGTCAACTGAATAAAGTTCATAACATTCTCACGAAAACTCACAACACTGATTGACAACTCAGTAACAACTCAGAACCATTCATTGACAGTGATTCTCATACCTTGACATATCCCCCCTCTTCCGTTAGATTCTACATGCTAGTAGAATCTCACAATCAAAATAAGTTAGGGTATGGAATCACTAAATATTCATAACACATCATGAAAATAATTGGCCTTAATACATGAACAGCATCATATGAATCATATACATACATCATATTAATAATCCCTTAATCTATTACATCATGGAAAACATACTACTGCCGCTTTAGCAAAAGGAAGCAGTCCTCTACTCGAATTACATAGTTACATAGTCTCAGAAAATAAGTCATTTTAGCAGCAATACAACCAAAATTTACATATACGAGGTCTTACATTATTATACATAAGTGATAATCAATTTTTATACCACTATACATATACAATATACGTATCTATATATACACCCGATCTCAGGTGACAAAAAAAATTATATCTATATAAGATCTCAGGGAAAAAAATTATATATGTACAAGATCTCAGGAGAGAAAAAGAACCCCAAGAACAACATATTATTACAATTTACAACATTACCAATCAGGCAAAACAAAAAATGCTAATACTTGTCCACCTCATGGGACCTTTTAACGAGCAACCACTGCTCTAATAATTTCTTTACCGGGACCTGTGCTATTGAGATCTCCCATCTCACTATAGCCACAGTCCTATTGGGATATAAAGACAGCCCGCCATTCCTGCCACCAGGAACTTGGTTAATTGTATTACCAAAAACTGCCCATCACTCCTGTTGTACATGACGTAGTAAATTATATCTCCGTACAGCTTATCTCCCCTGCCATACAGGTCTGGCTAAATACTAGTTCATGCCCCTCATCATTGGCATAACTTACATTTTCATTGTGTAAATAATCAAAATCTTAACATATCTACAACATGAATATTCAAGATTACTATATTAACAGGTTACACATGTTGCTTTAACTGACTCTACTGGTTCCTCATATAAATTCTTACGATATTTACTCCAGGATTGCCTCCAGCATGAGGTAATCTTACAGAGATAACTACTTATCCAAACTGTAATATTTCAGCATGATTGTATTTAACCCATTACAATCACTTATATCGCAATCATGTGCATCTATTAATACCTACGGCCTATGGAGATAACAACTTATCTGTCCATACCCATACTTATAAAACATAACCATCATCATATCCTCATAATGATCAGCAAAAAGAATACATCTTCTTACACAATATTTTAACCACATCACCATCACATCGAACTATCAACATGATAAAAAAAATATGAGGTCTCTATGTTAGAATCTTTATCTTACACCTTCAACTCAATGACCATGAATATTATGAAACACTCATTAACACATGACCTTTAGTGAGACCCCGTCACATTGTCCTCAAAATAATTTTACAACCAAGGCAAAAACATAATCATAATCAAGTCCTCTTTAGTTATATTTAGTCATCAACTTGTTAACCAACCCAGAAAAACAAATCCTAGTCATTATATTTGGTGGTATATTTCGTTTATCTTCCACTACTACCAGTACACGCCCCTGGTTACCGTTATAATGACTGCTCGTTTCCCACGTGAGCCTAGGCGGGACTTTTAACCTGGCACATAACCCCCAACTCGTGTCAAGGGTATCTTCGCTACCGTACATGTTCGTGGCGACCCACTCGTATTCACGCCCGCTTATCAATATTTTTAAAATGGACCCCACCATCAACCAAATTCTTAGCCACAACGGCCAAGCACCCCGGTCATCTGATTCACAGTCTCTGTAATTCTCTCTAATTCTACACGGGTTGTGACGCCTATTTGAGTTACTGTCGGTCACGGTCTGGTTATTTCTGGTTTGACCTGTCCCCACATAGTAACTCTCCCTGTCTTCTTGGTCACGAGAAAAGTTTGTCCCGTCGTCATAAACATAGTCTGTCTCTAACAAGTCAACACCAACTTCCCCTGAGCACATGTCATATTTTTGCGTGGACCCACAGTAGCGGTTCTGCTTACTTTTCACATTTTCATAATTGTGGATGCTTTTTTCCACCCTTCCTGCAACACACTTTGCAGTTTTTCCCTCATTACATTCATCCATTATGACTATAGTAACTTTGTCCTCTTGTGTATTTCTGCTCTGTTCTGTCTTTTCACCTATTCTAACTAACTTTTCTACAGTTGACCTCTGATTCTGTCCATGGTCAACTTGTTTACTTTCAATTGCTACCTCTTTCTCTAGTAGGGCTTCTTTTAATATCAAAATTTCATCCTCTTTCACTATCAATTTCATACTTAAATAATAGTTTGTTTCTTCTTTTTCCTTAACGATCCTCCACATTTCAATAATGTCCTCTTCTTTCTGAGCCAATAATTCGTCCATATATCTTTTCTCTCTCTCTTTTTCTACTAGTTCAATTTGTAACCTCTCCAATAGTTCATCTTTCTCTACTTCAGACTTTTTTAACTCTTCTTCAGTGTCCTGCATTATACTAGTTAGATTTCTCTCCATTTCTATGTTCCAATTTTCGTAATCTTTTATCATTGACTTTAGATTTGTGTCATAATTTTCTCCTATTTCTGTCACCCTTCTCAACTTTTCAGCATCGTCTCCTTCACTGAGTGTAGCGTTACATGTAACTACAGTCTCTTCTCTAAGAGCTAGTTCTACACTATCTGTATTTTCTAATATGCTATCGTTTAGTTCTCTCTGTATTTTTTCTACAAACTCATCCTTTTCAACTAAGTTAATCTTCACTTGGGCAATTTTCATTTTTAAAGTCTTTAACTCCATTTCATCTTTATCAAGTTCTGTATTTTGTACTTTGCATTCTTTGGCTAAGGCCGTTAATTTACTTTGAGCGCAGCACCATATTGCCTCTAGCTCACTCAGTGTATCTTTAGGTTTCTCTATCGCACTTTCAATAATTTCTTCTCTTTGTTCCGCTTTCCTAGACTCTATTTTTATTCCTCTACTTTCCCTATATTTTTTTCCTGCAGCTTCTATTTCTAGCAATTTTAATTCATGTTCCCTCTGTTCCCTTAATTTTTTCTCTTCATACTCCCTCTGTTCCCTTAATTTATTCTCTTCATACTCCCTCTGTTTTTCTTCATATTCTCTCTGTTCCCTCTGTTCCTTTAATTTATTCTCTTCATAATCTCTCTGTTCCCTTAATTTTTTCTCTTCGTACTCTCTCTGTTTTTCTTCATATTCTCTCTGTTCCCTTCTTCTCCACTGCTCTAATACAAACGTTTTTAGCTCTTCTCCCTCTAACTGTACCCCCATCTCTCTAAACTCATCCATTATTGTATTCATCTCTTCCCTTTTTGTCCTCTAGTTTCCATTTCTACTTCCTACTATTGTACTAGGACAAAGGGGTTGGAGGAAAAAAAACTATCTAACATCGATTTCCTATTACACAATACTTTTAACAATCATAAAAAAATAATAATTTGTACTTGCCTTGATTGCCAGAACCAGAGAACACACTTTCACAGAAAAAACAATCACTACACATTAGTCCATGTAATAAACTAAATTGTTATTGTTCACCGACGACACCGTTGACACTGGGCAGCAGCGAGGATGGGATTTCTCTCTCAATGACGGGACGGTCATCGACAACACACTGGCAGCAACAAGGAGGTGATGTCTCTCTCAATGACGGGACGGTCATCGACAACACACTGGCAGCAACAAGGAGGTGATGTCTCTCTCAGTGACGGGAAGTCATCAACGACACACTGGCAGTTACAAGGAGCGGATGTCTCTCTCAATGACGGGACGGTCATAGACGACACACTGGCAGCAACAAGGAGGGGATGTCTCTCTCAATGACGGGATGGTCATCGACGACACACTGGCCAGCAACAAGAAGACAGATGTCTTCCTCAAGGACAGGGCAGTCCCTGACAACACACAGGCCAGCAACAAGGAGGCAGATGTCTCCTTCAAGGACAGGGCAGTCACCGACAACACACAGGCCAGCAACGAGGCTGTTGACTCTCTCGCAGACTTTACAGACCACACATCGGACCTGACGACTGTGGCCGAAACTTCGATGTTCGACAAGAGTTTCCAGAGGTCCACTGACGGAGCCTCCACTGTGGCGTACTGGGTTCTGGATACTATCTTAATAAAGACAGACTCTTGTCGAATAGAAGGTTTTCTTTATTGAACTATAAATACACGTATAAATCCTTCATACAGTCATCGAGACATCACAGCATAGGCTTACAGGATCGCAGTCTTCACAGTGTTCGAGACATCACAGCATAGCCATACAGGCTCACAGTCTTTACAGTGTTCGAGCCATCACAGCACAGGCATTCAGGCTCACAGCCTTCAGTATTCGAGCAACCTCGATAACACCATCCGTCAACAACACAGCCCTGGCCGAACGTCCACACACTGACTTTACAAGTCTCTCCTATCTTTTCTCCACTCGTCTCTCTCGTCTCGTCTCTCACTACACAGACCCACACTATATATAGCCCTTGCGCGCACTCTCAAGTCATTGCCTGACATTCAAAAGTCCGTCAACTGAATAAAGTTCATAACATTCTCACGAAAACTCACAACACTGATTGACAACTCAGTAACAACTCAGAACCATTCATTGACAGTGATTCTCATACCTTGACAGCAAACGCTTGACCAGGGATGGACCTCGGGGAAAGAGATCGCCTAATCTAATTGGGAGACGCTACGCTTGACTGCGGAGCGTTAGAAGCAGCGACGCTAGGCAAACCCGTCAATCATCTACTTGACACGCCCCACTGAAGTCGGGTCATACTCATATAATGTCCATTGTAGTCTTTGTAGAATGTTTAGTGATTTATTTACGTTAATAAGTTTTGTCCAACTATATATTGGGCATCTATTTTATTTGTTGTTCATTCTTTATGTTATTAAATAACATTATTCTCTGTTGTATACACTTTGAGTTATTATTCGTATGTAAAACATATAGTTAATAGTAGCTAGTGGAAATTATAGACTATAATAGAGCAATACTTACTTACTATTACTCCTACTCAGTAGAGACAAGTGTGCAACAAGTAAAGAGTTGCTAACTTTATTAGTACAAGCTAACCCTAGACAACTAGAGTCATATGGATGCTGGTGTCTATACCCTTATAGACCCAGTCCTCAACACACCCGTCCAAACCAAACCAAGGAGTTGACATTAGGAGTTTAGTACTATTTAGAAATGTAATATGTGCCATCAAATTTTATATACCAGGTTTGGTCAATATTTATCTATTTACCTAGTAGACCCTATTTAAAAATATTGTTGGCCTCCATCCCTTTACCGGTGGTATTTTAAAACGTTTAAGCCGGATAACTTAGAGGGAATGACCACGGTTGAGCGATACCAAGGGTTGGAGCATGACGAACCCTGCTACCAATTACAATAAAGATGGGTTAAGAGGACACGACTGAAGGGACCCTCCTTCATGGACGCGGTCTACCAACTAGAGGACTCAGTCCCCCTACCCAAACACACGGAACGAAAGCAAATGGTCCCTGCTCGAGGGTCACATGGAAGCTTTGACCCGCTTGAAATACGTTTGACACTGGCTGATGCCGCGGTGACCAGGGCCAGTTCCGTTGAGCTCTTGCGAGACGAGACTTTGCGCACTATCGAAGCCTATTGAGTCAGTGTGGTAAAAGTCTTTACAGATGGCTCACGTTTCAGAGATGGCAGAAGTGGATACGGTGTGCTAATTCAATACCCCCAGCCAGGACCCGACAGCGTTGAACTGTCAGGGCCGTGTGGATCCGCTAACAGTAGTCACGACGCCGAACTGGAAGCGATACACAGGGGTTTGAAGGAGCTGCGCCGACGTCTAGCAAAGAGAAAGAGTTTCCCGACAGTCGTGGTCTTTACCGATTCTCGAGTTTCGCTCGGGACCTTGGATCGATCCTCTCTAGAGGCCAAGACGGTAAGTATCATTTTGGAGACAGTTAGTGAAATCCTAGCACGTGGCGACAGAGTAATCCTACAGTATACGGCTGGCACTGCAGTATGACCCAATCAGACTGGGTTGACACACTGGCTAAGGCAGGCGCAGCCCAGCCCCAACCCGAAAAGCCCTTGACCCAACCGGGGGTCAAGTCGTGGCTAAAAGATCATTTCCTTGAGAAGTGGCTTGTGGCTGGGCAAATGGGAATACGGCCAGGAAGGTACACCAGAAAATGCTGCGACCGAACAAAAGCGATCCATGGTGGAAACTTGGTCGTAGTAATCAGACACTTATAACACGCATGAGGACTGATCATTGTCCCACACGAAGCTACTTGTATAAGTTTGACAACCGTAGGAAACTGGCCTGTCAGCTGTGTGGCTGCCCGGAGGAGACGGTGGCCCACGTATTCGAATGTTTCCCCGAGTTGGACGATGTTTTGGAGGGTGAAGTGGCGGTACTTGCAGAAGATTACCTCTATGGCGATGCCCGCTTGATGAGGCTCGCTTGCGATAAATTGAACCAGGTCCTAAGAGCCAAACAGCTCGACCCAAAAGAGAATGTACCTTCGTTAAAGGGAATGTACTCGATACCTTTCTAAAGTTCCGGGTGATCGGATGAATGCAATGGAATTTATATTTAATTGATTTAAGACTTAAATTTCAAATCAATCGTTAATTTTAATCTTGATTACGATGGAGATATACGTGTCACATTTAAAAAAAATATAATGGGATATAAGGTGTTAGAACTTAAGAAATAAATAAGTGGGGTCCTCGGCTCCAAAGTACTGGACATTATGGTTTAATACCCCCCCCCCAAATACCTATGTTTGGTCATCTTTACTAGTTAAAGACAAACCTGTAGCAGATACAAATACCCCTTCCCCTACCCCACACACACAGACTGAAGCTAGACTTTTTCTAAATAACTGGTTAAGACATTAATTAATGTAAATTTACCATTGGCTAGTAAAAAGTAGTTATCTTGATAAAATTCTGATTGAAAACCGCGGACAATACGGTTCTATTCTACCTTGGAACCGTCCATGAAATGCAAAATATTCTTTGAACAAATGTATTTCGGACAGTGCTAACTCCAAACTGAAGTCTACTAAATATACTATATTATACGAAATCTTTTTAGTCACTACCGCAGTTTAATGCCGCATTCTGTTTAGTTTTAGCCCTTCAACTTTATAATCAAACGATCGTCAACGAATGTGATTTTAAAAGAAATACCATAACTTACGTCAAAATGTTTGGAGCGATTGAAAAAAATGGAAATTTTTTATTTACCTGAATGAGTGAGGTCATAACATGGGCTCTCCGGCAGCAAATCACAAACATACTCTAAGGAATTCCCGCCCACCCTAGAAAATCCATCTGTTCACCAAAGGAAAAAGTCGAAAATTATTTCTTTTAAACTCAAAGACAAAATTCATCGTAACTTAAACTAGTGGGTTTTTTTTAATCTGACGATGTTCTAATTTTCATCTTTGAATATTTTAGGTTAAACCTTTTTTGAATAACACACAGTTTTATCAGAGAAGCAATTAGGTTGTAAATGTGATTTCCGTATTTTGTAAAGAAATATTTTTTTAAAACTAATTAGGTCTGCAGAACACATAGATCTATACATGAGTACACTCCTAATATGATAATTTGTTTTCTATTAAAAGAATGAAAGGCGTTTGTATATTACCTTTGCAGTATCGCCTACATGGTATCTGCAGAGTATTATTAACGCAGGAAGGGAAAACAAGATTACAGATGTGCTCGTCATTGTCGTAAGTATCAAACTCTCGCATTCTTTTAAATATCTGAAACAAAAAAACTAACACTTTCGAATCAAACTTTTTGTTAAATGTTTGCCATACACGTTAAAATCAGCAGTCGGCCATGTTGTAGTACTTCCTGTAGAAGCTAAATACTTCTTTCAAATCAGTCAATTTGGATGTGCATTAACATTTTAAACATTTTAAATTCTTAAAAATCTAGGGAGAGTTACTGGGAAGACGCAGTATAGGGAGCTTAGTGGGTAGACGCAGTATAGGGAGCTAAGTGGGTAGACGCAGTATAGGGAGCTTAGTGGGTAGACGCAGTATAGGGAGCTTAGTGGGTAGACGCAGTATAGGGAGAGTTAGTGGGTAGACGCAGTATAGGAAGCTTAGTGGGTAGACGCAGTATAGGGAGAGTTAGTGGGTAGACGCAGTATAGGGAGCTTAGTGGGTAGATGCAGTATAGGGAGCTTAGTGGGTAGACGCAGTATAGGGAGAGTTAGTGGGTAGACGCAGTATAAGGAGAGTTACTGGGAAGACGCAGTATAGGGAGCTTAGTGGGTAGACGCAGTATAGGGAGCTTAGTGGGTAGACGCAGTATAGGGAGAGTTAGTTGGTAGACGCAGTATAGGGAGCTTAGTGGGTAGACGCAGTATAGGGAGAGTTAGTGGGTAGACGCAGTATAGGGAGCTTAGTGGGTAGACGCAGTATAGGGAGAGTTAGTGGGTAGACGCAGTATAGGGAGAGTTAGTGGGTAGACGCAGTATATGGAGAGTTAGTGGGTAGACGCAGTATAGGGAGAGTTGGTGGGTAGACGCAGTATAGGGAGAGTTAGTGGGTAGACGCAGTATAGGGAGCTTAGTGGGTAGACGCAGTATTGGGAGAGTTAGTGGGTAGACGCCGTGTATGGAGAATTGGTGGGTAGGAAAGGGTCGGCCTCTACGTGGCCCGAACTATGAGTAAGGTGTGAAACCGGCTGCACCCGAAACTAACAACCCTGGCGCAGAACACCAAATGTGTCTGTAAGGATTTCTTGCTTAATGCAACGGACACACAAAACCACGTATGAGTGGCGTCGTGAAAAGGAGTCGACTCAAATGTCTAGTTCCCAGGGCAAAGGTGAGTGTATGGAAACATACACCCACCGGGAAAAGTTAATACAAAGAGCCCAGTTCATTCATTATTATGGCTGAAATACTTGATAACTGTCTAAGCGGGAGGACTATGGACCCTCCCCTCCCCTATGTGTCGGTGACGGGGATCAGGACGACACAAGGCGTGTGCGCTACTGTAAGCCCTCAGAGGCTAGCTGCCAAGGCTAAGCTCCCCAAAAACCTCACTATTTTGCATTTAAACTGCTGTGGTGTCAGGGGCAAAATTGTAGAAATAACCAAGTTGCTCCACGACCAGATGGTGGACGTTGCTCTTTTGCAGAAACTCTACTGAAAAAGAACCCATTGAACGTTACGGGTTTTTCAGTATATCGCTGTATATGCAAGAACTGCAGAGATCTGGTCACTTTGGTGAAAAACAACCTCACAGCTGAGATTGTAGAAATCAAAGTACTTGCAGGTACAGATACCCTGACACTCCGCATTACTAAAGCTGGTAAAACATTTACCATATCGAATATATACAATACCCCAAGAAACACGTTGTGCCTCCCAACACACAGCACAAAGATGTTTAAAAATCACATTATTGCAGGGGATTTCAATGCTCATACAGAAGCATTGGGATACCCCGATAAAAATGCATCTGGGCGTTACTTAGAGGAGTTGGAGCTCACAACCAACTTTATTATACTACAAAACAAAAATAGTGTGCCCACACTACTACACACTGGAAACAGTGCTCTATCACGACCCGATTTGACCCTAGTCTCTGCGGAACTGGAGGCAAAAATGGAGTGGAAGGTGTTGCCAGAGGTTGGTAGCGACCAGAGACCAATCCTCATTAAAATAGATATAGAGATGGTGAAAGCACGCTTTGCCAGGAGACACTGGCTGTTCGGTAAAGCCGACTGGAGTAGATTCAGGGAAAGGATCGAAAGCACGCTCGCGGGCTCACCAGGGAGCCCAGAGAACCCCAAGTCAATCGAGAACGCTTATAAAGACTTTATGGGAGTGATTTTGTCGATGGCAAGGAAGGCCATTCCGAGTACGTGTAGGAATCGAAAGTTCCGACCTGTCTGGAACAAAAAGCTGGCAGAACTTGTCCGTGAACGGAAGAAAGCCCGGAAAAAGGCGGCCAGACTCAAAACTGTGGCTGCTCGTGCGACATATAACAGGCTGACTGCCGAAGTCCGGGAAGAAACTCTCAAGGCAAAAAAGGAAGAATGGGTTAGCTCTTGCGGGAAACTCAACCTGGCAGATTGCAGAAAGGTATGGCAGCTGATTGACTCTCTTTCTGGCATGGGAAAAACTAAAAATCCAAGCCCCTTGCAAACGACCACAGGCACGGCTTCCACAGATGCAAATTGTGCCGATGCTCTAAACAAGCATTTTGCAAAGGCGAGCTTGAAGCAGAAAGAGACCAAGCAGAGCCGTACCTTGAACCATCTCAGGAAACATGGAGAAAATGCCCAAAAGTGGGGACCGCATGCTGAAGTTGGTGGGAATACGCAGTATAGGGAGCTTAGTGGGTAGACGCAGCCAGGGAGCAACCCAGTTAGAGAGTTGTTCGGACGTAGTGACTATTAGGGAGAGTCGAAAAGCTTAGAGCAGTGAGCAGTAAATGTAGTGAAGTGATTAGTATTAATGTGGGTGCAAACTAGTTCTCAATAAAGTTGATTAATTAATTCATGTACACAAAGTCTTTGAGTTTGAGATTGAGTAAGAGAGCAGAAGAATAGAAGACTTTGAGTTTGAGGACGAGAGAGAATAAGAGTCAAGGTGTTATAAGGTATTTACAAAGAGTTAAGCTAGATTATAGACTAACCGGTGCCCAGGGGCTCTTAAACTGGTAGCTGCAGATTCTCAAAATTGTTGCTCGGTCTTTTTCTGTAAAATTTTCTAATCCATTATATTTTATTCGCATTAATGATCAACTGAGCGTGAGAATTTGGACTTCTTTTAATGAATTTTTAGCGCATTTTCGAGAAGTCGAATGCGCTATTGCACCCGTTTTGTCCGTCTGTCATCACCCTAGATCTCAGCATCCATAAGTCCTAGACCCATGATGTATATATGTTTTTTGTATGTCCTGACCTGCCATTTGTGCATCAACACTCAGTTACTCGATCCGTTAAAAAACCTCGTTAAAACTACCAAAAAACATTTCGAATCGAGAGATAACACTGGCGCAGGCAACGGCCGCCATTGCCGGAAGTCGAATACATCGTTTTTCAAGCATTGAAAAGTTTTTACTTTCTGTTTTTTTTTTGTTGACGTCATTAGAATATGTGTAAAAGTTTAGAGAGTTTTACGTCATCATTTGTGGTGACTTCAATCAAGATCTTAGCGGCCCAGGGGCAGAAATTGAAAACTTTTTCGAAACAAACTTCAACATTCAACTACTTTCAACAAGATTGGCAACCACGATCTATCAAACAACAATTGACGGAGTATTTGGGCGATTAGCTGATTACAATTTAGAATGTTTCATTTATGAGTCTTATTTCAGTGACCACAAACCACTTGTAGTTAGATTAAAGAGAAAATAAAAAAAAAACTAAATGTAAAGAAATGACTTTTAAATTTAAAAAAATTCAAATATATTCATTACACAAGAAAATTCATAAAAATATGTCTAAAATCTAAACACAATTACTGATAACTACATAATGCTGATATCTAACATAAGTACTGATACATAATACGAAAATGCGCTAACACGTCCTGAGTCCAAAAAGGGACCAGGCTTAACATGATTTTTTATATAATTAAAATATAAAATACACAAACGCACAATGTGATCGAACAAATAAATTAAAGTCAGGTTTTCTACTGATACAAAATAGACGTTTCGATAAATGCTCTCGTCAGTATATACTGTAATATGTACAGAAATATTAAAATTATATTACATTTCATTAGGAAAATAACAATTACAAGATATAAAAAAGAACAAAAGTATTAAAAGTTTGAATAACAACTTATTTCTTCAAATTTTATTTTGTTTTAATAATCCAAATTCTAATTAATTCTTGTCCTGCGTGTTAAATAATAGTTTTTTAAAATGAGATCAAATCCTCAATCGTACCTCAACAACTCATAAACACAAGTATAAGTCAATCTATTGAACTGACAAAAACTTAACACATTAAGGCCTTACATTTAAAGTCAATAGGTAAGTGTGACTTATAAAAAAACATTTATTTCATTTAATAATTTATCTTTAACGTTTTCCCAAATGTTTCATTATGGAAAAACAAGGAAGAAGACAAAATTATGGATAAAGAGTAATTAATACAAAATTGACAATTACAAACAAATGAAAGTGTTATCCTTGTTTTTCACTTACCCGTTCTAAACAACTCAAATTTTCACAAGAAAAGTACTTGCTTGGTAAGGGCGTGTTAAAACGTTTGCATATGCCATTGTCCACATTTACAGTTTTTTGACAATCACCTGAGTTGTCGAAAATGGCAAAATATTAGAGAATCACAAATAGCAATTAAAACATATCATAATAAACATGGCCAATAAAATATTATTTTTTTAAATCTTACTTTTAATTATGTAGAAAACTTTTCTAAAACGTATTATTTTTTAATATCTTATTTTTAATTATGTATAACACAAGTTTTGGAAAATCTTATATTTTTGCCACTTAACGCACAAAAGCATAAAAGCTTTTATAAGAATGAAAATAAAACGAAATTCGCCTGCAGTGTTTGCTGTATATATACAGCAACTATACAAAGCGTTGCACATATTGTATAAGAACTGTCAGCGTGAACAACACATTCATTCAATGTATTCAGTTTCCAGTTTTCGATCTGAAAGGCGCTTCCCGGTCTCAGCAATTTAATTTGCGGGATAATTTGGCTAAGCAGTTGTGTAGGTTTCACGCCCAAAGCCCGAGCTGACGCTATATGTACTGCAAGATTAACAAAGTTATGTATCCAGAACCTGATCATATGAATTCCAACGACCATACTACCAATGATGTTCTCTCCTGCACTAGCGCGCCCGAACGATTTAAGCAAAATCTCTTTGACATTTTCTCCATATAAAATTAATGTAAGAATACAGGACCAAACACAAACCATATAAATACGTAGGACGCAATAATCTTCTATACAGAAGGAGCGTCTGTAACATATACGATAAGATAATGTGTTGTTTTCTCTGATATGTTAAAAGATCGTCAACGAACGCAAGAATTAATTTTGTTACATGTGGGAATATTTGCTACATCAAATCATATATTTGATTTAATTATCAATGCATTTTCATTTTCTATTAAACCTCAAGACTTGTGTGGAAAGCACTTATCTCAAGATTAAATGAATGTCCCAAAATGTTCGTTAAAGAGATACTATCCTTTTTTTATTCCCTGAAGTTTCAGAATATTTTGCTTTTCTTTTAGGTATGGGAATTTTTCATGAACAAGTTTTTTTTTGTTTTTGTTTTTTTTTTATTTTTTTTTTAAACAAAAACTTTAGATAATGCGTCTCTTCAACTGCCCAAAACGACTTATTGTTCAATGTTTTTATAAATACGTGAAACATGTAATAACGTTTAATTTAATAAAACAGCCTCTGATAACATTACTAGAGGGTAGGGTGAAGTAAAGTACTAGAACTTATGGTGAAGTAAAGTACTAGAACGTATGGTGAAGTTAAGTACTAGAACGTATGGTGCAATATTTAATCACTATACCCTTTTGTAATTTCAATAAATTAATATATTTTTTTTAATGATCAGTAAATAAAGAAAAAAATATATTATTTAATCAGATTTTCATAATTTTTTAGATTTTAATTGAAATCCACTTACGCAGAAGAAACTTAATAAGTATTTATTTAAACACAGACATATAATCAAAGACTATTAATTATACTAAACAAAAAAATATCTGAAATCAGAACACTAAATATTGAAAAGACAGTAGATATGAGGGGCTAAGAGAAGAAAATGAAGCGTAGAAAAATAAAAACGCATTTTCCGAAACTTCTACGTGCGTATCGGTCCATTAATAAAGGTTTATATGATTGATGAAATCATACATTGTTTATCTTGCATTAAGTTTGAATCTGTATTGCTGTCCACTTCTATGTAAAACAGAAATGACAAACGATTCACTCTGATAGCAGGGAATTACATGTCAATTATTAAGTGTTGAAAAATATCGTTTTATTGTACATAAAATCACCAATGCCCGGAAGTTTCAAAAAGCAAAGATGATACCGTGTAGATTGATTTTAATTATATTAAGATCATTTACATATCAGCAACACTTCATTTGCTTTAAATGTCATTATGATTTGTTAAAGTCCCAGGCTTCTTTTGTTCTTAATATTTTGAGATTTCATTTTCCCCCGAAGTTTCATAACTTATGTTCATTGGAGCAAAAGTTCTATAAGCACTGTTTACCATACGTCTACAGACTAAAAAAGATTTTTCCACACAAAGATTTTTGTCGATGATATTAGAAAATTGTTTTATGGGCTTTTTAATTATTATTAAATACGCAAAAATTGTACGGTTCTTTAAATGTTAAATTTCGTCTTTTAATAGGAGTCGAATCTTTAAAACATCGCCAATAATTTAACTTTCCAGAAAATATATTATTTATTTATTTAATAAAATATTACTTTTTTTTTTTAAAGTTAACATTCGAGCAGTATTGGTATAAAAAGTAAACATTAAAATATCACAAATTATCATTATTTTATTTTCTAAGATGACATGATCATTTGTTAAAAAGGAGCGTCTGTTACTAATAAGATACGATTTTTTGGACTTAATTGCAGCAATTTCAATGTAATAAATCTCACCTGGGATGGCCGGTGTCTCGGTGGTTGATTTGACGAATCCTGTCATCAGAAAAATACAAACCAGCTTAAGGAACAAATGATATTTCGCCATTCTGAACAAAGGTGGTGTAAAAAAAAAAAAAAGATAATTAGACCTTAAGCCTGTCTGGCTACAAACTATATATGTTAGTATTTGAATTGTTAATGATACAGCAAAGAGAGTGAAGAGCATTACACAGATGCAAGTAATTTCCTTGCTTTTATTTTAATATGTTTATCAGTATTTGCCATACACGTTAACTTCGATATGTGAGGACGATACAAAATCGATTTAATTTACGTACTCCATCTGGATACAAAATGACCTTAGCCATTGTTGGTAATTACGCGGGAGTTTTCAATTATACGAAAAGCTTAAAATATCATTTTCATGTCTCTTAGCAATCGCTACAATTATCACATTAAAAAAGGCATTCTCGGTTTGGTTCCCAGGAACTTTAATAGGAACCTTAACTAGATAGTTTTTTAGATTGCTCAAACTTTGCTAAAAACAGCGCCTACAGACGACGATGGAGTAGCAATAACAAGATACGCATCACAGAACACCTCAGCACAATTTATAAATTACATTCTACACACACATCATAATAATGCATAGTCAACCCTTTTCTTTAGTTTTATTTTTCTTTAAAAACTCTACGGTTGCTCGCATGTGTATTAAGACATATAATTATAGCTAGACAGTGGGCTTAGACTGTGCACATTATTTTCCGGCATCAGACAATACAATGTTAAGGTAGCGCTTGCATGAGCAGAATTATATCGTGTGATGCATTCGAGTCTAACATGACAAAGATCAATGACAAAGACCAATAGTTTATGTTGTATCGACACATGCTGTCATAAACATGGAAACGAAAATTAACTCAAATATTTCTAGATCATTACAGTTAAATTAAACTACCTGTTTAATACTGTTCATGTGTGTACTTGCGGCTCTTAAAGAAATAAATATTTTAGCACAACTTTTTAAAAAAATTTTCACAGATAACCGAAAAATTTCTTCTAAGCTCTAGTCGTCTGAAATATATATACCCACAAAACGTTAAGTGTTTGAACATAAAACGCCAATCGCAAACATTTGTTAACGTCAATCTCTCTCTCTCTCTCTGTCTCTCTGTCTCTCTCTGTCTCTCTCTCTTTCTCTCTCCCTCTCTTTCTCTCCCTCCCTCTCTCTCTCTCTCTCTCTCTGTGTGTGTGTGTGTGTGTGTGTCACTGTCCCTCTTCAATTCAGTAATGGTCACCTGCATAATCGCGGCATTT
The DNA here is from genome assembly GCA_002072015.1 of Radix auricularia. NCBI lineage: Eukaryota > Metazoa > Mollusca > Gastropoda > Lymnaeidae > Radix > Radix auricularia. Next base: position 291,577 of record MUZC01004730.1, on the reverse strand, counting down.
CTTCATTTCGTGCAACTGAAATTTTATGAAAATCAGCTTTATAAATGGGTAGATGTAGTTCCTATCTAAAGCTGTTCATTCGAATTTGATAATTATACTGAAAAAAACAATATAAAACAGTATTTTTGTTCTGGCTAGTAGTATTATGAGGCGAGAATGCCCAGAGAGATAGTTGGGCTTTCTTCCTATGATTTATCTAAAATACGTTATTAATCTTCGTAATTAATTATTTGTTATTTTTATATTGTAAAACTCCCTGACGTTCTTAAGCTTTTAAAAAGTGAAAGTCACTCGTTGATAAACAATTTCCTCGTTATAGCAATGGGCATAAATAAAAGAGAGAAGTATTCCTGGAAACTTACCCTAATCCCATTAAAAATTAAAATTTATACATTTAATCAAATTAAATTGCGTATTTCGAATGCTCTTTTGACAGGTACTTGTCTGATCTTACTTAAAACTCGATGTATCCCAAGGACCACAGATTTGAGATACACTTTATAATAAAAAGGAATTTTTTTTAAAATCCTGTGTTAAACATGGTCCACCAATTTTAAAGGCGGAACGTCTTAAGAATTATTTTTCACAGGTGGGAATTTATGTCATCTTTAATAGCATACAATTTTGTATTGATGATATTTTTATGTTAACTGTTTGTGTCTGGGTTTAATGGATGTGATTTTAAAAAACATTAACTATGTGCTAAAACAGAACGAAAGAATTATGTATTTCATGTTTAGATATTTATCGATTTTTCTCCTTGAATACATTTTACCAAAGCACGAGATATGATAGTAAACTAGAAATATTCTGGTATTCCACAGTTTTATTTTTCTGGTCAGTGCCACTTTATTCATTAGCCAATAAGCACTGTGCGTTGGGCATACAGTCTTTCTGCGGGCCGATAAGAAAACCAAAAATAAATTAAACAAAACACAATTTGTCTCAGAAATATAGAACATTAAATCAGTGTAAGGTAAACACTTCAATAATACTGTTGAATGTTAAAATTGCTTCTCTTTGCATTAGGAATATCCCATATGAAGATTTTCTTGTGACGACTAAAGACAGGTAATTAGTAACATTCATAGCATGGAAATATGAGATACCAGCTTTGACAATTTAATGGAAAGAAAGACAACGCTATAGGTGTACGTAAATTCACTTATCCTTAAAGAAAAGGGAAAACGAATTGGATTTAATACATTTTTAAGACCTCTTACCTACTTTTCATAAAATCTCATTCTGTTATTATAATTTTCGTGGCTCAAACAACACGTTATCTGAATACACATTTTAATAATATGTGCGTAACAAATATATCATATTTAATATCTAAATTTTGTAGGAAATTTCATTTCATGCCATTGTCAGTCTTACAGTCAACAATAGTGTATGGGATACTTGAGGAGGGTGTAGTGAGCTAATAAACTTTAGAAAGCCTGTTAAGTGGGCACGGTACCAAAAGTTCAGGAAACACTGCTTAATGTTTTCTCTACCTGCGTTACGCTATGTCTAGTAGCCTTTGAGGATAGATACAATGAAACTTTAAAAAATATTTTTCGCTAGTCACCGAGAATGCCCTACGTCAGTAACCAAAATTTTCTGTTGGCTTAGAACAATCATTGTATATCATTAATGAACCCTGCCAATGAACCAAAACCAGTTAGTGGGTTCATCAACTAAATTTCAAGTATTTAGTTTTCTGCCAAGAATTAATGCAAAATTTTAGGCTAGCTATAAAAAACCTACCTACAAGAATTAATGCAAAATTTTAGGCTAGCTATAAAAAAACAACAGACGTGTGTAGTATCTAAGCCATCTGCACGCATACTTATCTTAAACAATAAACCTTATAATACTTAGATGTTAAGCCGTTGATATTACCTTAGTTTATCCAACCGTCATCCTACACATACAAATGTCCAATAAAATTCAAAAGAAAGAAGAATTTGAATTCAGAAGGTATTTTAAACGGCACAGTCGAACAAAGCAAAACATTAAATTTTAACTAATACTGAAGAAAAACAATAAATATGAAATAACTAAAATAATGCTTATGAATTAAGACAAAACGTAAAAAGCAACTAAAAAAACAAATGCAATTGAAGGAAATAATATAATTCAAATAAATTAAAACCCTATAGATATCAGTTTACTTAGAATGATTAGTGAGCTTGGTAATAAAAATATCTCTAAAGTTTTTACTGTTTACATCTGCTCCCATGGGCAAAGCGTGTAATTTATTTAACTTCTTTTACATTTGTGTTTGTAAATAGTTTGTCTCAACAAACATTTTCTAATGTGAAAAGGGAAATAAACACAAAAAATGGTTCCATATCTGCTAGACTCTTACTGCCTCATCCAGAAACATTTAACCTGGTCTACCACAATAAAAGCCACTGAATATATTATTAAGCTAAATGTGGCTCTGTCTTAACAAAAGAAATTACAATTTATAGAAAGCTAGGGATATATATACTACTACAAAACACCTGAAATTAATAAAAAGCTAAATCTGGGCCCGTAAAAAACATCACAAATATAAGACACAATCTTGATACTATCTTTCAAAACACCATAAACATTGGTTGAGTCAATCACAGTATAAGTCAGTGTAACCCTCAAAAAATAAAATGGTGGGTGTAGGTTAAATTATAGCCTTTAAAACATTTTGGAAGCTAACGCTAGATTTACAAAGATAGATCCGGCATATTGAGTTGTTGAGCCCTCTAGTCAATGAGGGACATCCACCGATCATCGTCAGCGTCTGCGTTTTCACCAAATAGGTAACCTACAAGAGACATCCAGACATCCCCATCATTGGCCAACCTCTCCAGGGTGTTCCATCATGGCCGATCCTCATGCTTCTACCTCCAATACTCAACGCCAAGTGTTTCTTGGATGGCCTTTTTTCGTTAACCCTGGGGGTTCCATTTTAGGACTTGCCTTGTATTGGAAGCAGGTTTTATTAGTGTATGCCCAATCCACAACATCGTTTCTCAATTGGCTTCTGCTTGGGCCGCTGCAACAGTTCTCAGGTACTGATTTTGTCTGGCCAGTGCATTCTAAGAATCCTTGTTAGACAATTGTGGATAAAGGACTTGATACTAGACTGGATTCTGTTTAGGTTTAGATCCATTATCTAGTTAACATATTACAATAATTATTTCGTAGTTCAAAATATCGACTTTTGGTAACAAGTTGAACTATCCCCCGAAGACACTGACCCGTATTCTGTATTTTAATATGTGATAAATTACTTTTAAATATATATACATGATGTTTATGTATACGAATAGTTGTTAAGCATACATTTACCCGCTAGGTCCCATTTCATTGGGACCGATTCAACCTATCATGCATGCTAAGTGATTACGCATGCCTCATGCACACACTTCAAATATTCATTGTCCAAAATGCGAAAGGAGTCGGAGAGTTTTGCCTGAGTGTTGAATACTGAGTGCTCACACAAATGCTGAGCCCCCAATGTTGAATACTATGTCTAGGGTTTTCCACTGGCTTATATACTATATTGTATATAACTCTAAGTTCACATACAAATAATAATAATTAATAACCAACGCCTCTGTGTATATTATATAACAGAGATAAAATATTTAATACATTATATACATATATATACATGATACATTCATAAATAAACATATGAAACTTAAAAGATATATACGTCGTTAACAATAATACAAATAGCTAATTACTATTAGTATTACTATGCCCAACTTCCCTCATGGAATGGGCGTGGCCAAAGATACTGGCTATACTGCGATGCTCTGGCCAATCAGGCGTAGCGCAGTCCTGTCCCGTGGTCAGTATGGGTCAACCTGTCAGCCGTGCAGGATGATTGGCAGTCAGCTGCTTCGCAAGGATGGTCACTGACTGCAAGGGTTCCCACGTGTGAAGGCAAGGCCACCTTGTCCCCTTCTTCGCTCCAGATCTCAGCACGTCTCCTGTCTGAGATTGTAGCCTAATAGTTTCTCGCCACTCCACTGGCTTTACAACTTACTACAACTTCGTACAACTTACTAGTACTAACTAAGTACTGACTAGCTCCTTCTAACTCCTTCTAACTAACTTAGTACTAACTAGTACTAACTCCTAACTAGCTGAAAACAGAATATCGAATAATTAAACCAATGATAGTAAAAACATATCAATCAAATCATATCAATATGCATATCAATAACACCTAATATCTATACTCTATGACTCTATACAAACATTTGACTATTCTAAGTCTAGGTACTGCTCAAACCTGAAACAAACTTTCAGCTAGGCTCAAACTCTTATTCGCCCGTCACACCGCAGACCTGGTGTACTACGAATATTCTGAGAGAGAGACTGCTGTAAGGTTTGGGTCCAGTATTTAAGGACCCCTGGCCCTGCGTGGGTCAGCGGACCTTTCTCATTTGATTGGTCAGTTGGCGTGTACCAACTGTTTATCACGCGCTGACATACATGACTTCGAGAACGTTCGGCCAACTTCCACGTGCTAACCTATTACTAATTCTATGAAATATTCCATGGTCCATCATGGATCTTTGTCCATCTCAAGGACAGCGTCCCTGTTGCGTTGATGGACCTACCCCTACCCTCAACGGTTCAAAAATATGTAAAGGTTCTAAAATTGAGGTGGGGAGGAACTCAACACTGAGCAGGATCCAATCTAAATGCAAGGAAGGGCAACTTGGCTTTGTGTCAGCGTCATGTGATAGCTCTAAACATAACGGATTTGAAATACCTTCTTTGTCTCAATTACCCCAGAGATATTTAGATGAAGATCGTCTGGTTGTGTGTAGATCGTTTACCAAGTATCATTGTAGATAAGAATTGTGTAGTTTAACGTCCATGTAGTTATTTGATTCATATTAATGTTTCTGTATTTATGTTGTCGGTTCGTTAAATCTTATTGTCTTTGTGTGACTGAGGACTGGTATGTTGTTTTATTTTGTGAATAATTTAAGAAGTATATTTAACATTGAAAGCGTCAGCTTCCTAACATTTACGTTAATGTTATTCAGCTTAGAAATTATTTTTTTTTTTTGAAAAGTCAGGCATTTACTTTAAGCAATGGGCTAGGTATTCAAAACGTGTAATCTCTATACATTCGTGGTACATATAATTTTTTTCCAACCATTAGCAGCGTTGGGCAGGTAATATCCATTGTGTACTATATAAATAAGCACTCTCTCACTCACTCATTACTAATTCTCAAACTTTCCCTGTAGATTGAAATTTGATACATTTGGTAGTTGAGGAGTACACTCTCGAAACAATAATCGGCACTTTATTTTTAAATACCACTAATTGAAGAACTCACCCTTACACAAAATGTTTTTTTTTCATATATGTGCCATGTAAAAATTAGTTTAACAATTAATTTCAGGATTATTCTTTAAAAATTGATTTAATTTTTTTTTATTGATAAAAACTCGTTTTAAATTTTGAAGAAAAAAAAATATAATTTTATTCCGCGTTGTTTTAATTAATAATTTATAATATTAATAATCATTTTTTTTTAACCTACTAACTGTCCCCACGTATCCTAAGCATTAAAAAAACAAATTACAGGGGAAATAACTCACTGAAAGAAAAAAATGTCAATTACCTGTTTTTGTTAAATTCCTTGAGGTTTTCAGTTGTATCTATATTTGTTATAAAATTAATCTGTAATTATTCCATTAATCGATTTATTTTTACATATTGATTGAACACATACTTTTTAATCGTTACCAGCCAGAGTTTACATAAATTGTTCTTTCACAAACTTATTTTTTAAATATGTTTGCGAAAATTAAAATAACCTAGGGCATTAAACTATACATATGTCCTCTCTTTAAAGATGTTGAAGAGAGTTAGGGAAGTGAGGTTACTATCATTCCATATATAAATACTGAATTTTAGGGACAGAATCACTTCCCTTTTTAGAAAACAGCTTCGGCATCTTGGCGCATCTCTGTCCATTTAGTTTTAGTCCTACAACTGATTCTCAAGCTTTCGGATGTCATAAAACTAATAGAAAAATAACTGTTCTCAGTCAAAAGCTCTTTGGTAATTCATAATTCACCTTCAAGCAAATTAACAATAATCTTCTGTACAGAAGGAGCGTCTGTAACATATAAGATACAATTTAAAGCTTTATTTATTGCAAAATAATAAAAAGAAGATTAATCAATAAAATACAATGCTAAAAACAATTGCCCTTAATAGGTTTTACATATGCAATTACCTCATTCTCTCACTTCTAGATTCTCTTTCGCCGTCTAAATTATAATTCTTTAATTTTTATACAAACACCCCCGCCCAACTTTTTAACCTTATTAAATCAAACTACTTTAAATAATAAGTTTTAAATTATTTTCTTTTTTTTAGTTCAATTATAAAACGTGTTTTTTAAATCTTTTTTTTTTACTCCTTTATTTATTTTGTTGTTGTTGCTGTTGACTTTGTTACGCGGCGCCTTTTTTAAAAAAATAATATTTACCGTAAATGTCTATTACTTTATGCGATTGGAAAAGTAAAAATGAACGTGAGCTCTTGTGTGCAATTCTTAAATGCACTACTATGTAGACCCCATTCCCACTCCACTTCTAGTTCAATCGTTACACCAATTTCTCCATAGTCTATGAGAACCTATCCTCTGGCACAATTCCTTGAAAGTTAGACGTCCTAATTCACTGTCTTTAGAAACCAGAGAGATTTTAAAATTTGAAGACAATCAACTTGTATTCACTTTGAACCAACTGCTTGCTTACCTTAAAGGCAACTCTCTTGTCGGTAACTTCCAGAAATGACATAGACCCAAGCGCAGCACAAAGACAAATAAACTTCTGCTCACTCTTATTTTCTCTTATGTCCAAGCAATACAGGCGTAAATTGGAGAGGTAAAGTCATTATTCTTAACTAACTTAGGTTAAATGAAAAAACACCAAACTAATCCTGTTTTAAAGTTAAAAAAAAAGTTTCTTTATTTTTGTATCATATAACTTCTTTTCAGTTTGCTACTTTCGAAGTGCAAAGCAATCTTTTTTATAGAAATCATGGCTATATACACTGGTACATATGTCTGCAAACAGAACTTTATGTGATAACTGTCGCTTTACTCACACCGTAGAAGAGTTCCGTAGGCCAGTATCTCAACTCGTTACTGAAACAAAAAGCCTTGACTTTGCTCTTGTTATCTTTAGTCGAACTATAGCTTTTGTCTTTTTTCCAGCTTTGTTGAAAATCACTTCCAAAACAATTGGCATTTCCAGCTGCAAGGCAATATCTAAATGTAAAAGCAAGCAACCAACATTTTTTTTCAAATTGCTTTGTTATTATTTTTACTAGTTTTTAAACATCAAAAATTAAAATATCAAACAAAAGCTATTTTGAATTATTATTATTTTTCTTTGACATTTATTTTCGTAAGGAGAGAAAAAAAAATATTAAAAGAAATCAGAAGTTTAACAATAAACCATTTTGCAATAAATACAATAACAATAAGTGAGAATAAGCACGCAGAGTTAACAACTTAATTATGTCCTTAATTTTGGAATGTAATATAAATAGTAAATCAAATATAAAATCTAGCACATAAATATGATAAATAAACGAATGGTACAACGAATGTTGTTATTTTTAAATCAGAAACATCTAATATTTAAAAATACATAAAAGAACTATGCATTTTACTGCTGACAAAATAATTACACTGTAATTGAAACACATATTCTACATTTAGAAATATATATTTTAAAAAAACTAAAGCATTCAAGACACAATTAATAAGATCGAAGACACTTGTATTTAAAAACTAAAATTAAGTTCGCTAAGCTAAAAAAGAAATATATTGATACTGCTAAGAAAATTCCTGCAAAAGACAACTTATTTTGATTTCACTTTATTTTCGAAGTTATTTTTTAATTCATAGTAGTTACATTTTAAAAATCATTGTAGGCATTTGGACAGGAGTATAAATAAGTAAGGGATAACGTTTAAAACAAATTAAGTATACATATTTCAAACATTTATTGAAAATCTTAATTCTTACTATTTGTTTATACTTAAAAGCAGCAAATTAATGGACATTAAGATATGATGAACATTTTTATAGCAAAGAAGGTTGTTGTTGTTTTTTTTTTTGTTGTTTTTTTTTTTCTTTGTTTGTTTTTTGTGTGTGTTATTGTGTGTGTGTTTGTTTGTGGTATATGAAAAACAATTCAGTCATTTTTTTAAAAACTTTGATTTAAACATGAAATAAAAATAAATTATGTGCACAGTAAGATATTCCAATTTTTCTCCTATGAATACAGTTGTTTTCGTTTTAGTTCATTTATATACAGTCGTTGGAGATTAGATGTAAGAGAAAAAATGAATTTAAAAATAATTTAAATTTTAAGGCTGTTAAAAAGTTTACTCGCTTAATCTCATTTTAGGTTTGGAAAGGTTTTTTAAAAAGGAAGATGAGTCAGGCTATAAACATGAAAGCAATGTTCTTAAGTATTGTGTGAAGAAAATTCTTGTTGGGTTTTTTTCAGACATAATTGATACATGTGTAAAGTTTGATCGAGAGCCATCGAGGCATAAAGACACAATGCCTCACAAAATCAAGTGCTAAGCTTTCACAAATCCTAAAAAATGTCTTTCTTATTCCTATACTATATCTTATATAATATATGTGTTTTTGTGTATTTAAATTTAAAACTAAGTATTGTATTTAGAATGTGATATGTTTTGTTGTGTCCTAAATGTATTACTTGAATGTCCTTCCTTTTTTTACATGTGTATAAGTGTTTGTTAATAGTAATTTTCTTTCTTTACTTTTTGCAAAGCATGGAGCAGTCCAAAAAGTATTATTTAGGAATTAACGTTTGCTCTTTTTAAATTCAGTCCACTTCTTGTAAAGTGTTGGTATAGTGTATATTATTGGATTCAAAGCAGAGTTCAGCGGGAGAATAAATATGACAAACCATGCGTGTGTATCACGACTTACATCATAGCCATTCATAGATGATAGGCCAAAGACAAAAACTGGAAACCAACACAGGAAGTTGGATAGAGCTATAAAAAGTAGTTGTCGAGCAACGTTTATGTCCTGTTTTCTTCTAGAACTATTGACAGTATCCTGGGCTATTCGGTGCCCAGATATTGACCTATAAATCAAAACTTGTCCCGATGAAATGACAATGAATAAAATACAATTAAAAATAATATAAACACCAACAGCATAGCCCCAGCCGTTTTGTCGCTCCGCGTTTAGTGGTAAACCAAAACACATACCGTTAGATGAATATGTTGTCCACTGTGGATTTAAAATAGGAATTAAAGCAATAAGGAAACCGAAGGCCCAAGAGACTAAAACAGAAAAGAGCGTAATATTCATTGTTAATCTATGTTCACCAAATGGAAAGCGTATCACCAAAAACCTATCCAGCGTTATAAGTAGTATGAACAACGTTGACGTCTCGCACGACAGCGTAGACAAAAACCCGGCAATCTTACATAAAACACTGGATCGCCAGTCTGCTTCTATCATTACGTAGTGGTCTCTGAATTTTGTGTCCATGGTAAAAATGATAGTAAGATACAGACCCATAAAGAAGTCAGCTAGGCCTAAATTAACGACAAATAACCCGTAACCTTTTTTTAATATGCCACGGCCAAAGTAAATCCTAAAGGCAATAACCACAATGTTTCCGATTAAAGAAATACTTGCCACAATCCAAAGAAGTGATCTTTTCAGGATGTCATCAATAAGATCCTCACAGGATGATATACCATCGAATGGAGCATAACAAACACGTTTCTGGATCCCATTGCCCACAACTTGAGGACAGCAGTATTTGATATTATCCGTGTATAATCCTGACGTAATGTGAATCCTCTTTAAATGATCGACTGTTTCCGTTTCAATTAGGTTTGTATTACGAATATCTAAAATATCTATCTCACTTGCACCTTCAAGAAGGAATCTAAGACTTATTAATCTAGTATTAGATACATTTAAAAAACGTAGCGCTCTATTTCTTACTAAAGATCTAAATATTAAAGTAGAAAAATTAGTCGATGATATGTCAAATTTTATAAGTTTTATGAAATTGATGCGATAACCTTTAAATGTACTAAGAAAATAATTTCCTGACAAATTAAGAAACAGCAAATTTCTAAAAATATCTACATCATGTGTACTGAAATCAATGTCTTTTAAACCATTGTTACTTAAATCTAAGAAAATTAAGGACCATATGAATACACGGCTTATCAAAAAATCAAGGCTCTTTAAATTACATTTAGACGCGTGAAACTCCAATAAATTTGGTAAAATATAGAGTTCACTCAGATGAGATAGGTCAACTCCACTGAGATGTAAGAACTTTGATCGAATGTCGAAAATTCTAAACGACTTAATTTCCCCAACTTCTAAAATGCTGTTAACCATGACTGCACCGCCAATGCACTTAAAGCCCACTGGACATTCAAAATTACAATTCAACTCGTCATCACCCGCAGGACATTGGGCAATTCCATCACAAACATGAACATGATGAATAAATCTGTTATTTTCGCTGTTACAAATAAAATATCCGCTTCTGTTGTAAATAACGTTTTTAAGTTCATCCTCCCCGTGGGGGCAATCTTGTATGCCATCGTTGATGAGATACGGCGGTATACAATAAGATTGCTGACATTTTATAAACTCTTCAGGGCATAGAAAATTCTCACACTCATGTAAGTGTCTCATGTCATTACAGCCCATGGGCTCGCCACTGCGACCTCTCATGAAAATACATTTTGGCGCCCAAGTATGTTTTTCGGACTTACCTGCAGGCTTTATAAAAAGGCTTAGCGAATCATTCAGGTGACAGTAAACCACTTCAAATTCTGTACTGGGCAAATATGAATCTCCTCTTGTAACATTTAAAAACAATATTTCATCTGTGTAACGATAAATCGTGCAATTGTCACCATTTCTTGGCAACCAATGACTCGGGACGCAAGTGCCATCAGAGCAAATTCTCTCCATACAATTATCGCAGCCTTCCTCATCACTATTATCTGGGCAATGAGTTATTAGGTCGCATTTATGTTTTTGAAAAATTGTTTGAGTAAACTTAAAAACTCCTTTCGCGTTTGGATTGATGCAGGAAAACAAATCGCTCTGGCAATCATTTGGTAAGTAGCAAAAGATTTCATCTCTACCGTTACCGCAATCTTTCAAAATGTTACACACTTTAGAATACAAGATATTCGTAAACCCGTCCTGGCAATCAAAGAACAAATTAGTGTATTTAATCCTATCCTTTTCGAAATTCATGTCAGAATGTACAATCGAATAGATTTGACCACTGTTGGCATTGAAAAAGAAATCATCGCTCAATCTGCTCGATTTCTCCTCCAAGGCCCTAATATCGCGATTTGATTGTTGCGATGCTTTATAATTTATGAAACCTGTCTTCATGTGACACACAACAATTTCTGTTGTTGGTTCCTTACAATCAACAAACTCTAGCTCATTTTCAATTATTTTTCCTTTAGAATTGAGCTTTTCGCTTGACATTCTTGAGTATTTGACAACCACGCATTCACCTTTATAAATTTCGGATATTTTTTGTGTTTTCGCTTTTTTTAAACGGCCAAGTAAACTTCTTGATCCAGCTATGCTAGAGTGTACAAACAACTGTCCAACATTATTAGATATGTAGTCATTTGATGCATTATCAGCAAATTGTACTACGAATTGTAACATTTCATACGTGTCTACTATGGGTAGCTCAGAGGATGCCAAAGAGCATATATTTGTTGCATGAAACCAGTTTTGTTTTTCTTTGAGAAAATATGATTTAAAACAATTCGAAAGAGAATGATCATAGTCGCTGCGAAATTCTGTCCACCTGAAGGGCATTCCTTACATAGGATTAAGGCAAGAAGATTGTTATCAAACAGTGCTTCATCATTTGAGTGTAGAATAAAAGAAAACCTGTCATTGTTAACATCATGCGTTAAATCAACTGACTCTGTCCGTGAAGAAGGTAAATAAAGTATGATATATCTTACCCTAAACGATAACGTGTGTTCTTTAAAAAATAAAATATTTTGCCAACATTTTCCATAGCAAGCAGAGAACCAAGCGACTATAAATGATAGCTCTCTCGTTTCTTTATTTTTATGAATTTGTAAAGTTTTATTCGCAAATGAAAGCGCTTTTAATATGTTAGCAAAGTTACTCATCATTGAGGTGTTCAAGCTTATTGATATTTTGAAATCTTCCAGAAATGCGAATATTTCTTGAAATGAAGTCAAGTTTGAACACGCCATGACTTTCCTTTGAAATGGTTCAAGGACAATAATTTTTTTATTTGAAATGTTATCGCTTTTTGAGATTACATATTTTACAAAATTATATATTCTTGTAAAGGTGCTATTTAGGTCAAGTGTGCTGTCCACGACAATGTACAGGTTGTTTTCAGATGTGTTGCAACTCTTGATTGAGACTTGTGCAGCACCAGTAACAACTTTGAGTTAAGAAACAAAAAAGCAATGACACAATAAATGAAATGAAACCATATACGTCCCAAGTGCTTTACGTTTTAGGCGAAAAGTGATATATTTTAAGGAATCTTAAATTACGTTTTATTAAAAAAAATTTTTTTTTTTAACTAATTGCATGAAGATTTCTAATCTGTAAACTAAACTAAATGAAATTATTATTCTGTACAAAAAAAATGGGTTTTTTTCAAACTACACTTTATTATATTAACAGGAGGAAAGACAGATCTATGCTGACCCCTTAACAAAACCCATCTTATTGAAAATTTCATTATTAAAAACTATTTAACTAGATGCCAAGTTATATAAAGATATTTTTTTCTAACATACTCACCAAGCGAAAGAAATAGTATCCAAAAATGAAAAATCATGTCTATTTGATTACGATGACTATATATACTTTAAAGAGATAACAATCTTTAACGTTACATTGTTTACACTGTTTTTAAAGTAATATCTGAGCCCTAAGATTATTTCGTTCTTTTAAAGTTACTAGATCTATTTTATAACACATATAAACAAATTTTGACGTTGATAAGTTCAGGTGTCACATTTTTATTTTTGTGCAAAGTTCAAGTCCTCCGTATAATCTGATTCAAAAGCCTCTGTTTTTATCAGAACAAAGAAAGATGAGCTTATTTGAGAATATGCACGGGGATGTATACGGTAATGAACAGCTCCGTTTCATTTTAAATACAGTAGATAATTTATAGCCCGTGTCAGACATTAGTAGCGTTGAAAGCTTATAGAGCCTTGGGAACTTATGGAGCTCATGGAGCTTATAGAGCTTCGTTCTCAAGCTACGGGTCATGAAAATTTCATACATCGCAAGCATTTATGAGAGATGTAACTCTGTACTCATAGTGCACAAGGCTATTTAGGCAAATATGTAAAGCTGGTTACGATTAATTTAAATTTGATCGTTAACTTTTGAAAAATAACGATAAATTTCGTGAATTTCACTTATTTCGATTAAAGCCAAACATCTCAAACGAAGTAAAAAAAACAGGTAATAGACATTTATTGTGTTTTTCCCCTATCTCACAGTCATAGAAAAATAATATTTTGATATTTTTTTTTACTTGCTATGAACTGTTGTACTATATTCCTCAGTAAATCATATGCCGTGATATGGGCTATAATATTGTTGTTTTTTTTTTTTTTAATAAATTGAAAAAAGTATTATAATATTTCTTACCTTTTAATCGAATTTTATCGATAAAATACTTCACGATTTATCTAGAAATTAATCGTTACTTTCCGCAGCCCTACATATAAGCCTAGATGCTGAGGAAATTGCGATATTGTTTAATCTGCTAAAACAAGATAAGAGATAATAAATAGAGTTTAATTTAACTACAAAAATATTATGTTTTAGGACGAGCATATTATTTGCCATGCATCATAAAGAAGCATTTCTCTTTTCATTTTTTTACTTGAGAGGTTAATGGATATTTATTCATACCTTCAAGAAAGCGCAAACAACTTTTCTTTTAGAAACTTTAAATAAAAAATTAGCAAAGAAAACTGTGCAGCAAGTTTGTCAGAGGATAATAAACTAAAATTATTTTGTAAAATTTGGCTTTTTAAATCTGAGGACATACTACAGTGACTTGTTGAATTAAAAACAAAGATGGTGTTTGTCTTTGTTCGTACTACAAATGACGTCAACGCAAAATAGTTTCCGAAGACATATTTCCGGTTGTGAAATATTTGGCTTACGATTTGTTGAATTTATATTATTGTTTCACGGTAGAAGCAAAGTACTTTCTTTATGTTTAGGTTTATCTTCGCTAGTGGAGGTACACAAAAATACACAATGGGCCGAAATTCAGAATTAAAGAGTAAACAGGATTTCCATACCAGTACCAAGAAGTGCAGCTTTAAAATAAAGTCTCGACTTATGAACCGATAAGAATATGAATAGATGAGAGAATAGTCTAGAAGGTTTAATGTAGATCTCAAAAAAATGATGAAGGTTTGTATGATTTATACAAAGGGGTGGGGTAGAACAGATAGGAAGATAAGGATAATGAAAATATGGGATTTTCCTTAGGTGGCAGAACCAGAACTTGAATGATTGAGATTTATGTTTTACCAACAATCACGATAAAATAAAGGTCAGCACTGCGTCTGAGACGAATCGTGTCATACATTTTTGACGGGTGAAATTATAAAAAAACATAAATTTCAATTTAAGTACTCTTTTATTAGTTTTAACTTATTGCTTATCAAGCTATTAATTTTTTTTTCGGCTGGCGCAAGACATAAAGAATGGAGTTTATCAGAATAACAAAATTAATTTTTAAACAATTGATTTTTAGCGCATTTTCGAGAAGTCGAATGCGCTATTGCACCCGCTTTGTCCGTCCGTCCGTCCGTCTGTCATCACCCTTGATCTCAGCATCCATAAGTCCTAGACCCATGAGGTATATATGTTTTTTGTATGTCCTGACCTGCCATTTGTGCATCAAAACTCAGTTACTCGATCCGTTAAAAAACCCCGTTAAAACTACAAAAAAATATTTCGAATCGAGAAGTAACACTAGCTCAGGGAACGGCCGCCATTGCGGAAGTTGAATACACAGTTCTTCAAGCATTGAAGAGTGGTGTGAAAGCGTGCAAAAGAATTAGTAAAAAAACAAATTACACAGACTATTTGTGTAAGGAAACAATAAATTAAAGCTTTATTATCAACTAATACAAATAATGGTAGACGTTTCGGCTCATGCCTTCATCAGTACAAAAACAATTACATGTACTTACATATATATTAAAATTAAAACATATTAAAGTCTATGTGATAAAATGAAAAGAAATGAAAGACAAAAATAAACACGGACATAGAATATAAGAAAAAGGAGGAAGTTGAAGTATCTAAAGTAACAGTGAAAACCACAACGGGAAAACGATTTTGCAGTCATGTAAAATTGTGGATTTGGTTAATTCCATATGGAGCCAACGTACCAAATCGTTTTATGAGTCTATTTTCCATGTGGACTCTATCATGGGTATTGGTTGCATATAAAATACCAGTAACTACAATATCCAAAATGCCATCGTGGTCAACACTGTTAAAATGTTTAGACACAGGACACTGAGCCTGTTTATTTATATTGTACAGGTGTTCTCTAAACCGATCTCCAAGACGACGACCTGTCTCACCCACATAAATTTTTTTACATCTCTTGCAAATAATTGCATAAATCACGTTGCGACTGGTGCAAGTGAATCCATCTTTTATTAAGAATTGTTCAAGAGGGAAAGAAATTTTGTTAATTTCAACCACATATGGACAAGTATTGCAACGGTTACGGTTGCAACCTTTTGTTCCAATATGTGCTTTCATTGTGGGAAGGTGACTTCTTACAAGTATGTCTCTGAGGCTTTTATCTCTCCGGAAAGCAAAAAGAGGAGGTTTTTTGAAGACCTGCTGAGTTAGAGGGTCAGCCATAAGGATTGATCGGTTTTTGAGAATCACCTGGCGGGCCTTAAAATTATGGGGATGGAAAGTTAAAACAAATTTGCATCTATCACATTGATCGTGAACAGATGATGTAAATGTGTCCTGTCTGGTCATGCCTTTAATTCTATTGACAGCTGATGTTAAGATTGTTTCCGGGTATGACCTCCTTCTAAAAAAGTCCAGCATCTCATCACTTCTTTCCAAGAAGTCTGCCTCATCACTGCAGAGTCTTTTAAGTCTTAGTAGTTGTGAAAATGGGATAGAGTTCCTACACGATTGAGGATGGGACGATGTATATAGAAGGAAACTATGGCTGTCTGTAGGCTTGTAAAAGATGGATGTTGATATTTTGTTTTCTTTTAATTTTATTTGTATGTCCAAAAAGTTAACAGTACTCCTATGAATAGTTGATGTGAATTTTATTGAAGGATGGAAGCCACCAATGAAGTCAATAAAATTTTGCAATTGCTGCATGTCCATTTTGGTTATTCCAATACAATCGTCGATGTATCTCTTGTAGTACTCTGGACAAATACCTTTGTAATTTTTATTCCATAGGTGTTCCAAATGGCCCATAAATATGCATGCATAACTTGGTCCCATTTTTGTTCCCATGGCAACTCCACTAATTTGATCAAAAAACTGTCCGTTGAACTCAAACGAGTTTAAATTTAGGACCAGCTCGGTCAATCGTAGTATGGCACTTGCTGGGAACTTAAGATTTGCCTTCTTGTTTAGAAAAAAGGAAATTGCAGAGAGGCCATCAGCATGTGGAATTGACGTGTACAATGAAGAAACGTCCATTGTAAATAGGAGGTGATCTTCATCCGGTAAAACCAAGGAATCCAGTGATTTTAGCATATGGCTAGTGTCCTTAATATATGATGGTAAATTTTCAACTATCGGTTGGAAAACAGAATCCAAAAAATCAGAAATTAATTCAGTAGGACAAGAGCAGGCGGAGACAATGGGTCTTCCTGGGTTTCCCAGCTTATGTATTTTAGGTAACAAGTATAAGCATGGCTTACCTAGATCACTATCATAAATGCGTAAATTTTTTGCAGAGGGTGGTAATTGGCCACAATCTATAAGTTCTTCAATAGTTTCCTTAACAATTTCATTATTGGAAATTATGGGATCGTTTAACATCGGCTTGTAAAAAGTTGTGTCGCTTAATTGTTTGGAAGCCTCTTCAATGTACAGTCTCTTATCCCACACCACCACGGCTCCACCTTTATCTGCCGGCTTGATAACGATGTCTTGGCGTTTTTTAAGTTGAAAAAGTGCTCGCCATTCTTCTTTCGTTAAATTGGATTTTTTCAGAGGAATTTGCTTAATGTTTTGGATTTGATTTTCTGTACTTTTAATATAAAGGTCGAGTGCTTTAGATTGATCAGAAGCAGGGGTCCATGTTGATTTACGCTGTCGATGTAAAGGAAATTCAACGTCGTCGTCATCGTTACTTGCAGG
>MUZC01004730.1:229786-255999 GCA_002072015.1 Radix auricularia | reverse complement strand
CCTTCCCTGCGCACACTCTCACACACACTCACAATTCACACCTCCAACTTGACCGTAAACTAGGGACCTCTGTGAAATTACTTCGTGCAACTGGAGACTGTTTCTTTACTGTTCACTTTACAATACAACACTATTGTTTACAAGATTTGGTGCACTTTTAAATAAAGGTGATTTTTCTTCGTTGAAAGTCAAGACTTACATTGTTATTGTTAGTCTTACATTAGCTACCACTACCTGTTTCTGATTCCAAATAACAAGATGAAAGATGTAAAACTCAATCGTAATTGGAGAGATTTATTGTGGCTTGTTATCATTGTTGCATCTACGTATGGGCCTGTTCCGATAGCAAGTGCTTGTTGTCGAAATGACATAAATGGGAAGGTCAATCACACTCTTCATATGAGTATCAATGTCAATGTAACTCCTCAAAATAAAATAGTAAGTTTAATATTAATATGTGTCTTTATTTGTAACTTACGTGTCTCATTCACAAGGGGCTTTATTAACTTTATTTGTTACTGAAGTTGCTGTAAACTTTGTATTTGTATGCACACTGCCATTTATTACTTACGCTCGGTATTCATCAATGTGAATGTAGAAGTAGAAGTAAGAAACTAGTAAGTCTAAGTACTAAGTAAGTACAAGGCCCTCTTCGCCCTTTTCACTTCAAAAAACTAATTAAAGAAAGAATTGTAATTTGATAAGAAAAATGATTTTGATTTAAATTATGTTTTAAAATTAGTGAGGGAGAAATGAGTTCAAGAATTGAAATTTAATTTTTTATAAATTATAATGTATCATTTATTTTTATGCTCATTTTTGTCAAATCATTAAATTTAAATCATTAAACGAAACATACAAATACAATTACATATCATTATAATTATCATAATTTTATCAGACTATTCAGACATAAGAATACGAAATTCAAAATATATCTTTATTTATTCTTATGATTATGAGTCTTATAACTTATGACAAGTCTTATGTGTATGAGTCATGAGTATGAGTCTAATTTTGTGTATACAATAATTAATGATATGGAATTACCATTGCATCCGTTCCTTGTACATATATACGAAAGATTATTACAAAAGTGTGCAGTTTTTGTTAATTATTCCATTAAGCAATATAAATTTAATATAAGGCTACCAATAACTTAATATGAAATGTGTTTCATAACATATTTTATTTTTTTATTTTCAGTTAGTAAATTTGAGGATATAATAATAACTTTACTAAGGGCTGATAATCACTGTCACTGATAACTTAAGCCCACTTAATCTTAAAATGAAAAATGAGTTGGATAAATCATTTCATTTTTACCTTGGTCTATTTCCATTAACATTTAATAATTGAAATCTCTTTTCAGCCCAATTTAAGTGCAAATGATAAAATTTGGCTTTTTGCTGTTGATGGCAGGAAAAGACCATACAACTTTCTGTAAGTTTCTGTTCTATCTAAAATGTTTTAGTCATGTTTCTTAATTATTGCACATGTTGTTTGGCTTTTTAAAAATTCCATCTAGTTTTTAAGTTGGCTAGAATTATTTGTTTTACCCAGTACGTTTTTTAGTGTTGTTAACAAATAAATAAGAAACAAACAAACACTTTTCCCATTAAAATTTTTTGTCATAATTTTTTAAATAGTGACTTATTTGTGAATTCTTTTTCTCCAAGTGATGCTAATGGAGTCCTTGTTGGCTTTGATGTTGATCTCATAAATAAAGGTAATTTTAAAATATTTTGCTAATGTATTTGTGATGATAAATTACGTCAGAGTAAATTTGTTCAATCCACATAACTGGTGATGATGCTAAGGAAAATTTTGCTAATTAAATACTTGTCATGTTAATTAATAAGCGTAAGGGTAATATGAACAATTTTTTAAGGATTATGTTCCTCAGCTATACAGATCCTGTGATCCGGGCTTTTAAATTGTTTATATAAAAGTTTTTAATAAATTTTTTAAAAATATTATAAATATTTCCTTAAATTTTAATCAAATTTTTAGCTATAAAAATATTTTAATCGATATTTTATTGATAATTTTTATTTTTTTATGATTAATCAAGAAATTAATTGTTAATTTCTACAGCCCTAATATATATATATAGATATGTATTGATAAATTTGTAATTTCTTTTCAGTTTGCAATATTATTCAAAAACAATGCAAAGTAGTTTTGGCCCAGTTCACAGAATGCACAATAACAAACAGAAATATTAACTATCCAGGCAGGGGTAAAGTTTTTTCATAATTTTCTTAACTTTGTGTTAGGATTTAATTCAGAAAATTGATATAAAATATTCTTAAATTTTCTATCTTAATTATGAGTCATAAGAGTATGATAGTAGGCATGTCAAATTGCTTATTAAATTATATTTTTTAAAGATTTTATTTTATAACAAGGAATTACTTTCTTACATTCACCAGGATTAATGTCAGAATGGTTTGATGGATGCCCTGGCTATGCCATGTCAGTTGATAGAGCTGGGGCGTTTGACTTTACGGAGCCTTATCTGGCAACAGAATCATCATTCACTGTATTGCCAGGGAACCCATCATTATTTGAACCAGATTCCCAGGACTATTCAACTTACACTTTGAGTAAGTTCTTTCATGACAATCATTACTAAATTCATAATTGGTTTAAAATTCAATACATGTCATCTTTATATCCATTTACAAAATATGTAAGTTTGTCAATAATATTTTTAAAAAGACCTGCTTCCCATTCTTCAATCATGAACTTATTTCCCCTGTTAAGTCTATGCTTACTGCTACTGCTACTATAAAAATTTGATGTTTTTTCTATCTTACAAGCACATCTAAATGGAGCTGTCACAAATGCACTTTGCCTTGCTAGACTGAAAAAGAAATTTGGAAATATTATTGTTGCAGCCAATTTACCAGAAGCAAAACAGCTGCTACTAAATAAAACAGTAAGAGTTTGATAATTATCATTCTTTTTAAGATTACTGATTGACCCCAATTAGGGACGAACCGGAAACCGGACATGTTATATTATCATTGTTTGACATATTATATTTTTGTGTCCGGTAGGCCGATGTCCTTTTCTCACCTAGAAACGCAATAGACGGCCTGGAAGTCTTGCCGCAGAGAGTTCGCTGTGACAGTGGTGGAGTTGGCGTCATGCTCAAGAAAGGGAGTCAACTCTCCACCTGGTGGAATCCTGCATATGAAACGTTTGTGTTATCTGGTGACTACGAACAGTTGTGTTTAGAAAGTCAAGTCAAATATAATGGTATGCTTTTAATATTGTTGATTTCTTACAGTTGGTGTTATCCTGACCAGTGAATTTAATTGTTAAATTCTTCCATTGAGATAATAATTCTAAACTTGTTTTCTAACCCCCTTTTAAATACTTATGTCCTAAGTATATACATCGTCCTAAGTTTGCATAGAATTACAAAATGGATTATAAACTCTTAATGCCCCAAAGCGCTGTAATGCGTGCCTTGTCTCTATTGCCAAAGCGCGGTAATGCACGCCTCGATAGAACTCTCTTTAGAAACAAAATCACAGGAAGTAAAAACTCTTCAGTGCAAAATAGAAGATTAATTCGACCTCCGGCAATGGTGGATGTTTCCGTCGCTAGTGTTATCACTCAGTTCTCAAAGTTTTTTGGTATTTTTTACGTTTTTATTTTTTTTTTTGAAGATGTGATTTTACAATACTTTATTAAATTAATAATAGTACTAAACTACAGGTAAAAATGGCATTAAACTCTAGACTGTCTTTTGGATACGTAAAATAACCTTTCTTGTCCTAAAATATTAAGTGGGTATAACAATAATAATATAGATAAATTTTACACAATTTTTAAAATTTCATAACCATTTGATTGCAATACTGGAAATCCTTAGTTACAGGACTGAGGTGGAAGTTTAGCAAAAACCTTCTGGGGCATTAAGAGTTCAAAAAATTGCTATATAAAACTTTCCTTAGTAATTTTTTTTCTAAATCATGATTTCAAAATTATTTCAATATTATGTTGCATTAGACAGAACTTAACTTAGAAACAGTTTGAAATGTGTTTATTCATTTGGTTCCGTATGTAAGCCTAATCTTGGTTTATTATTTTTGTCAACTTTATTTTAATTCTAGCAACAATTGATTGTCTACCACCAACACATGCTGCTGACCTGACACAAGTTAATGACATGAGTTTTCACCATTCAAACCCACGGGTACTGAGATTGGACTTGTGACTGTAGCATAGTTAAAACACTTGTGATACATCTAGTTTATGTTTAAGAGGACTAAAAAAAATCATTTAAATAATTGAAATAGTGTCGTGGAGATTTCTTCTAGAAGGCCAAGCTATGGATTGTAAAAGGAGTTCTGAGCTCGAGTGTCTTAGATATTTCATAAACTACTTTGAACATAGTTCTCATACTGTACAATAAGCAGAAATTATTTTGTTACAATTTCTATTGTCTTGTAAGGTGGATGACCCTAAAGTTTGGCTCTTTGCTGTCAGTGGCAGGAGAAAACCGTTTAATTATCAGTAAGTTTATGATATATGTCGATTTAGTATATCCTGATTTAGTATATCCTGATTTAGTATATCCTGATTTAGTATATCCTGATTTAGTATATCCTGATTTAGTATATCCTGATTTAGTATATTCTGATTTTTTATTACCTGATTTTGTATTACTTGATATTGTATATCCTGATTTTCTTTATCATGATTTTGTATATCCTAATTTAGTTCCAAAAATGTATTGATTACTAATAATATTCTACAGCTTACTATGCGTTAGTTTAAATATGTGTGTTAGTTGCAATATGTTTGCTCAATTCTTTTTTATTAATAGAGACAATGAAGGGGTTCTAACTGGTTTTGATGTGGATTTTGTCAATGCAGGTTGGTGGTCCCACTATTCAATAAAATAAATTTTTATGTTATGGTCAAAGAAACCTTATAAAAAATTGAAGTATTCAATAAAAAATGGTGTGGATAAGGGTTATAATATTTTTATGATTGCTGGTAGAAATGATTTGAAAACATTTAAAAATTTTATTGTTTTCAGTTTGTAGATTTGCCAAGAAGAATTGTGCTACAGTGCTATCGGAATTCACTGAATGTTCATTTACAGATCGCAACATCAATTATCCTGGAAGAGGTTTGTTTTATTTAGACATTTAAAACACATTCTAACATAATACACTATGCTGTATCTAACAAATTGTTTGCCTCACTAGTAACAGTTTGCTCAATTACTGTAGCACCAGTGGCGTCACTAGTGAGGTGCGGTGGGGGCGGTCTGCCTGGGTGACACCATCACAAGGGCTGACACCACAATGTTAAAATTCAAATGTTCCAGTAATTTGTCTCTGGAATACTGAGATGAGTTCTATGGAGTAAGTAGTGAGGGGTTGACACCATGAGCTACAGCCCCGGGTGACACCAACCCTAGTGATGCCTCGGTGTAACAGATAATTCACTTTACATCGACCCCTGAGCATTGGTCATTGACTAGTTGTATTTGACATCCCTTGTTCCAGACTACTGTTATGTTGCATACTAATGCATATTTTTCTGTGTTGGTGGAATTGCTGCACCAATCATGTGTCTTTATTTAATTTCAACATATATCCTTTTTACTTAAAATAAAAAATATGAAGGATGTATGTATTGAAATTTAATAAAGACACATGATTGGTGCAGAAATGCCACAAACACTGATAAATTGAATGTCTGAACTGAGCAAGAGCATAAAATAAGCTTTCAGTGTCTTTTGATATTTTCTTTTCATGGTGATTTCAAATTAATAAATAATATCTTTGAATATCATGTGTGTTGTAAATGATTTTCTGGTTTAAGAGGTAAAATTATTTTAAAATGTTTGATAGGTCTCATGGATGGCTGGTTTTATATAACTGTTTGACAGGTCTCATGAACGGCTGGTTATATAACTGTTTGACAGGTCTCATGAACGGCTGGTGTCATATAACTATTTTACAGGTCTCATGGACGGCTGGTTTGATGCCTGCACTGGTTATGCTGATTCCCTCGATAGGGAAAACGGCTTTGACTTCACGGATGCATACCTGAGATCTGGTGCTTTCTACTCTGTAGTTCCAGGAAATCCGTCTGGATTTAACCCAGACCTTGATGACTTCTCTGCTTTTACATTTAGTAAGATATCCTGAAATTCTTCATTCAGTAAAAAAAGATATAATAAATGTTTCTTGTATAAATTGTTGATATGTTCAAATGCTAAATTTTTTAGCTTTCTTCCATTAATTCTATTTGTATTATTGATTGTTGTATTTCTAGTTCATTTGACTGGAGCTTACACTAATGCAGCGTGTTTAAATAGACTAAATAAAAAATATAACAAAATCATCATTGCCGATAATTTACCTGATGCTAAGGCCAAACTGCTTGGTGGAGAGGTAAGTCTAAATTTGTCTGTATACTTTTTAACAATTTAGATTTTATTTCCTTGGATTTTTCTATTTATCAAATAATGTTGAATTGACAAAGGTAGTACATCAAATTATCACAAAATCTTGGAATTATAGGATCTAATTTATATAATGAAGTCTTAATTTTTACTATAGAGCAGAAAAATGGCTGTTGTAAACGTTTATAAACTCATGTCTCCAAATCCCATGTAAAAACACAACAAAAAAGAAATAGTGGAAGAGTTTATATGCTAGCGCAGATTAAGGTGGATTGTTCACACCCTCAGAAGGCCCACATCCAGCATTGCGAGACAGGCCTTCATTTTGAAACCCCTAGGCAAGAGGAAAAAGAGAGACTTTGAGAATGGAACTGGAGGCAGTTACCAAAAAGAGTGGGCAGGGCTGGAGAGCCTTTGTTTGTGGCCTATGCCTCAGATGGGATGACAGGGGATGATGATGATGATGAGGATGATTGTTGACTGTTATCTCTATACCAGTCTGATTATTGGACAGTGTTGGCTTCTATATGGCTCTGTAGGCACTCAGCTTTATGTAGCTCTGTAGGCACTCAGCTTTATGTAGCTCTGTAGACACTCAGCTTTATGTAGCTCTGTAGACACTCAGCTTTATATGGCTCTGTAGACTTTCAGCTTTATATGGCTCTGTAGACACTCAGCTTTATATGGCTCTGTAGACACTCAGCTTTATATGGCTCTGTAGACACTCGGCTTTTTTATGGCTCTGTAGACACTCAGCTTTATATGGCTCTGTAGACACTCAGCTTTATATGGCTCTGTAGACACTCAGCTTTATATGGCTCTGTAGACACTCAGCTCCATTGTCACTGAGTTCCAGTCCTCTTGTCTGAGACTGTGTTTACATTTGACAAACTTGCATAACATGACTAAAAGATTGTGATAAACTTTAAATGATGATTCAATACTTTTATGAAACATTAAAATATATATTTTGTTCAGGTTTTTATTCAATTTTAGTCTGTATTTAAGTTTAATCTTTTACAAACTTGAAGTTACAAGCTGTGTTTTTTTTCTCTTATTTTTAAGTTTATGCACTAGATCTTTGTTGTTAATACATTTTAATTATGGTTCACTTCATGTCTTGTGATTTAAAGGAAATTAGCTTTAAGAGTTTTAAATGAAAAAGAAAAGACAGATGAATGAAAAAGACAGATGAACAAAAAAGACAGATGAATGAAAAAGTCAGATGAATGAAAAAGACAGATTAATAAAAAAGACAGATGAATGAAAAAGTCAGATGAATGAAAAAGACAGATTAATAAAAAAGACAGATGAATGAAAAAGACTGAAGTCCTGATTTCACTGTTTTGTTTATCTGACATCCACAGGCTGATGTTCTGTTTGCCCCACGTAGTAACATTCCAGACCTGGAGACTCTCCCTGTGGAAGTCCACTGTGAGCGTACCGGCTCTTCCATCATGACCAAGAAGGGCAGCCTGTTGGTCTCCTGGTGGAATGAAGCCTTTAGGTCATTCGTCCAGCAAGGACTTTTCCGTCAGTTCTGTGCTGAGAGTGTATTTAAATATGCATGTGAGTTTTTAAAAAAAATCTTTTTCTTAAAAGTAAATCTAAATTATTGATGTCTCTATGTCGTTATTTTGAAGCTATTAACCAGCAAAGTTTATGTCTTTATTTGGACATTCTGTTTCTCCATGTGCCAGAATTTGTTTTGTATTTTTTTTTTATTGCTAGTCTTATTAGCATTAGAAATCCCTGTAGGTTTATTTCACATTGTTGATCATAGGTCTTTTTAGTCCTATATTTTATAATATAATCCATAAAGTTTTGTTTAGGAAAGAGGCATTGCTCCATGTTTGAGGACATAGTTTTCTTTATATGGGACTCCAGCCGTGATTTTTAAGGAAGAATGAAAAAAATTTTTGGCTGTATTTTGAAAAAAAAAAATTAACCTTATTTTAGCTCTGTATGATACAATTTTCAGCATGAAAGGGAAAGAAAAAAAAAAGAGACTTTCTTGATTGGTCATTCTTGAGAAAGATATTTTCCAGTGCTTTTTTTTTAAAATCTGGGTAATGTCTTTATGATATCAGAGCAATTTTAAAATCTCCTTTGACCATGGCATCAAGTAAACATGAAGGGTTTTAATCCACTAAATTTGGAATATTTCTATTTCAGATCCCATTTCGTGCCTCACAGGCTAGGACAAGATAACCAAAAACTCTTTGAGTCTTGCCATCATTGTTTGTTTAATGCATTTGTTAAACATTAAAACAGAAAATTAAAAAAAAATAATCCCCTCCTCGTTTGTTCTATATCATTTATATTCATTTCTGAGTTCTTAGTTTTTCTAGTGTTCACTTATTTGTGAATGTTTTGTTGCTCTTCTTTGTCATCGCATTATATTACACAGATTTAAAATTGGAATTATCTTGATACATTTTAAAAAAAAATTTCAAATAAATTTTTATTTTTTAAAGTTTGTCTCAAGCATGACTTCCATAAATTAATATACTTTCAGAATTTTTCTTCAATAAAAAAACGTTACGATATGTATTATTAACAAAAGAATCAGGAGTTAAAGTTAATCTGAGTACACAATGCGTGCTTGATGATTAAACATCATTCTTGTTACCACCTTAAAAAAAAAAATAGGCTGTCGGTAAAACTTAATAACTTATAGAAAGCTGCAGATGTCCACAGTCATAAGTAAACTTATTCAGTAGTTTTGACATTCAATATTGGTTTTTTTTAAAGTCAAGTTTTGTGCTAATTCCCACCCTCATAAGAAACTTTGTTGGCCACTGCTTCAAGTATCCTGTTGGCCACTGCTTCAGGTATCCTGTTGGCCACTGGGACTGGTCTCAGAACGGACGGACCAGGTTTTGATATATTATGCCCCTCCATTTAAGTCTCAGATTATTATTATTATTTTTTTTTTTAATTGACGAGATTTACTTGAACTTTGGCGGAAAATTGGATGCCTTTCGATATTTCTATTTCTACCATGTTTGAATGTTTGTTACAATGAGTCTAAGTTGACTTGTGAGCCTAATATGACTATGGTGGCTCAATGTTGCTGTTTTTTTTAAAGGAAATAGCCTTAATTAATAAAGACTATTTTTTCTTAAACACACAGAAAATGTCGAGGTGTAATGTTCTACAAAAGCTACTGAATTTTTAGATTATTTCTGTGTAGCTGCAGTGTAACATGTAAATGTGCTAGTCTGTCTCAAGGTGCATATTATATTGAGCACATTGAACATTTCATTGATTTCAAAATAGTTTCATGTCGCGCTTTGCGGTATGTATTATATTGAAATACTTTTATAATATTTTCCCGATCTGTAAACATTTAAGCTAGTCTGTCACGCGGTGCTTATTATATTGAAAAGAATAAACACTTTTAGTTGTGTCTCATATATTACGGATTCATATTTTTTTAAAATATTTTTTTAAGGGCTGTTTAATTAGTTTTTCTTTTTTTTTTCTTTAAGTCAGATGTTGTAGTCTCATTAATTGTTGACACCTTACCACGTGGTCTGTCACATGGTCTGTGATGGGTCAAGCTTGACATTTAAATTTTTTTAAAAACAGTTAATAACACACACACACTTGTGATACGTACACTCCAGCGAACACATTCATTACGAAAACATGTGATACAGGTGTGATGTCATAAATCAGAACGTTTCTGGACACAGTCTTCTCCTGTATATAATGTTATTTACCGTGTCTTTAAATGACGCCAGCCCTTAATGTATGCCTCATGTCAGCCCAGCGATGTCCATTTATGGTCCCTTTAACTTAAAGCTGTGTGGCTGCGCAGATATCAGACCAACGCCGCGCAGAAATTAAGAATTTTCAGGCTTCAAATTTTGATAAGGTTAATAGGATATGTGTGTTTTATTGGTGTAACATTTTTGTTATTTTAAAAAGTGGCTGCTATGCTGTGCAACTCTGTACACGAGTTTTTTTATCCTGCACGCAGACCACTGAAACGTTGAGGACACTCCGTGATGTACGCTCATCTCTGTAGCCCCGTGAAGTAGCCATGTGATAGAGCTATGAGATGTAGTCCTGTGAAGTAGCCATGTGATGGAGCCATCTGATGTAGCCCCGTGAAGTAGCCATGTGATGAGCCATCTGATGGAGCCATCTGATGTAGCCCCGTGAAGTAGCCATGTGATGAAGCCATCTGATGTAGCCATGTGATGGAGCTATCTGATGGAGCCATGTGATGTAGCCATGTGATGTAGCCCTGTGATACAGCCATGTGATGTAGCCATGTGATGTAGCCTTGTGCTGTAGCCCTGTGATATAGCCATCTGATGTAGCCTTGTGATGTAGCCTTGTGATGTAGCCCTGTGATGTAGCCTTGTGCTGTAGCCCTGTGATGTAGTCTTGTGCTGTAGCCCTGTGATGTAGCCTTGTGCTGTAGCCCTGTGATGTAGCCCTGTGATATAGCCATCTGATGTAGCATGTGATGTAGCCTTGTGCTGTAGCCCTGTGATGTAGCCTTGTGCTGTAGCCCTGTGATGTAGCCTTGTGCTGTATCCCTGTGATGTAGCCTTGTGCTGTAGCCCTGTGATGTAGCCTTGTGCTGTAGCCCTGTGATGTAGCCTAGTGTTTGTCCACAGGTGCAGTCATTGAACACCTGTAAAGCAAACAATCTTCAAAAATTAATAACTCCCCCACCCCTCCCCATTTTCTCAAATTTGTCTTTCCAATTAAGAACACTCCTGGGCATTCCAAACATTAAAGTTGTGAATTTTCTCACTTAGCGTGCATTCAGTTTTAACAAAACGACAGCCCTAATACTTAAACGAATTCCCTTATTCAAAGGTTTCACTGGTGAAAAATAAAACAACATCTAACCCTCAATTCAACTCCTATTTTCTTACAAATATTTCCCCCACCCCCACCATTTCAAACTCACGTGGTTGCTTGTAGCCTCCTCTTCTCACCCCTCAGACCAGTCTCCTGACCCACCCATAAAGTCTACGCGAACTTTTCTTCCTCTCAAGGCCAGAAATTAGATCAAGTTTATAGGTCACAGAAGCATGTGACTCGAAGAAGAAAAAAAATAAAGGAAAAACTGGGAAAAAAGAATTCTGCTGACAGACTTACAAAACTGTTCCGTCTGCCCCCCACACCCCTCCCCCCGACCAACTTACGCCGTTATACAAGCAG
The DNA here is from genome assembly GCA_002072015.1 of Radix auricularia. Lineage (NCBI taxonomy): Eukaryota > Metazoa > Mollusca > Gastropoda > Lymnaeidae > Radix > Radix auricularia. Next base: position 244,367 of record MUZC01004730.1, on the reverse strand, counting down.
CCTGTTTTGTTTCTGAGATCTCTCTCCCTCCCTACAGGTTACCCCCCTCCCTTTACCTCGTTATTCAAGCCGCCGCCTCTTTTCTGCTTCTCTGCCACCACCCGCTCCTTGGTCTTGTGGTCAAGTGCGTGGGATAATAATAAAACCAAACACTGAGGTACCATCGGGCATTGCGGAGCAGTGCAATATTCAGACGTGCGACTTCATAAGAGCGGGTTAGTAGATAATATTAATTAATATTTAATCTTAATTTCTCAGATACCTTAATTAAGTCATCTATTTAGGTAAAAAATAAATTTTGGTCAATATTAATTATTAACAGCAAATACGACTTCGAATGGCAATGATTTTATTTGCTCTATTTAATAGGTTGGTCTGTATTGGAAATGCGCCGGCGTCATATAATTAGACTAACTTTACTTAAAATATATAACGATATAAATGATATTAAGATAACATTTGAAATAGTCTAGGGATAAAAAAGGTCCGATAAAGTTGACTGCGCTGATGGACAATTTATTCAAATTTGTTTCCCTAAATTACAAATTTTATTAATATCAACTATCTAATTTGTTTTTATAAAAGAGTGAGTCATTGAATTGTTTTGTTGTTTTTTTTAAATTGAAAATTTACTTTTAAAACTCCATTTTTCTTATTGAATTAAATCAGTAATTCTGCGTGCACACCGCAGGCCCTTGCATTGGCAATGCTTAAATTTTTAACATTATTGGGGTTGTTACACGATAACGCATTGTGTATTTTCCTGACAGTGTATAACTCTCAATTCTATTATGACACGGCAAAAAGTGTGTTCTACTTCCCTACAAGTGATTTTTTCCTTTTAAAAAATCTTACGTAACATTTTTAAAGCATCACTCAACACCAGTTTAGCTAGAATCAGCGCCGCATGGGGAAGGCTAAACTTGTAAAAATTGAACTGCGAGTGGTGGAAAAAGCCCACTATTCTCATAATGAAAAGTGGGACGTCCTGTGTGAACAGCGCTGCCTCCCCCTTCCCCAAACACACAATTGTGCCTCTGATCACAGAACATGGAAAGATCTGATTTAAGAATCATGAACGAATTTTAACATCACAATTTTCGCTGTTTTCATAAATGTAATAAAAACTGAGTTATTCGTACGTCTTAAGTGGTATTATCTGCAGCCTGTAATATGTGCCACAAATTTTCCTCTCTTTTATTTAAATTCTTTTAATTAACTCGTGGTGTCCGCATGAGTGCCGAAAAAACTTTGAATCGATTTATAACCCTTTCATGTCGCGCGATAAGGTGTGTATTAAATTGATGATACTTTTTTCAAAATATATTCCCGATCGGTGCGCATTATATTAAACATTTTTTACAAGACATAACTAAAATTTTGTATTTTTAGATTGTCTTGCGCTGCGTATTATAATGACCATTCTTTTAGTTATGTCTCGTATATAAAGGATTTTCCCTCCCTATTAATTATGTAAATTATTACGTCTGTTTCAGTGCTAGCCAACGTCACGTGACAATGATTCTCCATTCAGTATTACCGGTGTCGTGTCTAGTTTTAATCTCTGCTATATATAGTGATTCATCCGTCTTGTTCTTTAATCCTGAAAAAGAAGTACAAGTAAGTTTTTTGTGAAACTGTTAGATTCTACATATATAAAATGAGTTTAATTTTTAAAAAAGCAATATTCAATATTTAAAAATTGAATATATGTATATTTTTTCAAGAATGTGCCATATCTTGGCCTGGGTGCTTAAACCACTGAGTCCACTGCCTTCAAAGAAAACTACTTCACCTTGACTAATTTTCAAACAATATATATTTATTTCTTTTAATGAAAGATAATTTTTAAAAATTAGAGGCCCTCGGAAAGTGCTAAATTTCTTCAGTCTAAAATTAAGATCGATAAAGTTGGGTTTTAAAGAAATTTTGTAATTGTCAAATTTGAATGAGCGTGGTGGGTGATCCGTGGTGGGATTAAAGGTACATAAGAAGTGTAAAAATATATCACATAGAATATGTGTAAGGTCCGAGTTAAGACGTTGAGCTCGCTAAAATGGGCCAGAGAATAGGCTTCTGTCCCCTTTCCTAGAACTTCGTTCTTGAAATTTAAAAATGTAAGATAGAAAAATATAATAAAATATTTAATTTAAAGAGATAACATTTCATTATTTTTAAATGATTGTCATTGTATTTTTACAACTAATCACTAATACTAATGTTGTGTTAATAAAGCAACAACAACCAGAAAAAAAAGAGGCTTTTTAAGAACATTTATTTATAAAATGGACTCACTGACACAGGCTACTGAAAATTAGAGTATAATCAGATTAAATTTAAGAAAATTCCACCCCTCAATTTGTAAATACAATAATAAATATGTAATTTCTAATATCTATCCAGTTTATGTTTACTCTGAATATCAATTTTTCATTTTTTAAGTTCTTGAAAAAATTAGTTAGTTTTACTCTAAAATAAGAAGTCATTACATGTAGTTTTAAAAATTGATAAAAAATAATATTTTTATCTGTACATTTTAAAATAAAATTAGTGAATTAGATATTGCATAAATTTGATTCATTCCTCAGGTGAAAGTTGCTGTTGATAGTAAAATATATTTGTTTGCTGCTGATGGAAAGAAAAAACCATATAGTTTTATGTAAGTTTAATCCAGTTTTCTTCTCTTGGTAGCAATACATTTTTATTTTGTTTACAATTTCAAGATGCATGACATAAAATATAATGCTGTTATAACACTTTTAATATAAACTTAAAGATTTATTCTAGTAATCTTTTGGTTTTTGTGAAATTTCTTATTCTTAGTTTTCAAAGCTTTTTTTCAATAATCAAAGTAAAAAAAAGTAACATATGTTGAATCCACTTAACTTAAGAAATAAAAATTGTCATTTAGTTTAACACATCAAATTATATATTATATACAGGGTAAGTAAGTCATTTATCATGTGAATGATGCCTAGGGTTATTTGAAAATTAAGTTATTTTTAAAATTTAAAAAATTTGTGAATGACTGGTCATTTCTGCCTATACTTCCACAGAGATGAGTTTGGTGCTTTAGTTGGTTTTGATGTTGACGCTGTCAACGCAGGTAATTTGAATGAAAAAATGTTTAAATTTAATTTTATAGTGATTTAAATTCTTGCACACCCAACTTGACTTAATTTTTTATTCACCTTCGTTCAATAAAAGTTTTCTTTTAAACTGGGAAAGTAACAGTCAAGCTATAGAGCTATAGCTGAAAACTTCATGCTAGTCAAATTGTTTTACAATAATTTGATTTATAAGCTCTTGTTAATTTAACAACTAAATAATTGCTTTTTTCAGTATGCAGCCTTGTAGGGAAAAAATGCCATACGGTGCTTGCTGAATTTACTGAATGTATTTTCACAGACAGATCGATTGACTATGCTGGTAGAGGTATGATGTCAACCTTTTTTTTTCTTAAGTGTATATAATGAATAATTAAAGTAACAATATTTACTTATGAAATATAGATGCATTACTTAAAAATCCTGAACATGCACAGACAAAACCTCCTTTTTCCCATCTGGCATGGAATGGGTTACCTGAAAAAGTCAGGATAGCAACACACTACTAATTTTAAAAATGAATTCAATTAAAATGCAAGATTAGAAATCAACAATGTGTAAGCGTAGGATGCAAAAATTTTCTGTTTAAAGGATTTACTTTAATGCGTAAGATAAGGAAAATAAAAATAATTTAGGCAATTAATTGGAAGCATCAACCCACAGTTTTTCAAATTTTGTAGACATGAAATTTCTCTAGACTTCCCACAACCCAAACGATGTTAAAAAGCTTTTTGCTTTGAGATACTTACAAAGGTTTCTATTTTCCCAGGTTTGATGGCTAACTGGTTTGATGGATGTCCTGGATATGAAATAACAACAGACAGACAGAATGAGTTTGATTTTACCTCCCCTTATTTAGACAGCACCGCATCTTTTACTGTTGCACCAGGGAATCCATCAAGATTTAACCCTGACAGCAATGACTATTCCAAATTTACGATTTGTAAGTTCATTTGTTGAAGTGGATGTGGGGGTAATCACAATACATGATATATTTATTTTTATTAGAAACCTTTGAAATCCAATACATTTTTGAAGTGTTTATATTAACACTACTCTTTAATTTAAAAATACATCTTTGCTTTGAATAATTTTTTATACAAGAATAGGGCTATTTTTATTTTATTTTCAGTTTCAATTTTTTTAAAGGACTTGATGCCCCATGTCAATCATTACTTTCTTTTTTATGCACTTACAAAAATACACTGGTCTGATTCAATGCTGTTTGATTTTCATTAAAAGGGTTAAATAAAATGTTGCTATTTAATTATTTTTTTTTTTTAAATAAGTACTTAATATTATTGAATAGGTCTTTTATTTAGCTGAAGCTTTCACACCCAAGTCATTTTCATTTTAAAAAAAAGAAAAAGCATATTGTTTTGAAATATTTGTTAAATATTAGGTTTTACAAAATAGCCTTTTCTCAAGCCTCGGCTTGGATTTATTTGTAATTTAAATAATATCGTTTGTGGACTTTTTAAAAATGTGTGTGTGAAAATATTTTTATACTCCTTTTTGAACTTGTATACTCTCATATTAGTTCAATATGTGCACTATAAATTCCAACTAATCTACTAATAATGATTTTAAAAATATTTTCAGTACATTTAACTGGCGCCCCAACAAATGAGCCATGTTTACGTCGTCTACATAAGAAGTATGGGAAAATTCTGGTGGCACAAGACTTACCTGAGGCAAAGTCACTCTTGTTAAATGGGACTGTAAGTCTTTTGATTCTTATTGGAAAATTATCTTATGTTATCTGTTACAGACGCTCCTTCTATACAGAAGATTATTGCGTCTTATACTCATATTGTGTCCTACGCTTAAATTGCTTGACTTAGGTAAATATTTTTTTTTAAATATTTGACTTTTTTAGTCATTTTGAGTATCAAAATATTTACTTTTTATATTAGTCATAATTAAAATGTACTAATGAATTGTAATTATTATATTTTGTTGTTTTAAAACATATTTCTGAGATATAGTGTTATAGTTAAAAGAATTTAGGATTAAATAATTTTACATTTATTTTTTAAAATATTAATGTTACTGTATAAAAAAGAAATAATATAGATTGATTAGTACAAAATTCACCAATTTTTAATGAAATAAAAACTTTCTGATGACCATTTTTAGAATCGTTAAATATCAATTTGAAAATATTGTGATCTTTGAGACACGGTGATTGAGTGGCAGCGGGCTCAACTAGATACCAATAGTCACGAGTTCAAATCCATGCAAAGGCAAGGATTTGTTCCTGGTGCCTAGGGCATCCCTGAGTCACCAAGCTCCAAATGGGTACCTAACAATAGTTAGGCGGCTGGGTAATGTGTGGAACCCTCATAGCCGTGGCCTGTGACCGCTGCATCACTTGCCAACAGATCATCCATCATGGTCTGTGAACGCATATATCTTCTGTGTAGAAGGAGCGTCTCTGTATCTCATATAAGATAAGATAAAATCCAACCAAATCTAGAAACTTCTTTATTGAAAGTTTTTGCAATAATTTATAACCGCTATCCAATTCTCTATTTGTGATTTCTTTTTTGACCATTGATTTATTTACAGGCTGATGTCTTATTTTCCCCAAGGATGAAAATTGATGGTTTGGAAGTTCTACCCCAGAGGGTTCGATGTGATAATGGTGGTGCTGGCATTATGTTGAAAAAAGGCAGCACCATACCTACATGGTGGAACCCTGCATTCCAAACATTTTATTTTTCTGGGGCATACACTAAACTGTGCATTGCTTCTTCTAAAAAATATGGAGGTCAGTTTAGAATACTCAATTAAAATTGAGTTTTTATTAGGTCTTGAGTCTGTTCAATTTTGCTGTCATATTGATATGATAAATTTTGATTCAAAATTTAAACATAATTTTTAAATATCTAAAACAAAGGATTATTCAATAACTTGAATTGTGTTTTAAACTTGATTACATCAGCCCAGATTAATTGTCTTCCACCACCACAAGAAGCTAATCAAGAACTGCTTGCACTTATAAAGGCACCTCAGCCATCAGATGTAAGGGTCATTTGAACAATTTAACCACTTTTTAATATTTTAAAAATTTATGCTTTTTACCTTAAAATCTAAAATATTTGTTGTCTGACATCATTTTTAGAAATTTAAATAAAAGCTTATGTAGATTTTAAGTAAGCTTATAATAATTTATTATTTAGATAAATCTAAATGCAACAAATTTAAGCCTATATCTTTTAATGTGGCTAAAAACTTTTAAAAGATTGATAGTTATCAAATTCCTGTATTCCCTAACGACGAAAAATTATTCCAAAATAGGTACTCTATTTTTAGCCAAAGATATGACTTATTCTATTTCTGCATTTATTGTTTTTAATTAGCTGCCAGATAAACTATGGAAATTCGTAGTGAGTGGTAGAATCGCTCCTTACAGTTATATACGACGAAAAATTATTCCAAAATAGGTACTCTATTTTTAGCCAAAGATATGACTTATTCTATTTCTGCATTTATTGTTTTTAATTAGCTGCCAGATAAACTATGGAAATTCGTAGTGAGTGGTAGAATCGCTCCTTACAGTTATTTGTAAGTATTACATTCAATTTTATTTACTTTAATTAAAAATGAAGATACATTTTGTGGGCCCCCACCCATGCTTCATAAAGATCTTTTTAAGGATACTGTAAGAAATTCAGCAGATATACATTATTTTGGTTTTGTAAAGATTTACAAAAATATTGAAATTAATAACTTTAGATGTCTTTTTATACATCCTGTATTAATAAAGTAAACACATATGTTATCTCCCTTTTAGAGATGAACAAGGACGACTGATTGGTTTTACAAAAGATTTGTTAGAAACAGGTTTGTAGCACTTTAAGGTATATTTATTAACACAAATAATGTATAAAACAAGATCTAAAATTGTCTTAAAAATTAACATTTCAATTTTGTGTATTGGCTCATTTTGAACATTAAAATAAAATTAATCAAAATGTATTTTTTAAAATGAGTTTCATTATTTTTTATTAATTTTAGATAAGTTTATAAAGTTATTTCACAAAGGAATTATAAAATAATAAAACTTTTATAATTGTCATGTAATGGGGAAAAAATAAAATTTTATTAACTCACGAGAGAAAAAAAATATTGAAAAATAGAAGTTGTATCTATATATATCTAACTGAAATACTGTTAAAAAATCTGCAATTTGTAAAAAGTATGTACATGTATATAAGAATCAAGAATTTTGTTGCTGTCATTGTCTGTTACATTTTTTTTGTTGAGTTATCTTATTAGAACAGTACAAGCTAATATTTTAAATAATGTTTAAATATCTTGATCTTTTGCATAATTTAGTCTGTAAAAAAGCTGGAAAAGCTTGCACATTGCTGCTGGCAGAAGTATCTGAGTGTACTGTACGAAAAGGAGAGCTTCTTTACCCAGGAAGAGGTAGACCATAGACATTTTTTTTAAATATTAAAAACGTAACAATACTTTATAAAATAAGATCTAACAAAATAAATAAACAAAATAAACAGCTCTTTTGCTTTTTTAAAATAAATATGGACTGAAATTAAAAGAGATCACATTTAATGATGAGTGAATATTTTTACAATATATCAAAATGTTTGTAACAAAATGTCTATTATAAAACTTAAGGATGTCACTTTATCTGTGTATTTAGGTCTTATGGAGGGTTGGTTTGATGCTTGCACTGGCTACTTTGACACCCTTGACAGAGACAACAGCTGGGACTTTTCTTCCCCTTACCTAGTCTCTTATGGATCATTCTTTGTTGCCGCTGGTAACCCCAGTGGCTTCAATCCAGATGCTACTGACTACTCCTTATACACAATAGGTAAAATCACAACAAGAATTTCTCATTCGATTATTTTACTTCAGTTTTATGTTTTAATAAAATAACTCATTTATTATTCATGCTTTTAGGTTATTTTTATGAGAAAATTAGAAAGAAGATACCTAATCTTTTTTTTTTTTTTTACAAAGTTTTAATATTTACTACTTATTAATCAAAATCATTGAGTGATATTTTCACATTGTATGACAAAATTTTATTCTCCTCACAGGATTTATTGTCTCGATCAGCGATAATTGTGCATCACGTCAAAAATACTATTCATTATATTTATAATAAATATCCCGTAAAAACAAAGTTTATTACTATAAATCCCAACGCTTACCTCTCATTTCTGGTTATTGTTTTTTTACTTTTTATATATTTCTTTATAAACTTATTAATATTAATTTAATTTGCTTAAAAAAATTCCTTATTACGCTGATATCCGGATACTATTCAGATTTGCAATAAGTATTTGCCGTATCCAGATAGTGACGAAAATCTCAATATCCAGCTGTCCCTTAGTTTATTAGGACATCAGGAATAGCATTTAATTATCTCTATATTAGAAATATTTGATTTGGGCCATCGCTTTCACACACTAATTACAGAATTATAATTAAAATTTTAAATTAATAATGAAATCTGTATCACAACAGAATTTAACAAAATTCACAACTTCATTTACAAGTTTAAAAAAAAAAAACCCTTGTATCGTTTGACAATTTTAATGAAACATTTTTTTTATGTCTTTATCAAATAAAGAAAGCACCCTTAAAAAAAGCCTCAGCTAAATTTAATATGAGTACACAAAAATGTGCGCACCGTGTTTGACAATAAAATATTTTTGAAAGCACACCTCTCAAAATAAAGTCTTGGAAAAAAAATACTGCACAAAAACTAACTTGCTTTGAATGTCCACGTAAACTTGTTCAATATGAGATTTTTTTTTTTTTGCTAATTGCCTGTGGGAGTCTTTAGGAGTTTGAGGGACCAATGGCTATTGATGACCGCACAGAAAATTGTCTTTTATTAAATTATTATTTATTATATAAGATATATATATTATATTGAAAAATATTCCATTTTTTTAAATTCACTTTTAAAATTAGTTTCCATAATGACGAAAATTTTGATTTTTTAATCATAAACAGTTTATACAGAAACCGCCATCACAAATGCTCACTGTCTGAACAGACTTCACAAAAGATACAGCAGACTACTTGTTGTGCCTGACAGACCAGATGCAATTGCAATGCTCCTAAATGGGACTGTAAGAAAATAATAATAATTTTGTTTAGTGTCCAATTTTTTCAAAGTTTATTATCTTCTCAAACATCTTTTAAATATTAATATTAGAAAATTTCTCAATTATTTTTCAATTAGTCACTGAAAAAAAATTCACATATTTATAAACTAGCCAATTCTCTCCTCTATTTACTATACATAATAGCATAAATGATAAATTTATATATCATTAATTATCATTAATCAGCTATGATCTGTAGTTAAACATAGTAAGGAAATGTAAATCATTTGCAGCTGATAACATTTAGGTGCAACTCATTTTCAACAAACAACTTTGCTTTTGATAATGTTAAGAGTTTTAAATGTATACCTATTAAGTATTCAAGTAAACTTAAAAGAAATAGTTTGGGAAGTTTAGATTGCACTTTAAATTTAACTTAATAAAACTACTATAATCTTGCACCTCCCTCCCCACCACTTTTTGTTTCACCCCCACAACTCAGCCCTCATAAATAACATATTAAAAAATAAACTTTATTTGTTGTTGAAATACCCAAATGTTTTTTTACTTGACCAATAAAGTATTTGGTAAATTTTTGATATAATACAATACTCACTTTTTTATCAATTATTTAATTTTTATTTTATTCTTCTTATAATTTACAGTCAAAGAAAAGATGTATTTCTATAAACTTCACGTTGTATTCCTTACAGGCTGATGCCTGGTTCACCAAAGATGACGGTGCTCAAGGCATAGAACGCCTCCCTCAAGAACTTCATTGTGAAAACGTTGGTACAAGTATAATGACCAGGAAAGGTGGAGAGCTACCAACTTGGTGGAACCTGGCATTTGGAGAGTTTTATTCTTCTGGAGAGTACAATGCTTTTTGTTTAGAAAAGGGCAAACAATATAACAGTAAGTTTGCTATTATCTTATACTAGAACATTATTTAAAAAAAAGAAAAATGTTTTGACAATGTTAAAATTGTTGCAAGCAGCATAATATTGATCACATTAACTTAGTGAACTCTGAATATTTAAATTTAAATTACTTATGTTTTAGGTTTTTAAAAATAAGTCCGCATTGTTTTTATTTCCCCATTTTGATAAATATTATTAAAATAAATTTATTATTTCTAGATACATTCCCTTGCCTGCCACCACCTGAGTCAATAGGTGGAAAAGGAGAAAGTCATCAACTACAGGAAGGATTTTGAGGATAAACACATGTTATTAAATATTTTATGTTTACATCCTTTAGAGTTTTTTTTATATTTGGTAGCTTATTTAATGATATTGAAGAAAGTTTTTTTAGAGATTGATAAATAATCTAATTGTGTTTTTTTCATTCAATTGCATTTTACTTTCTTAAAAGGTTTATTGAAAAGATAAGTTTGCTAATTAATTGAGGGTAGTAGAAACAAAAATTAATCTAGCAAGTTTATGTTTTATTTTTAAACTGCCAAGATTCTGTTTATGTCCATTATTGCTGTTGAGATATAAATTTTGAAGTATAGACACTGTAGAAGTCTCTTCTGTTCAGTAGATTGCCAGTTCTTGTAATCTGATAATGATGCTTATTTAGGAGATTATATGCTGGCTTTTCATGTAGTATATTTTCTGTAACTTAAAACATTGACTTTTTTTTGTCCAGTAACATTTACTGTAAAACTTAAAAATGTTGGTGCAAATGTTGTTATCTTCTGTTGAAAGGTTCTACACACTATTTGTGCTCTCTTATCACTTGCTCATTGCTTCATTGTCCTTTTTGCCTGTTCTTTAATAACTCTCATTTCTTTTTTCTAGAGTATTTGGAGTGTAGTACACGTTTCTTTAGTTTAAATGTCCACATCTATAATGTGTTTTTATTCAGGTATTTAAATCAACACTGTTTATTTATGATGTCTTTTTAAAAGTGGAATTCTTTTTCCCTTATGTTTTTATCTTATAATCACTATCTAATTAAAATTGTAAAAGAAAATTTTATTTTAAAAAGGAATTTACCTGTTACATTATTCCATAATGTATGTCAGTAATATATTGTATGTCATTAAAGTTGACTGTTATGTATTGTAGTAGAAATTCATAGTATGTCACTAGTACACTTTATATCAATAGCAAATTTTTATCATGAGTAAATTGTAATGCATTTAAATAAATGGATGTGAGACTTTAAAACTGATGCAAAAGAAAAATAATACTGAATGTAAGATGTATGAATAAAATTCCATGAGTTTTTTTTTAAAAGTGTGTTTTCAATTTTTCCCATTGAAAAAATTTTAACACTAGATTTCTACCCAAACAGACAACAAACCAATCCTGTAGATGTCATCAGAGCAAACCTATAAATTGTGGGAAAGTTAAGGGCTCATATGACATATGTACTATAATGTTCCAAAAGTAAATACAACTTATAAAAATGTCAATAGACTCAATAGATCGGAGTTTGCATTCTTCAATAAAAACAAATGTCAAATGGTTCATCCCTCTTATTTACTTATGAATTTTCACTCAAGATTTACTGAAAAATAAAGTTTTCAACATAAATTTATATCAAAAAGTCAAAGGATCTTCGGTTGTAAACCATTTTTCTCACAAACCCAGATAGGAGACCTTGATGGAATCCTGTCTATGCGGGCTACAGTATCAGTATGTATGAACTTTGGCCATTTTACCAGATTTACCACAAAAGTCAGACCAACCTAATCGCCCTGGTGGAGATTATTTTTAGGACAGACGAGCTGTCTAGAGCCAGCTCTCCTTTCTCTAAAATATCAAGAATTTTTTTTTCAACAATTAAGTCATAAGTGCACTTATATTAAAGGCACAAAGTAAACTTGGATAAATAAGTCAAATCATTGTTATACAGTAGTCTCTAATGGACAAAAGCCACACCTTTGGCCCCGGAAAACCTGTTGCGCATGGGTCCCTCTGCCTCCGACATGGACACATCAGCATGAAAACATTTAGCGTGCATGAGAAGGTCCCTTTCTGGTAGGACCTGAGATTATAATCTCGCTCTTTCGCGTTTGGTCGGTTTGCCTAATAATGGATTCTTCATTAGCCGTACCCAGAAATGAGCCAGCAACAGTTAAGGTTTTATCATCATCGACTGACTATAACTATAATTTATTATATAACCGCACACTGCACACAGATAAGAAATTTTCACACAATTAAGTCTACATGGCTAAGGCAACAATCTAGAAATGGATATTTATACCTAAGCTTTTTAGCCATAGATTATAGGCACGATTAGCTTCATAAAAGCAATGCTTTTTCCTCGCGTAACGCTCCGGGACGGCGTTCCGACACCTTTTCTATCCACACACTTTTTTTTTTATTACTAAATTACTGCCTGCAATGTTTTTTTTAGGTAGCGTCCCGGTACCTTTTGTTTTTAAGAAAAAAAAGAAGCTTTGTTCAAGAGTAAGTATACAATTACATTGACTAATGTGATTTGAAAAAAAAAATCTCTATGAGCTGAAAGCAGCTAATAGATATTATATTTTATCTGTTCCAACTCTTTTTTTTTTTGGATGAGTTGTCAAAAAATTCACAGCCGTCCTGTGTGTGTGCTGTCTATTTAATAAATGACATAACACAGTAGTCTGACGAAGGTCAAGACACAGACACAAAAATAACGGGCAGTCAGTCTTATCTAATCGTCTCTGCAGACAACGCACAGACATGGTGACCCAGTTCAGGCGCCAGTGCTTACAATATGGACCCTTTCCAGTTTCTGCGAGCCATCTTACTGGGGTTATTTCACCTCTGTTTGTACAAGCCTTACGTCTGGTCATTCTTGCTTGATGGACCCACAGGTGATTTAGATATAAACATATTATAAGTGATGGGTCAGACATAACTGCCGAATAGGCCATTCAAATGTTTGTTTGATTTTATATTTTTTATTTAAAAAAAAGGAATTAATTAAACTATTCCTTTATGACTATCATTGACCAGGCTTTTCGTTCTGAGTAAATGATTAGCAGTAAACGAAGGACCAGTCAAGGTCTGCCTCCTGGTGTTTCATGGTAGGTGAGGGTCATATCGTTATTCAAACCTCGTCTAAATGCAAGCAGGTGGCTGAGGAGGACAACGATAATAATTATAGAAACATACACTAAAATGTTCATGACTATATCCCCTAACACTTCATTGTTCACCTGGTAGAACCTACCTGTGAGCTTGATGTAAGACATTCCTTTCAACTCCAGGTGCACATGGTATGAGACATTCCTGTCAACTCCAGGTGCACATGGTATGAGACTTTCCTGTCAACTCCAGGTGCACATGGTATGAGACATTCCTGTCAACTCCAGGTGCACATGGTATGAGACATTCCTGTCAACTCCAGGTGCACATGGTATGAGACATTCCTGTCAACTCCAGGTGCACATGGTATGAGACATTCCTGTCAACTCCAGGTGCACATGGTATGAGACATTCCTGTCAACTCCAGGTGCACATGGTATGAGACATTCCTGTCAACTCCAGGTGCACATGGTATGAGACATTCCTGTCAACTCCAGGTGCACATGGTATGAGACATTCCTGTCAACTCCAGGTGCACATGGTATGAGACATTCCTGTCAACTCCAGGTGCACATGGTATGAGACATTCCTGTCAACTCCAGGTGCACATGGTATGAGACATTCCTGTCAACTCNACAATTGTTGTTACGACCAAGCTGATAAAGTAACTTTGACAACTCTATAACACATGGTATGAGACATTCCTGTCAACTCCTGGTGAACATGGTATGAGACATTCCTGTCAACTCCAGGTGCACATGGTATGAGACTTTCCTGTCAACTCCAGGTGCACATGGTTTGAGACTTTCCTGTCAACTCCAGGTGCACATGGTAAGAGACTTTCCTGTCAACTCCAGGTGCACATTTAAGACTCTCCTGTCAACTCCAATTGCACATGGTTTAAGACGTTTCCTGTCACCTCCTGATCCAATGAATGTTGTCTTTCACATCATGATCCACTTTTACACCAGGAACTGATTCATTTAGAACTTCATCTTCGACGATGTCACTAATCTTCTCGGTTTTGAAGAAAGCGACAACAGCTGATATAGCATGTCAAACATATTAATTAAAAACCATTTTCAGATCCAAAAGGGTCTTTAAACATTAAAGTGACGTGTTAAACATGTGTTTCCCCGGGTGTCATAGAAGTCGTTGCCTCCCCCCCCCCCCAAGCGAAACTAGTGTTGGTGTCAGTGCGGTAACTCATGGTGTCACCTTCTCTCGACTTGCCCAATAGGCCTCCCCAGAGTTTGTCAGTGGCAAATAATAGGAACATACAACATTTTACATTTTGATGTCACTATTGTCACCCCTTATGACGGTGTCAACCGGTGACACC
>MUZC01004730.1:204318-228403 GCA_002072015.1 Radix auricularia | reverse complement strand
CCCCCCCCCCCCCCCCCCCAAAAAAAAAAAAAACAACACCTGATCCCAGATTGCGGTCAAGGTTGTCAGACCTGCCAGAGCTTCTCCAAATGTGACGGATGTATTTTGGGCTTCCGTCTAACAAAGACCAGCCTGCCTAATGGAGATGAGGGGTCTCATTGTGCTACATCCGGGGGTAAGTATTGCTCCACACGTTTCTACAGTGTTATTTTAATTTAGCATCCGGGGGTAAGTATTGCCCCACACGTTTCTATCATGTTATTTTAATCTAGCATCCGGGGATGAGTATTGCTCCACACGTTTCTATGGTATTATTTTAATCTTGCATTACACCGACGGCTGAATATTTCATGTCTTACTCTGTTAAGGTTACCATAGGTCAGAGGCGTCGCTAGGGTTTGTGTCAACCGGGGCGGCTCGTCCCCCGCCCCTCTCACGAGGCCACTGCCATACGTCCTGGTTTCCCCGGACACGTCCTCTTTTTATGCCTCTGTCCGGGCGGCTTTCCAGAAAAATGGCTTTTGTCCGGGTTTTTCTTTGTCTCCGCTGTGATCTATGATCCCAACGTCAATTTGCTTAAATGCAGATGCCTTAGCATAAGATTCATACGATACTTTTACTACTGTTTGGTAAACTTCAGTAATTTCAGTTTCTAACTTACTATTTCATTTCAGACAGCTATTGTTGGTTAACTGAACACTCAGTTTATACACGTTTATATTTAAATAAGAACAATATTTATATAGTTTAACTTCGATTTCCCTGGTAAAACACTTAATACAGTCCGCTTCTGTTCAGTCGCACTTTGTTATTGTGCGAGAACGGTCAAGTCGCTGTAATTCCATGGCTCCCCAATTTTGTGACGTAACGTAGCAATAAATAATACGTAGGTATGATAAAGTTCTTTTCATGCAATGGATTAAAACAAGTGTACCAGAATATGCATTGAAATATATAATACGTGAGTATAAACTTAATTTGATTTTAAATAAATACTATGGAGAAAAAAAAACACGTTTTTATTTGCAACCTTTATTATCGCTTTAAAAAGTTCCCCTGAAATCTGTACTATTTTAAGTGACAATTAATCGCGATTCGCCTAAGTCGCGATTACGTCAGTATGGACCCAAACGACAGCGACTGAACAGGATCATATTTGATGAAAATTTAATTTACTCTTTTTCATTCAGCCAATTATGGTAAGCTTATGAAAACTTCACCGAAGACCAGTCATGTGAAATATTTATCTGTAATAATTTAAAATGTGCCGTATCTTGTTATGTCTGTAGTTTATATAATAAGTATTTTTTTCTTTTTTAAATGCGTCAAATCTTATTGATAACAAACAATAGACCTCATGTGTTGCTTGATGCAAGAAATATTTAGGACTCACAATGTTTAATGTATTGGGTAGTGTTACCATTAGTAAAAGCTGCTTTGTTCAAGCTATACACGTAACGCTGAATGTATTGGCTTATTGCTACACGCCTAACACTGAATGTATTGGCTTACATTCTCATTTTTCGTGGACCTTTCAGTTCCATGTCCTAATCCACCCGACCACTGCCAACACGACGTATATGCCAACCCTGTGGTGGGTTGCCAGGGTTGTATATTCTGCGAAGATGGCTACCTCCCCACTGCTAACCGCTACTACAGACGAGGTCAACAGAACAGGACGTCTGACTACGTCTACAAGGGGTTAACGATTTCAGGAACTATAGAAATGTAAGCTGTTAGTTTTTACCATTTAAGGAACTAATGATATGTAAGATGTTAGCTGTTGACAATCTCAGGAACTAGATAAATGTAAGATTTTAGCTGTTGGCCATCTCAGGAACTAGATAAATGTAAGATTTTAGCTGTTGACCATCTCAGGAACTAGATAAATGTAAGATTTTAGCTGTTGACCATCTCAGGAGCTAGATAAATGTAAGATTTTAGCTGTTGACCATCTCAGGAACTAGATAAATGTAAGATTTTAGCTGTTGACCATCTTTTTAGCTGTTGACCATCTCAGGAACTAGATAAATGTAAGATTTTAGCTGTTGACCATCTCAGGAACTAGATAAATGTAAGATTTTAACTGTTGACCATCTCAGGAACTAGATAAATGTAAGATTTTAGCTGTTGACCATCTCAGGAACTAGATAAATGTAAGATTTTAGCTGTTGACCAATCCAGGAACTATAGAAATTTAAGATATTAGTAGTTGACCATTTTAGGAACTATAGAAAATGTAAGAAGTTAGCTGATTAAAAAAACACACATACCTTATCCTCCTATGGACCATTCTAGACATGATTCTTCATCACAGAAGGAGTTATATATTTTTTCTTACTAAGACTTGTATAAAACAAGAAGAGACCACCACGTCATGGGTGGTCTCATACCTTGAAGTTTTAGACTCCCTGTGACGTGTCTGAAGATGGGCGAGTATGACGCTAACAAGGCACTGGAGTAACGACACCTTGTTGAGCTCTGACTCCGACCACTCCATGGAAGAAGTGTTGGTGAAGTTGTAGTGGCGGGGGGGTGAGGGGGAAGCCGATGCTGTGGCAGACAGAGATAAAAATCGATGCTATGAAATGCGACTTTCGTTACACCGAGCATCTCATTCCGGCAAGATTCTTGTTTTAGCTTGGACTTTTTAAAAAAAAGAATGAAATATTTCATCTTTCATGTCTGCCCTTGGATTATTTACCAAAAATTTCATTCCTTCGTCTTTTTCTTTTCATAATTCGTTTATCAATCATTTCCGATTATTTGCTGCCTACATCTTACAATCTTTCAGTCAAACATATTCTCAAGAACAACTTTTGTTTTTTCTTGTTACGTCGTCCTTTTTACCATTGGTCTCACCTCACTGTTTTTCCTTTTCACATCATCTTTAATAATTTGAATGGATTTTTGAAAATATCTTAATAGTTTTCGAAATGATACATTTATTTTCATAACTGAAATCGCAATAATTTTATGAATGAGTCATATATTCTAATCAACAAATTCAGCCCCAACCCCACCCCACTCACCCCTCCAACCATACCAAAACCTCTCATTGAGTGCATTAAAAAAAAATTCTTTAAGTCATCAATGTCTTTCATCCCATATTTTCTCTGTCACTCGCTCATTTCTTCATCACTTTCTGTCTATCTCCAATTCTTCATTCTATTTCTTTCTTAACCATTATTTATATTTTTTAAAATGTTATTTTTCACCACTCTATCATTGTCTCCATCGTTCTGCATAAAGTTTTCAATGGCCTGTCCTCAAGGAATAAGGACTAGAAGATTGGACATTATTATCTTATTTTGGAAATGTTATAGAAAGATTAACTCGTTGCTTTAGTCCATACAGAAAAGACTAAAGTACACTTGTGGAATGGGGAAATATGGGATTTAAAATAACAACCGTTGAAAATGAATAAATGCTTTGTAAAATATTGTTCTCTAAAGAAAATTAAATGAAAATGTATAAAAACAAATCCGTTTTAAAAAACTTTAAAGTTATTACATATGCACGAAATACTGATGACTTTGTGTATAGCCTTTATTGTTCGAACTTATTTCCATAGGTTTTCTTTTTTTTCAAAAATTAATTAACAACGCGTCGAGTTGATTTTGTGTACCTGTGCCGCCACTTACTTATCTTCATAGACTAAATGCTACTGTTTTCAGACTGGCCCCACATTTCACTGAACAAAAAATTCTATTATAGTGGATTTTTTTAATTATCAGATGTAGCTGTTGTTTTGTTGTTTAGTTTTTGTTGTTGTTGTTGTTTAAAATTATTTTTGACGTTAGGTGATGTTAAATCTGCATTTTTTTTTATTTGTGTGTTTTAAAATTAAAAAAGCAAACTTTAATAAAAAGAAAAATAATAATAATAATAATAAAAAAAAGAAGAACAAACTTATTGTGTAAGAAGACAATAAATTTAAGCTTTATTTATGAACTAATATTAATTCATAAATAAAGCTTAAATTTATTGTCTTCTTACACAATTAGTTTTTGTATTTTGTTTTTATATTGTAAACCTTTATGCAGTCCCATTCTGTATGAAACTTTTTTCAGTCTCATTTCTTTTACTGTCATACTCTATTACCAGGCGTAAGTTAAATAATTTCTCCGTTGAAATATTATTTCGGAAATGCTACTTCATTTTAATCAACAAGCAAACTCGTTATAAGAAAAATATGAACAACATTAAGATTTTGATGACCTTGAAAGTTGACCGTTGATATTATCCAGTTAGTCATCTCAAGTAACCACTTCATCTCTTTTATTCGATTTCTTAATGACCCCAAAATAAGGGGCGCCGAAGACCTGATTGGAACTGAAATAGGAGGTTAACGTTTTTTAATAATAATTTTAACCAGGCGCCGTTAGCTTGTCGTAGCCGAGCAAGCTTCTCCTAATGTCGGGGAAAAACTCAGAATATCGACTTTTTGTTGCCTTACTGACCCGAGTCTCATTCCATTGAACTTCTAAATTGGTTGTCACGATAAAAACATTTCTTTTGATGAGCACTGTGACAAAGAACGCGTACTGACAGGGAAATAAGGGGAAAATTTGAGTCCGTATGAAAGAATAACAGGAGACAGCAAACGTGTAAGCAGCAGACAAAGAAAAGACTATTGAGAGCGTGCTATACACTGAGATGTATTTAGAAAAGATTCTAAAGTCTAAATTTAATAAAACCAGAATTGAAGAACAAGTCACCGTCTGTTTGGTTTGATTCCAGAATCATCCAAGAGCCTATTATTTTCCTATTATTTGAGTATTTATTTATACAATGTATACTTTAGCTAATTCGAAGAATATTTTCCCACAACAATCACAATTTATGAAAAAATAAAAAAAATGATGTAAACGAAAGTAGTTTACACTCAACTGGGCGAATGTATATTTTTAAAGTATAGGGAAGCTTTCTCATGGGTAGATTAAAAGAATACATACATATGCACATATATCATTTATATATATATATATTGAAAGAGTGTGTCTGCTCTTAACAGAAAGATAAGAGTGCGATATAGAAGAGATAGTAGAAAGTGTATTATGTAACGCCTCTGCATTAAAAGTTGAGTGCGAAAGATACTGGGATAACGTGGGGAAGGAAAACTAGTCAGTTACTCTCAATGCGAACTTTTAAAAAATATAGACAACCCCCACGATATGAAAATAAAGTAGTATCATGTTATATGAACAGAACAAGTAAAACAAGCAGGTACAAACAGTTGTGTTCTTTTACTCTCACAGCACCGAGCCTCGATACGTCTGTGTCCAGGGCAGCACATGTCCTGCTGGTTATCACAACGTCACCAGAGGCAATCTCATGACATGTGAAGGTAATGGAAAACTTATAATGCTATCTCTCTTGTCAGTGTGGTACTAAACTCTAAAGATCATGTCAATCTCATCTTGTCATCACCCTTGTCAGTGTAGTATTAAACTCTAAAGATCATATCAAGATTTCTTGTTATTGCCCTTGTCAGTGCTGCATTTAAACTGTTATGTCATGTTGAACAGACACTCTGTTGCCTATCGAAACACACTAAAAAATCGAGAGTGCTTACCAAACACTGTGTAATATTTATTAATCTACTACAAATATTAAATTTTAACTATCTAACGAACAAGTTTTATTGAAACCTTATTTAATGGCCACCTCTTATATCAGTAAAATCAGTCCAATTTACACCTCAATTTTCTACAAGCCATGTCCAACACAATTATGTTGTAGTTGTATGAACCACTCGCGACTATTCAATCTACATCTAATGTCATCTTTGTAACGGTGTTGGTTTCCCTGTTTTCTTGAAGGTGTTATTTAACAACAATATCTTTCTCACAATAACTCTAGTGCCTGCTTCACTCTCGCCTAATGCTTTCTGGTCCATCAGATACTCGCGTCGCGTGATCTCCTCTCAATCTCGCATTTTCTCACGTGACGATTTTGATTTGATTATTGGTCTCAGTAATAAACACCAATGTCCTTATCTTATTTGTGTTTCAAAGTTCTTACTATATCGTCTGAAACAATTTCTCTTCAATACATGTTTGCACTATTAGCTTTAATTGTATTTTAAATTATTGATAAATCTTACTTTTATCTTCACAGCCGATCTGACTGTTGGCTAAACTGTGTAAGACAACAAGGCAAGCAGCTTGAATTATTTGGAATAAAATTGATGACATACTCTAAATTTCAAGACAATGTCAGTTTTCTTTATTTATTTATGGAATATTTGCTGCGAATGTGGTGTTGTTTATTGGTGGAGCAGAGAGGGACAAATGAATGGTTCACCTAGACACACATAGTGGTCTGCTATCCTCACGACAATACTATAAATCTGCTAAACGAAAATGTACATGATGGTAAAATGAACACTTTAAAATTAGGGTGTTATCACAGTGATAGTCACCGAACACAAGTATGTTAAGCTTAAAGAGTCTTACTCTGTGCAAGTATCGCTGCTTTAATTGACATTTATATTTTTCTTAGATTAAAAAACTCATCCACAATCTAGATACACAGAGGATTACTCATGTTTTGGTCCATAAATTATTGTGTCTATAAACTAGAGATTAATGTCTCAGCATGTTTATAATGGGCGTATATTGCTACTCTGTAAATATATCCTCTCTCTGTCTTGCTCCTGAATATCTGCATAATACATGTGTATGTGTGTGTATGTTTAAGTATGTGTGTAAATGTATAAACAATTACTAAGAAATGAGTAGGCAATCTTTTTTATTTTATTTTTTAAATTATTTTTTAAAAAGAAAAATGGGGTTTGCAGCGGAAACTTCTAACTTCTCCCATCGATCTCCGCTGCAGTCCCTTTTTCGGACATAACGTTTATTTTAATTTATAATTTGTACATCTACATTTTATTTTGGCTGAAGACTTTTTAAAAAAAAGAATCACCACCCCCTCCCACTTTCAAATAATAATAATAATAATTTTGATGATACAAATAGACAGTGTTAAAGTTCAAGCAACAACCCAGTACAATATTCAAGGGTTTGGAACTTAGAAAAGCATGGTCACGTGAGTTACATGCCCCGTGGAGTGAAATATGAGTACTAAAGTTACATGAGTACACAATCCTTGCTGTATCAGATTGCTAGTGGGATAATAAAATATTAATCGGTCAATTAAATGTGTCGTCTATCTCAGATGCAGAAGGTGGGCCAGAAAACGGCAGAGAGCAGTTTTTATTTGAACCTTATCTCTTGTGGTTTAGTTGTTAACTATGAGGAGATGTTATTCGATCAGTTGTTGAAAGTGACATAATCTCTCACTTAATCATCACTTAGAAAATACATATAAAATTTGCGCATCAAACATGCTAAACGTATATTCTTTGACGCAGAAGCTAAGCACCTGTGCTGACTGGAAGAAGAAAAAAAAAGAAAGACAAATGCATGAAACAATGAACTTAAATATTTTATTAAACATCTTTTGAAGATGATCCAACTTTAGTGATTAGTGACTTAGAATATATATGTATATAAATAAAATGATTTCATATTTTCAAGTCCCAACAAAACTTGGGGATACATGATTTGTACATTGTATTTCTTATTTCCGTGGGTATTAATCAACTTTAAGATTTTTCAAAAAGGAATTGCTTTTTACTTTTAAAAGAGCTCAAAAACTTGAAATCTGATAACACAAAGTCAAAGATATAAGGAATTCGATGATATAACATAAACTTTAATTTTTTTTAAAAAGTAATTAATGGAAGAATACACACGAGCTTACACTCTCATAAAACACTTGCTAATTTAAAGTATTTCAATAACGTTAATTCATACTAAAGTTTTAAAAAATAAAAAATGACTCGTCATCAAACAACTAATTATAAATGTCATTTTAATTTCATTTTACTATTTCGTTTTTTTATTGTTGCAAAATTATTTAATCATTACGTCTTAAGTAGGCATAATGAAATGAAAAAGATTTTTTTTTCTTTTTGTAGTTAAACTGAATTCCCTCCCTTATCAGTCCGATCTCCAACCTAAGCAAATACCTGATATTTCTTCGCCATTAGCTACAATAACAGATCGTTTCAACTCGCGTGGAGCGAGACACACGCTACATGGTATATTCGGTTGATATAATGGAAAGGTGTTTTGACAGTTCCTGATTGAAAATAATTGGTGGTGTGTTGGCCAGGTCTATACAGTCGTTAAGTTCGGTTTTCCTTTTAAGTCAGTGGTTCAAAAACGTGCAAAAGTTTAAAAATGTCATGATAAAAAATAAACATTTTATTACAGAAGCTTCATATTTTAAAAGACTTTATATTTCTACTTAACTGGCAGAATGTTAAGTTTTTCTTTACAGTCTGCAATGATTAGCGAAGTATCTGGTAGGGCTCATAGAAAATTCTACTTTAGCTAGTCAAAAATGATAACGTTTATATGAAAATAAGAGCGACAACTGCACCAATAATAATAATATTAAATCAAGTAGAGATGTTATCTAGCTGAGTGTTATAAACATTTGAGACTTTTTAGAACGTTACTGAAATAAAGTTGTAAAAAAATAATGTAAACATTCAAAAACATATTTTTGTTAGGTCTAACGATTTACTTAATTCACATTCAAATCTTTAAATAAAAAATAAAATAAAAAATAACGTCAATTTAAATTCTGAAAATATTATTCATTTTATCTTAGTTTTAAATCTTTTAAAGAGAGCAAATTGAATTTAAAATGTGGTTACAGGACCCCACAACCTAACATCTATATGTATGGTATGTGAAAATTATATCACATTAGCAGACATTTATTCGAAACCATCTTAAATGTATGTCACATTTATTGACATATGAGCAATAAAATTGTGCAACATTATTATGATTTTAGTATAATTGATCCGTTTATTGACACATCTGATTATTTTTATCTTATGGGAACACTTTAAACTTGCTGCTGACGACCGCGTTTTGAGAATCACTGCTACAAGACCTGGACAGCTGTTTAACACCAAAGTTCGTGCATTGAAACACACACGGTCAAACCCGTGCTATTGGAGAAAAATAACACAGGCAAGTCGCACGAGATTCGGTTGAATAAAGTGCAATTAAACCAGTTAAAAAACATGGATAGATATGATATTACTAGACTTAAATTTCCATCTGATAAACAGATATAAAAGTGAAGTGTATAGCAGATGATTACATGAATTGTGCTACTGAATTTGAAATGCTATATAACGTGTAATAAACAATTTTGTCCGTAGCAAAAAGAAAGTCAACGTATGAAAGATGTTTGCAGCAGTTGTTCAATGGAGTATAAAATGTAAGCCTTTTGTAATCCAACTTACATATTTGCGCATTCAGTGACCAAAATAACAATTCCGAATAGTGATGTGATCACAATATTCATAAAGATAAGAGGATCGTTTGATAAATACAATAATTACATTATCTAGCGAGTCTCAATAGAGATATCAATTAAAATATGCCATTTAAAAAGAGGATTTGGCACCCAAATAATAATACTATGGACTTACATACAAGAAACGCGCTAAGGTGTTTGGTTGCTTGCATTAAACAGGAAGGACAGTGACAATAACTAGGATTTGTATAAAGAAAGATAATTTGCAATATTTAAATGTATATTCTGTAATGTAATTTTTTATATGAGACGTTAACTTATTAACATATAATTTATCATAATGAGTTTGGTGCATGATATCATTGAAAATTTGTGTGTGTACTAGGACTCGGATCCGCAGTTAAACAACTGAGACACTAGTTTAACCAGGTTTCAGGAGTTGAACTCTCATTATTACACTCTGCTACAAACACATGGAGACTAGAAGAACAAGTCAGTAAGTAGAAACATATTCATTCAATAAGTTCAATAAACAGGACTCTAACTTTCAATCATGTATTAATATGACATCATTATCATTCAAAGTTATGCTGAAATATTTCTATGTCCTTGTTTACTAAATTTTGTGAAGGACGATTTTTTAAATTTATAACTAAATTTTAAAAAAAAATATGGGTAATCTGCAATCAGGGTTTTTGATAAAAATATAAATACTAGTGTATTACCCGTCAAAAAATGAGGTAAGTTTTCAAAATATATATTACTAGGGTATCACCCGTCATAAATGACGGAAGTTTTAAAAATCAATATATTTCAGCTTCAATCTCTTAATTTTGAACAAATGTTCATCAGAAAAAAATCGATATATAAGCTATGAGCATTTTATGAAATTTTCAGTTTAATGACGTCATAAATCTAATTTATTTTATAATTTTTTGTCTTATTCATTTATTTCCAGTAACAATTTTAATCATTTTTGGTGCGCTGGTTTCTAAAATTAGTAGCGTCATCGGGACATAAATTTCAACTTATATATTTTTGTTGAGTATTTTTGGTGCGCAGCTATCTAAAAATAGTAGTGTGACGGACGTTAAATTGAGAATTATATATATTTGATGTTTCAGTTTTTGTAATTGTGTCTTTTGCCCGAAAGCCGCATGTAAATAATCAGAAAATGTAGAGACAAAGTGAGAAAAATTAGATCTCATTTCCATATTGAACAATTTTATGCAGACGTTTAAAAAAAATTTGTTAGTATTTTTTTCAAGGCAATTTTTTTAGCGATGCGCTTTCTAAAATCTAGCGTTACGAACGGACATAGCAAATCATATATTTTGATTATATGTATACAAATATAAATGTGTAATGGGAAAACCTCCAAGTTAATAACTTTGCATGAATAATAATGATAAAACGATGCTAGTATTAAATACCTAGTGAAATACACACAACATTTAAAGTGATACTGCAGCAAAGAATTTTGAAGCGCGAAATATTGCTGTGTAGGGATGCAAAAATTAACCATTAATTTCTCGATTAATTGGTAAAAAGTTTTATCGAATAAAATTGTATTAATTGATAAAATAGCGATTAATTGCAAATAAGGTATTTTAAGCAATTTTTCCGATTTATAATAATAATTAATTATTAATAATTAATAATAGTTTGCTTTTTACGCATAAACTTCTCTATTTAAAAAATAATATTTTTAAAGTGTAAACTTTAAAATAAGTTGTTTTTATAAGGAAAGTAAAATTTAAAAAAATTAAACATTGTTTTTACCTGATTAACGCTAAAAAAATTTAAATTAATTGACATTATATTGAACTAATGTACTTATATTTAAATTTAAAAAAGGTCTATTACCTTTTTTTGTTACTTCCCTTGAAATTTTCAGTTTTTAGCTTTAATCAATATTATCGATTAATTATTCGGTAATTTTTCAAAAATTAACGATCAAATTTAAATTAATCGATAACAGCCCTATTGCTGTGCAGTCAGCCTGACGTTAACTTGCGGCATTGAATAGTGCGCACCAATTATGACTGCACCAATAATACATCACAGTGCATTAAAATTAAATGATGTGCCTGTATTTTGATCCACATCAAGCACATCTGTGATTTAAAGCCGTTTAAGCTTCATTGATGATTACGACTTGTCAGCTGGTTCTCCCGTTTGTCCACACATTAGTACCACAACATTACAAAGACATGTAAAAAATAAAATAATTTTTAAATATGTTATTGTTTTAAACATAAAAATATGCAATCTCGAAAGGTATAAATGAAAAATAAACATTAAACTGAAGCATAAAGTGACACATTTGATTTGCAGTAATAAATAATGGCTTTGTAGTTCAAAACGCCAAGTATAAACCAATAGTAAATTTCATAAACCGAATAAAGGATATTATATATTGATATAAAAAATTAGATTTATTATTTTACGATAAGATTGACATGCACGCATACACAAAAACGAACATTTAATACAACAACAAAAAAATCATATTAATCACATCGAATAAACCATGGCTCTTTTGTTCCCATTGCATAATAAAAAAAAGCTTAAATAATGACGTCAGCTCTCAATATATTTGTTGGCGGGAAACACACTCTATTAATCTCGAAACCAGCATTTAAAAATTATTTTGCGTCTATATTTTAATTTTATTTTTAAAATCGGGAGTTACCTCGCATAGCGTCACGAAAGGACGTGACGGAATGACGGGACATAAATCGCAAATTATGTATATTGATATTATTTAATTAGAGTATGTAAAGGCCTCACAAGAAGTCACAGAACAACGAGCGTTTCAATTGAAACGTTCGTTGTTCTTTGACGTCTTTTCCGTCATATAAATAGCCTATTTTTACTAACATATATTATTCTAATTAAAAGTGACACGTTTCAAGGGATTCACAGTCAACCGAGACAAAGAAAGCAACAAATATAACATTTATTCTAAATCTTTCTAATAACAAAAAGATAAGGGATCATTTTTTATGATGAAAGACATAAAGATAAAAGAGACTACATGAACCAGTAAATACTAATAAATACACCAAGACTTATAGTCTTTGAAGTCATCTTCACAACTGGCATCACTTAAGTACTAACTTCAAACATTTTCCGATTGTTGTACTTGCGATAAAATAAAGTTTGAATCACATGGTCTCTTTACATCATATTGTTGATAATTAAGTTACTTGAAAACGTATTTCATTACTTTGTTGTCTAGAACTCCTGAGTTTGATAAGCGACCTCTATGGAGAAATTTGCTCAGCAAAGATCAAAGATGGATAACTCGTCCCAGCACGGTGCCGATTCCTGGAGGCAAGAAGATGAGTTTAAGAAATAGCGCAACAGTCACCGTGCTGGTATGTTGACATGATTATTGGACATACAGCATATCTACTGTCTGCTGTTCATCATCTTCCTTAAACTGCCCTATAAATCTGTCTGTCTTTATTATCTGACACATTGTGTCAAGGGACTATAGCCTACTATTGTCTACTTATATTATAAATTATAAAAATGGTTTGTACAGTTTAGATCGCCAGAAAGGAAATAAACGCGTGTTTTTGTTATTGGTGTTAAAATCTCTAGTATTTTGTAAACAAATATCAGTTCATCTGCTAAAATATCAGGATTAATGGTTGAGTTGAGTTTATATCTATCCAGCATTCATAAAATATTATAGAATTACGCTTAACGATACTTAAACTTGGTTAATTATGATTACAAATGATGCATTTCCAACAGCACGGCAGAGCTATACATATGAGTATCTGATCCTCTGATGGACGAACCATCCATCTCTGTGGCGCTACAGTCCATGTAAGGCTTGGGCCTGCCTCACGACCTCCTTCCACTCAGTCCATGTAGGGCTTCGGCCTGCCTCACGACCTCTTTCCACTCCACCCCCATGGAGAGCTTGGGCCTGCCTCACGACCTCCTTCCACTCCACTCCTATGTGGAGCTTGGACCTGCCTCACACCTCTTTCCACTACAGCCCATGTAGAGCTTTGGCCTGCCTCACGACCTCCTTCCACTGAGGCCTTATCAACGCCTTTCTTTTCCAATATTGGATGCCCAGTTGTTGTAGATCTTTATCTATACATCATCCATCCATCTAAACCTAGGTCTTCCCTTGAGCCGTTTTCCTCTAGGGTTTCAGTGGTGTCACCTCTTTACTCCTCTAACATTAGACATTCATTCTAGGTGTCCCGCCCAGCGCAGTCTGCTCTCTTTAATTTCTGCAACTATTGTGGTACCCTGATATAGACTGTATAGTTCATGGTTGGTTCTTATCCTCCATCCGAACTCATCCTTTGTGGGTCCATATATTTTCCTGACAGGCAAACCACCTGAGTTAATAATGTAAACTTAAAGGGTCGGACTCTCTGGCTTTGCTCTCAAATTATGTATATCAGTAAAGCTCAACACAATGCTATTCTTTGAATATAATACAATTTATCGACATCGAATGTTTTCCTGCTTCTCACAGAAAAATCGCTGTTTAGACAACTACAGAATGGAGCATAATTGCCAAAGTGCCGTTTCGATGCTAAGCGACCGGCGAATGAAAGAAATGCAGAAACGTGAAGAGATTTGGTCAGTGGAAGACGAATTCACGAAGGAAAGTCAAAACAAGCGCACGGTATTCGAATCCGCACTGAATGTGAAACATCATTTCCCCACGTGCGTTAAAGTAGTAACGATCGCCTCGTCGAAATCTCAAAGGGAACCTTCCCTAATGCCTGAATCCGATCGTCTCTTGCTGGAGTTGAAGTGCTCCGCGAGAAAGAGGTTCAACCACGCCAGGAGCACCACGCTTGCCTACCCTGAGATCCAGCGGCACTACGCCAGGATCAACGCCAAGTTCAAGGTCGTTTGCGACGCACCCACGATCATCGACGAAGACAACGTTAACACGCGGGATTTGAGCAGCATGGGGCCGTTCTTCATTGTTCCCCGCAGCACGGAGACGGCCCGTGTGCCAGAGCCGGAATCGGAACCGGAGCCGGAGGTAAAGGAAGAGGCTTTGGTCGAAGTGGCGGAGAGTGAGGCTCACTCAGAGAATGAAAGATCTGCAGCAATGTCAGAGTAAGTCTTAGAGTTACTGCAGTAATGTCAGAGTAAGTCATAGAGTTACTGCAGCAATGTCAGAGTAAGTCATAGGCATACTGCAGCAATGTCAGAGTAAGTCATAGACATACTGCATCAATGTCAGAGTAAGTCTTAGACGTACTGCAGTAATGTCAGAGTAAGTCTTAGAGTTACTGCAGTAATGTCAGAGTAAGTCATAGACATACTGCAGCAATGTCAGAGTAAGTCATAGAGGTACTGCAGTAATGTCAGAGTAAGTCTTAGACGTACTGCAGCATTGTCAGAGTAAGTCATAGACGTACTGCAGCAATGTCAGAGTAAGTCATAGGCATACAGCAATAATGTCAGCGTAAGTATAGAGGTACTGCAGTAATTTCAGAGTAAGTCAAAGAGATCTAAAGTAATGTAAGAGTAAGTCATAGAGGTGCTGCAGTAATGTAAGAGTAAATCATAGAGATCTAAAGTTATGTAAGAGTAAGTCATGGTGGTACTGCAGTAATGTAAGAGTAAGTCATACAGGTGCTTATGTAATGTAAGAGTAAGTCATAGAGGTGCTGAAGTAATGTAAGAGTAAGTCATAGAGATCTAAAGTAATGTCAGAGTAAGTCATAGAGGTACTGCAGTAATTTAAGAGTAAGTCTTAGAGGTACTGCAGCAATGTAAGATTAATTCATAGATATATATGGTAATGTCAGAGTAAGCCATAAAGGTACTGCAGTTATGTAAGAGTAAGTCATGGATGTACTGCAGTAATGTAAGAGTAAGTCATGGAGATCTAAAGTAATGTCAGAGTAAGTCATAGAGGTTATGAAATAATATCAGAGTAATTTTTTGGAGATACTGCAGTAATGTCAGTAAGGTTTTGAGATACGGCAGTAATGTTAGAGTAAGTTACTGAGGCTCAGTAATCCCCCACTATTCGTGAGGGTTACTTCTTTATCCCCCCCCCACCGTGAATATCTGCAATGCTACACTCATTATGTTTAAAACAATCACTCTTTCCCTTTTAAAATTCAGTCAATTTTATTGACCCTTTAATGAAAAAGAACGAATACATTTTTAAAAATTAAATTTTACCGTGATTTCCTCTTGCCATGTACTAAGGTCTAATTTTTGCTGCATCGTTTCTCAATAAAAATAAAATTACTAATCCTAGCAAGTCATAAGGTAATTAATGCTGAATGGTCAACTACTTAAAGTAAGGGCTTTGTATATATTTCTTTAATATCATTTTAATTTTTTAAAATAATGTTAATTGATTATTTTGTTAAAGAATCTTTCATTTGTTTTTTTCCGCAGGGATTTAAAGTCCACGAGACCCAGCGTATTTCAGATTGCCGAACCTGTTGAGACACCCTTCCCCACCCCAGTCTGTTGGGTGGACAACGCCACGGTGACCTTTAGTGACCATTCTGACCTGGTCACCCAGGAGCCAGCCAGCACGACCACCAACGGGACCCTAACGGCCACCAATAACGGGCCCAAATCACAAAACTCGGACATAGGAATACGGGAATATCAGTCCGTGAGGAGACGGTCCGGCGCCATCTCCGTCCCTCCCGAATCGAAGCGGTCCACACCCCACGACAAGGTGGCCTCCGAAACACCGGACGCCCCGTCACAAAGCCACGAGGATTTTGACCAGAAACAAAACTATCCAGAAACGCCCACGAGGAACGTAAGCATCCACAAATACCAAATTATCCACAAAAAAGTGGAGGAGGCCATTCCGGAGAATTCCATTCAATCCACCGAATCCGTTAAAGTGGAGCGTTTGGATGAAACTTTGGAGCGCGTGGACCCGGAACCAGAGCGTCAACCCGAGCCCCCCTCGTACATTTGTCCGAGCTCGGAGAAGAAATCTCACGACACCGAGATCAGGAACTGGTTGAAGAACTCGTCCTTCTCGTCCGCCAGCAAAAGTTTGTCTCTGATCTAAGGTTCTGCTTCTTTGTTTATGATGTGTGGGCTGCCAGGAACAGTTTTCTTGGCCCTTCAACGGTTTATAAAGAGAATCTAATCTACTGACAGACATGCTTCAGTTATTATGCTGTATATGTGTTTATACGTGTAAATAGTAGTATGTGATACTCTTACTGTCAACGTTCTCCACACGTTTAACACAGTGTTTTTATCTAACGTTGAACATTTCAGTTATCTAACGTTAAACATTTTACTTATCTAACGTTAAACATTTCACTTGTATAACGTTAAACACTTTGCACGTATGTCACGTTAAACACAGTGCTTCCATCTCAGGTTTAATGTCGTACAGTAGTTACCCGATCAACACGGCGCACTTATTTCTTAACATTTAGATATTATGAAACATGTCCAGGTAGTAGTCTATCAACGTCAGAACTATGTTAATGGGAGGTAAATGGGCTCCCTGTGAATTTCCAGATAACATTGTATGTAGTTTCAATAAAAATGCCCTGCTATTTTCAGTATAATTTCAAGATCACAAGAATCATTACATTTTAATAAAAGCCTCATATACCTACCTACCTCAACTTGTTGTTGTGGAATTATTTTGGAAGAGTGTGTGACTGTGAGTGTTAAGGTTGTTTGATTGAATCAAATGATTACCGGAGAATATTCATGACTGACAAGGGTTTAAAAAAAAACACACAAAAAAAAACAAAAAACAAACCATTAGTTAAATCATTAAACTTTGAAACACGAGATAAAAGAACAAACAAACATCAAAAGAGTAATAATAAAGAACGAAATTAATTCTAATTTGGAAATACAACACAAATACAACCTTATATTCTACAGCCTTCAGATAGACATGGGGATAAAAACATTTTTTTAAAAATTCCGTTTGCAAGAAGAAACACACAAAACTTCTTGTTCTTCCAGTTTGGTATTCTGACAAGGAATGGATTGCATGAGAAAATAAGGAAAACCAGCACTATATCAACAATTAAAGTTAAATTAAAAATGCAACATTAGATACAAATCATGGATAAGCGTAGGACGCAAGAATCTTCTGTTTAGAATGAGCGTATGTAACCTAATAAGATAAAACATCAAGTAAAATTTAGAAACTAGTAGTCGAGTGGAAACAATGCATAACATCCCAAGTTGTCAACTTAAAATAAATATTTTATGCCTTTCACTCCTGTTGTCAATAATCAATAACGAATAGTTGTCATGTATTTTAAGTTAAATTTAACACCCACCTGACCTAACCCATACAATTATTTCAAAAAAAGTAAACATGTTTTTTTTTCACTACGTTAAATATTAATATTTTTTTTTTGTTAGGCGCTGACTTTTAAGTCTTAAATCTGACCATACCCTGACCCCACGGCACCAATTACAAGTTGGGAAAACAAGATCATGAAGACGGAAACCTGATATTTTGTAACCTTCACTAACTCCACAAGTTACAGGGAGATAATTCATTGTGATAAGGGTTTTTTGTTTTGGTTTTGGTTTTTCTAAGGCGGCTGTTGTGAAAATCTGTTACCGGTTTTAGAAATCTTTTTAAAAAAAAAAAACATTAAAAACCCGGTGATCCCTGGTGAGATGCTAACTGTGATGGCTGCGGCTATTCGGACCTGGGTCCGTATAGCGTATGATTGATATACGGACCCGGGCGGGTTCTGTTATATAAAAGTGTATTCGGAGCCAGCGCTGTTGACAGTGTAGTACAATGTACTAGTATTAGTATGGCTAGTAATTAAAATTATGTTGTTAATTTCATCGCTAAACCTAACCCACACCCTAAAACCTATCACTAAACCTAACCCACACCCTAAAACCTATCACTAAGCCTAATCTACACCCGCTAAAACCTATCAGCCTATCACTATCACTATACCTAACCCACACCCTAAAACCTATCCCTAAACCTAAATCATGAACAAAATATTAAAAATTAATTCATTTAACAAACAAAAATACAAAACAAACAAAAAAAAACAAAAAAAAAAAAANAAGTAAACTTTATAAAATTATCGTTTAATAAGCCTAGCGGGTCCCAATAGCGGTCGTAGGCTATTGGGACCCAGGTCCGAATAGCCACTTCGAACTGTGATCATTGGTCATCTCCCCTGTGTCTGAACTAAACAGCCGCGATCGGAAAACAAATGTGTTTCTACATCAAGAAATCGGTGAACCTAATTTTAACACGTCACTGTCATCTTGTTCAACGATTCTGCAATAAAAAATAATCCAACTGTCGTTACGCATTTGGTGTGTGGACTGTAGAGAATTAAAACAATCAATTCACATTTGTCTTCAATGCTTAAAGAGCAAATACTACATTCTCCAAGATTTATATGCATGTTTAGTCAGAGGCGTTGCAATGATAATTTGTGCCCGTGGAAAAACTATAAAACTGGGGCCGCTCCCCACCCCGTTTAACTCATATGAGTCATATCTTATCCTTATTCATATATTATGTGAACTTGTGAAACCAAGCTACAACTGTACCCCATGCCCCAACCTTGGTACGCCCCTGCACACATCACATAAAATCACCCACTTGTAGCAAGTGGTTATTAGTATTATTGTTCAAATTACTTATTTAAAAATAAACTAATTGACCAATAAGGTTAAAGACCTTACTGATTCTGTCAATCATAGTTCTCTTACCACAATACAAGGCACAGTAAAACTCTTACATCAGTTTCATCCTTTCATCTCTCCAAGCTTCGGTCCGTCTGGTTTACGCACAGTTAAGGCTGCCCTGGCGAGCCAGCAGTTTGAGACCGACTGTGACAAGACGCTGTGACTATATATAGTATTTGTTGTTGTCTGTTGAGTAAGGAGAGACCAGAGCTCACCATCTCCTATAGTTAACCGAGTCAAGTCTCAGCTGGGCAGCCCGTCATTGTGGAGTCTCTGGTATAAAATGGCACAACCCGTTGTCTCATCACCACAGTTTGCCTGTTAGGACTAAAATAACAGTCAAGTAGTTTTTTTTCTTTTCCAGCACGAAAACCTGAGAACCAGTGGATTGCAGGGGAGTACCACGCCAAATGTTTATTGAATTTTATCATCCAGCTTTTTTTTCCAATTATGTAAGTATAAGGCAAATACATCCTCTTTTCACGCCCCTCTGATTACATAATCATAAAGTTGTATACAGTGATTAACTCTATAATTGTGCCCCATGTTATCTTATGATAGAGGCGTAGAGTCCAATGGGTTGTGCTCTAAATTAGAAAGCTACTTAGTTTATCGCACGATTACGCGAATTGTTTTACATTGAAGGCAAATTGCACGACGTTGCTATAAATGGTTGCAATGATATGATGTATGATTGTGACGTGTTAGACGACTGGTCTAACAACAACAACGCTGTGTCTCAATGATTGGTCTGGGCTCAAAGCGGATAGTAACGGCTGCCTTGTGGTATTCAAAGAGTGAGGATGATTGATAATTTGTTCCACAATCTTCTAGCATCTGACATACAGGTTTTAGGGTTTGCACAGCTCTACGTTGGACTTATTTTGCTCTATGAGCCTAGGAATATGTATTTAAACTTGAGTTTTAAAAGAGAACTTGTTTATTTTTATACAAATCTCATTTATTTTTCAACCTGACGCTTGTAACCAGCCCTCATTAACCTTAAGAACATACTTGGTAAATCCTTATGAGATATTGATTTATTCTCACAGCCAATGTGCCCTCTGAGGTTCGTTGGTCCGCGTGCTAAGTAAAAAAAAACAACCGTGTTCCAAGTTGCAAAGTGTCCATTTTTTGTTCAATATTTTACAAAATTTGCTACGTGGTATCTCTAAACTGCTGCGCGGCGACGGTCAGAAATCTGTGCGGCCGCGCACCCTCACAGCTTAGAGGGAACATTGCTCACAGCCCATAACCTGCTAGAAATACATCATAAATATGTGTTGACATTTTTGCAGAGCCAACATCCAGATTCTGACCAGAGCGAGATAATTTCATACAAGATCAAGTGTTTTTACCTTAAAGTCGTTGGATAATATACCTTGTTTACATTTGCACCATGTGTCAAGACAATAAATCTCTCATTGGCTTTTGCCAAAACTTACAAACTGACGACAAACACCTTGTTTTAAGTGCTATGTTGTATGATCATATACTTCTCAGGTTCGTCCTATTATTAATTTATTGGCACTGTAAATTCTATGACCAAATTTTCAACATTGGTAATGCTTCAAATTATTCCTATCCCTGAATGCATGGCCGTCTGTTCAACAGCCACTGTATTTGTAGTTGTCTGATGAAATAACAGGTCATACAAACTTTCTGATCAACATATTTCAGTGGTGTTCCGAGTGGTGCGGTTATACATAATCATATTGACCACATCTCGAGTTTAAGTTAAAGAATTGAGATTTTTACAGTTTCCATAAATATTATCAATCGTGATTATTATTATTATTATTATTTTTATTTTTTTGTTATGAAACAATTTTTTGGCAAGAAAATTATCGTATCTTATCTTATCTGTAAAAGAAGCTCCGTCTATATAGAAGATTATTGCGTCCTACGAGATTATTTCGTCCTATTTTAATCATTGTTTTAACATATACACCCAAAAATTTGCCTTTGTCAAAACTAAAATAAAACTACACAAAACCGTTTAATTAATTAAATTTACAATTTTTCGTACAGTCGGACCTCGCTTAGTCGAATGTCCCAAAGTCGAAATCATCGCTACATCTAATTAATTGTTAGGTCCCGGCTATTACCCCTTTTCCCTAACTCGAAAACTCCATAAGTCGATTTGCTTCCGGGCCCCTTTGAGTTCGACTTAGCAAATTCCGACTGTATTTTTGTATATCAGAAGCTTATCTCATAGATAAAGGTATTACTGAGGCGATAGGAAGAGCCTTATATAAGAACAACAACATGTGTCTCAAGTCTCAATGAGCTTGTCTCTTTGATCTGCCTTCTGTATTTTTGAATGACGTCCACACGGAAAGGCAGAGAACTCTGTAAGAATGTTTGTAGTACTGACTCGGTACAACCATAATGACCCCCCTTTCTTCCAGCTCACCCTGTTGACGAGACTACAGAGCAACTTTCACCGAGTGAAACATGACGACTTTGTAAATGGGTCATGTTTACAACAAGATTACGGTAACCTTTCTATAATTGCATGAATTACTTTCAACAAAAAGAACAAGAAAATGTAAACCAGAAATCCTATTTAACGCCTACTCTTTTCAGACAATCATTCCTACTAAATAAGTTTGAGTTTCGCGGGTATTACTTCAATTGACGTCTGAAAATAACAAAGTACCCTGACCCTGAAGAATTGAGGTTAACAGGATTTTATTCTGTGGACGAAACCATGATTAACCTCAAAAGAGGAGAGGGGTGGGGAGATTAGTGATGACGTCAGTTCGGCGATTGACTTGTCAAATGATATTTGTAGTGAAAGCAAAAAAGTTTTGATGAGTATTTCCTACCATTGTAGTACCATAGAGAGTTTCTTGGGGGAATAGCGTTTAGAACACTACGCAACAGTGACGTCACTAAGAGGGTGCGATGGGGTGGGCCGCGGGTGACAATATGAGGGGGTGACACCAAAATGTAAAATTCTGAATATTTCATTTATTTTGCACTGGAAGCTTCAGAGGCGTTCCATGGGTTGAGTTGTGAAGGGGTGACACCATGAGCTACCACCCCGGGTGACACCAATCCCAGCGACGCCTCTGCTAGCAATAAATGCACTTAAATCCTTCCTGCGGCGTACCATACGCCGCAGAATTTCTCAGAGACAGTAAAAAGAAAGGGGAAAAGAATGGGCACAAACTTCCAGCAGTCCGTATTATGGTAGGCCTAGTTGTATTGAAGAATTACTTCCTTTCCTTCTTTATAGTGTGTCTCAGTGCGGTGCGCATGGCTCGGTGCGTGTGAGTACACTTCTACGTGTATATAGACTGCGTCTTCTTGCTTGCTCTAGTTTCAGTCGAATTATATATATGGATGCAAGGCATTTAGTGATAAATGATTTTTTTAAATACACACACACTCACTCACTCACACAAACACACAGCCACACACACACACACACACACACACACACACACACACACACACACACACACTCACACACACACGCGCACACACACACACATACACACACACACACACACACGCACACACACACGCACACACACACACTGAACACAGTAAGACAGTCACACATCTTGACTGATCAAATTTAAAAGTAATTTGAAAGAACACATTAGAATGAAATTTATATTGTGGAGTTAAGACTAAGGAAACGAAGGGAAATATTTACATTTCACTCCAAGTTGCATCAAAACAAATCTGAAAAATCAGGTACATATTTCAACTTCACATAAATATAGATCTATGAAAATTTTAATGGTCAAATTCAACATATTAAATGTGACTCGCTAGATTTTTACAGATTATAGACGAATCGTAAAATCCTTGCCATCGATGCATATCTAATAATAAAATATTAAGAACACGTTTCTTCCTAGGGGAAAATCCGTTTCTCCCTCTCTCACCATTTTATAATCCAGCAAACAGTAGCGATCACTTCACAACACCTAAAGTTATTGAAGCTGATAGGATAAGTGATTCTACAAAATAACCCCCCCNCTAGGGTACCTCCTACAACACCCTAAGTTGTTGGAGCCTGAAAGAAAAGGGGTTCAACAAAATACCCCCCCCCCCCCCCCCACAAAAAGAAAACGTCACGCGCTTTAAAATCTATTTTATAAACTGCTCACAACCTTTAATGCCTATGGAAGAATAGAAAATAATAGTAACCTAACGGTTTGTGATGTTTTAAAGAAAATCTTATTTTATTTGATAATGTTCTTCTAGTTTATTTTATGAGTGTTGGTATTATCCACATTATAATAATGATCGAAAGCTCTTTGGATATCAATAGAGTGTTTTGGAGTCAGAGAGTCAGTGATTAGGGTAAACATAGAACAGATACATGACTCGATCGCAAGCGTTGTACGTCATACATGAATAGCTTTCTTCTGGCCTGTTTTACGTCTCATACTAACCCACATTGTATCTTTCTTGCTTGTTTGTGTCTCATACGAACACACATTGTATCTTTCTTGCTTGTTTGTGTCTTATACAAACACATATTGTATCTTTCTAAACTGTTTGTGTCTTATACAAACACACATGGTATCTTTCTAGCCTGTTTGTGTCTCATACAAACCCACATTGTATCTTTCTTGCTTGTTTGTGTCTCATACAAACAACCATTGTATCTTTCTTGCTTGTTTTTGTTTCATACAAACCCACATGGTATCTTTCTTGTTTGTTTTTGTTTCATACAAACCCACATGGTATCTTTCTAGCCTGTTTGTGTCTCATACAAACCCACATTGTATTTTTCTTGCTTGTTTGTGTCTCATACAAACACACGTGGTATCTTTCTTCATGTTTGTGTCTTATACAAACACACATTGTATCTTTCTAACATGTTTGTGTCTTACACAAACACACATGGTATCTTTCTAGCTTGTTTGTGTCTCATACAAACCCACATGGTATCTTTCTAGCCTGTTTTTGTCTCATACAAACCCACATGGTATCTTTCTAGCCTGTTTGTGTCTCATACAAACCCACATGGTATCTTTCTAGCCTGTTTGTGTCTCATACAAAC
>MUZC01004730.1:165366-194071 GCA_002072015.1 Radix auricularia | reverse complement strand
AAAAAAAAAAAACCTAACAATGACCCAGACCTACTATTATGTCACTGTGACCCGGATCACGCTGACATAGTTTTATGATACCTGGTGTTTAAACAATACGATTATATCACCAATCCGATCAATATATCTCTCTCCATCAACCTGTTGCCCGACGCCCTCACCACTCGTTCTTTTCTTTATCTCTCATTTCTTTCAATAATCTATCTTACCTCCCTTGCTCTTCTGTCCGTGGAGATGTTTTGTCAGGGGTATCACGTGTCTTTCTATCTCCATTTTATTTTATGAAACATTTCTTCTCTACGCTCTTCCAGAGGCGTCGATAGGGTTTGTGTCCCCTAGTGCGGTATCTCATGGTGCCCCCCCCTTCCTCACAGCTTACCAGATAAAACTCTCATATTCTTTTATTTCAAAATAACCAAAACATTGTCTTTACATTTTGTTGTCAACCATTGTGAAGATATCAACTGGTTCGGTCCACAGCCCTCCCCCCTCGCATCCTTACTAGTGATGCCTCTGCGCCATTTTTAGGTTTAAAAAAGTTATCTTTGCTGATTTCGTTTTGTTTGTTACCTGGTTGTAGTGCCCTCTGTTGATCCGTGAACTATGTTATTATCAATGTGCTGAAAGATGTTTTCTTAGTGCTGTAAGAATGTTTGATCTTCACAAGGAAAAACGTTATCACATTGCGTGGTAGACGAGAACCATACAGCCAAGGGAGATAATGATGCGTTTAACAATTCGTTCTGAGGAGCAGACACATTTTTTAAAATGTCTCAGTTTTCACCTGTTGCTTCGCTTAGTTCCTGGGACAAATGCGCACCAAGTGCGTGAAATATTATGATATTATATTTTTCGCCGTCCAATATAATAAAAGGCAATTTTCTGTGCGGTCATCAATAGCGATTGGTCCCTCAATCTCTAAAAGACTGCCAAAACAAATCAGAAAAAGAAATTTAATCTCATATCGGAAAAGTTCACGTGGACGTTCAAAAGCGAGTTAGCTTTTGTGCAGTATTTTTTTTTAAAGACTTTATTTTGAGCCGTGCTCTTTCAAAAATATTGTATTGTCAAACTACGGTGCGCACATCTTCGGATACTTTCTTAATTTTATAGATTTGTAAAAATTGTTATATTACAATTGTCAAATGATGCAAAGGTTTATTTTTAGCGCATTTTCGAGATGTCGAAATCGCTATTGCACCCGTTTTGTCCGTCCGTCCGTCCGTCTGTCATCACCCTTGATCACAGCATCCATAAGTCCTAGACCCATGATGTATATATGTTTTAGTATGCCCTGACCTGCCATTTGTGCATCAACGCTCAGTTACTCGATCCGTTTAAAAACCCCGTTAAAACTACCAAAAAATATTTCGAATCGAGAGGTAACACTGCGCTGGGAACGGCCGCCATTGCCGGAAGTCGAATGCATAATTCTTCAAGCATTGAAGAGTGGTGTGAAAGGGTGCAAAAGAATTAGGTGTTTTTTTTTAGTTGACGTCATTGGAATATGTGTAAAAGTTTAGAGAGTTTTACGTCATCATTTGTGGTGACTTGTAGTTGGATTAAAGAGAAAATAATTTTTTTTTAAATGTAAAGGAATGACTTTTAAATTAAAAAATGTCAGGTATATTAATTACACAAGAAAATTCATAAAAATATGTCTAAAATCTAAACACAATTACTGATAACTACATAATGCTGATATCTAACATAAGTACTGATACATAATACGAAAATGCGCTAACACGTCCTGAGTCCAAAAGGGACCAGGCTTAACATGATTTTTTTAACTTGCAAATGAAGTTGTGAATTTTGTTAAATTCTGTTGCGATACATATTTCGTTATTTTTAATTGATAATTTTTAATTACTTCTAATTATAATTCTGTAATTAGTGTGAGAATTTTACTTGGAAAGCGATGGACCAAGTCAAATATTTCTAATATACAGATAATTATAAACACATATATAATTAAATGCTATTCCTGTTGTAATAAACTATCGACAAATAAATACCGACATGCCGGATATCAAAAACTTTTTAAGGGTTATTTATTACAATTGTAATGAATAGTATTTTTGACCAGATGCATATTTATGGCCGGTCGAGACGGCAGTGGGACGGAGGTACAACATGCCATCTAAACGGGGGCGGACCGTCCTCTGACAGGCATTTTTCTCGTCAAAAAAAAATAGAATACAATTTGTGTTCTTATGTAACAGCGCGTAGGAGTCCGAAATTCTTCCGGGATGCATTTAAAACCCAGATATATTAATACCGTAGAATATCTACGTCCTAAAGAGAAACAACGTGGTAACAGGTAAAATAAACAGAAGCTCACAAAAGCTACACATTACTGTTTCGATCGCGAATTACTAAATTTAATACAGTTGTTCTTTAAGGCTTAGAAAGGTAAAAGATATGCTAGATACGTTAGATTAAGCGATATATTAAGAAACACAAGTAAAATAGGGGGAAATTAAAAATAATAATTTTATTAGTTTCGTCTATTTGTTCATTGAGAAAGTTTTTTTTGCCCGAAATTCCCTGGTCCTGGCACGCCTGCACACATGTTTCCTTATTTGTAACGTAGAGAGCTTGGCATTTTACGATTGCTTTCAAAGGCTTGAAAAATACCGTAGACTCGTCCATGGATAAACAAGAGCAGCTGTTTAATTGATAGGTGGTGTAATGTTTGATAAATAAGGGTGGCGATTGAATGGTCAAGATCCTTTGGGTTTGGTGGTATGAGATAATAAATGCAAGTTAATTTTTTATAACACAACAATGTATTTATAGCAACACGATGCGGGTTTATTATTTTAAGTTCATACAAGTACATTATAGAAGACATTCGTTTGAGAGTGGCAGCAAGAAGTGTGAGAGTGGCAGCAAGAAGTGTGAGAGTGGCAGCAAGAAGTGTGAGAGTGGCAGCAAGAAGTGTGAGAGTGGCAGCAAGAAATGTGAGTACAGATATTCTGGGTATAAGTAAAGT
Organism: Radix auricularia; assembly: GCA_002072015.1. NCBI lineage: Eukaryota > Metazoa > Mollusca > Gastropoda > Lymnaeidae > Radix > Radix auricularia. Next base: position 191,076 of record MUZC01004730.1, on the reverse strand, counting down.
ACCAAGTTTTGATTATTAAGCTGTAAAGAGAATGGTTAAGGACACAATTGTTGTGGTTATAGAAATGATGAGTGTTGTTATAGACACAATAAGTGTGTTTATAGAAACAACGAGTGGGTTAAGAGACACTATGAGTAAGTTTATTGAAAAAATTGGATGTGTTTATAGACACTATAAGTGTGGTTATAGACACAATGAGTGTGGTTATAGACACAATGAGTGTGGTTATAGACACTATGAGTGTGGTTATAGACACTATGAGTGTGGTTATAGACACTATGAGTGTGGTTATAGACACAATGAGTGTGGTCATAGACACTATGAGTGTGGTTATAGACACTATGAGTGTGGTTATAGACACTGTGAGTGTGGTTATAGACACTGTGAGTGTGGTTATATGAGCAGAGAGGATCAGTTTTGATGTACTGTGAAGATGTTTAGGACTGGACTGTAATGATGTTTAGGGCTGGACTGTAATGATGTTTAGGGCTGGACTGTAATGATGTTTAGAACTGGACTGTAATGATGTTTAGGGTTGGAATGTAATGATGTTTGGGGTTGGAATGTAATGATGTTTGGGGTTAAAATGTAATGATGTTTGGGGTTAAAATGTAATGATGTTTGGGATGAACTGTAGAGATGTTTAGGGCTGGACTGTGATTGTATTTAAGTATTGTCTGTAATGATATTTGGGGCTGGATTGTAATGATGTTTGGGGACTGGACTGTAATGATGTTTGGGGCTGGACTGTAATGATGTTTGGGGTTGGAATGTAATGATGTTTGGGGACTGGACTGTAATGATGTTTGGGGCTGGACTGTAATGATATTTTGGGTTGGAATGTAATGATGTTTGGGGTTGGAATGTAATGATGTTTGGGGACTGGACTGTAATGATGTTTGGGGACTCGACTGTAATGATGTTTGGGGTTAGAATGTAATGATGTTTGGGGTTGGAATGTAATGATGTTTGGGGTTGGAATGTAATGATGTTTGGGGTTGGAATGTAATGATGTTTGGGGACTGGACTGTAATGATGTTTGGGGTTGGAATGTAATGATGTTTGGGGACTGGACTGTAATGATGTTTGGGGACTGGACTGTTATGATGTTTGGGGTTGGAATGTAATGATGTTTGGGGTTGGAATGTAATGATGTTTGGGACTGGACTGTAATGATGTTTGGAACTGGAATGTAATGATGTTTAGGGCTGGACTGTAATGATGTTTGGGGCTGGACTGTAATGATGATTAGGGCTGGACTGTGATGATATTTGAGGCTGGCAGGGTAGACAATATCTTACCTCACGAGTGACACTATCAATTTGGCCTTACCTGTGGGCAGAGAATCATATATTAATGTAAAGAAACATAGAATCTCGACTTATAGGCATTCCTTAAATATTTTAAATTTCACTCTTGTGATTATGTTCCCTTGTCGCAGTGATACATACCCCAAACACCCTCCACACTACATACAGTCAGACACAGTTACAGCCAGCGCCGCTAACGTACATACCACAAACACTACATACATCCAGACACAGTTACAGCTCCGCTAACATACATACCACAAACACCGTCCACACTACATACAGTCAGACACAGTTACAGCCAGCGACGCTAACATACATACCACAAACACCGTCCACACTACATACAGTCAGACACAGTTACAGCCAGCGCCGCTAACATACATACCACAAACACCGCCCACACTACATACAGACACAGTTACAGCACCACTAACATACATAACACAAACACCCTCCAAACAACATATAGCCAGACACAGTTACAGCCAGCGACGCTAACATACATACCACAAATACCCTCCACACTACATACAGTCAGACACAGTTACAGTGCCACTAACATACATACAACAACTACCCTCCAAACAACATATAGCCAGACACAGTTACAGCCAGCGACGCTAACATACATACCACAAATACCCTCCACACTACATACAGTCAGACACAGTTACAGCCAGCGCCGCTAACATACATACCACAAACACCCTCCACACTACATACAGTCAGACACAGTTACAGCTCCACCAACATACATACCACGAACACCCTCCAAACAACATATAGCCAGACACAGTTACAGCCAGCGACGCTACCAAGACAAAGGTCTGTAAATCTGTTAATCAACAGTGAGGAACTGCTGACTTACTAGGAACGTTTTGACGTCCGTGAAGCCCACATTAACCTTAGGGCCCTAGAGCACTATCGGGATGGGAGATGAGTGTTTTGGGGGGGGGCGTGCTAGCGAGTTACCCTAATCATCACAGCTTAGGGCCCTGGGGCCAAGGGGGGACAATCGTGTTCTGACAATTTTGGGGAATAATCCTTCATGGCTGGCTACAGTACATGGTAGTGGGAGTGTTGTTCATAATTAAAGATACTAAGGTAGTCTGATGAGTGTAGTCTATTGATAGTCTATTGGGTACAGTATTGTGGTGGACTATTTAGTGCAGGCTAATGATAGTCTATTGGGTACATTATTCTGGTGGACTATTGAGTGTAGACTAATTATAGTCTATTTGGTACATTATTATGGTAGACTATTGAGTGTAGTCTAATGATAGTCTATGGGGTACAATACTATTTGGACTATTTAGTGTAGGCTAATGATAGTCTTTTGAGTGTATTCTAAAGGTAGTCTATTGTGTGTATTCTAATGGTAGTCTATTGTGTGTATTCTAATGGTAGTCTATTGAATGCAGTATTATGGTAATCTATTGAGTGTAGTGCAATTGTATCCTATAGAATGTGGTCCAATGGTAGCCTATTGAATGTGGCCCATAGGTACTCTATTGATTGCGGTTGAATGGTAGTCTATTAAGTTCAGTGTAAATGTAGCTTTTTTGCGTCCATAGTAATTATTTTTATAATGTACACAAATCCTTCCATGTGTTTCACATTTATTTATTTTCTAAACCTTGAGTGCGGTGTTTCTTTTTTAAAATTTTTCACTTAATAATAAAGACAAGTTTCTTATTCTGTCATTTTATTTGACATCTTAAGAATTTAATGGCAGCATTAGGGTGTTCGATAAAAGGCAACACAACAAAAAAAATGTCCTACCCCAACATAAATCAGACTATTGGCTTAATTAACAGACAAAATATTTCTCAGACCCACTGGATGGGTTAAAGCGTTGCATATCCTCACTAACGTAAACACTCGCCTATTTACCCGAGAGTCTGTTTATAGCTCTCATACCTGCCCCGATCAGATGGCTGGCCGAGTACAAACACGAGCATACATGAGTTACAGGTCACTAGACATGCGCGTGCATACATGAGCTACAGGTTAATAGACATGTGCGTGCATACATGAGCTACAGGTCACTACACATGCGCGTGCATACATGAGCTACAGGCCACTAGACAAACACGAGCGTACATGAGCTACAGGTCACTAGACATGCGCGTGCATACATGAGCTACAGGTCACTACACATGCGCGTGCATACATGAGCTACAGGTCACTAGACAAACACGAGCGTTCATGAGCTACAGGTCACTAGACAAACACGAGCGTACATGAGCTACAGGTCACTAGACAAACACGAGCGTACATGAGCTACAGGTCACTAGACATGCGCGTGCATACATGAGCTACAGGTCATTAGACAAACACGAGCATACATGAGCTACAGGTCACTAGACAAACACGAGCGTACATGAGCTACAGGTCACTAGACAAACACGAGCGTACATGAGCTACAGGTCACTACACATGCGCGTGCATACATGAGCTACAGGTCACTAGACAAACACGAGCATACATGAGCTACAGGTCACTAGACATGCGCGTGCATACATGAGCTACAGGTCACTAGACAAACACGAGCGTACATGAGCTACAGGTCACTAGACATGCGCGTGGTATTGAAATAGATCGTACTCATGTATCAGAAATATTTAGGCCAGCTCATGTGTATACAGCTGATACCGTTACCTTCACAACGTGAACACCGTACATGTGTTTAGAGCCGACATCATTGCATTTAGAACATGAACACTATGTAAGTGTTAAGTGCTGTTACTTATCCCATAACATGAACACTATGTAAGTGTTAAGCGCTGACACTATTTATCCCAGAACATGAACACTATGAAGGTGTTAAGCGGTGACATTATTTATCCCAGAAAATTAAATCTATGTAAGTGTTAAGCGTTGACACTATTCATCCCAGAACATGAACACTTTGTAAGTGTTAAGCGCTGACACTATTTATTCCAGAACATGAACACTATGCAGGTGTTAAGCGTTGACACCATTTATCCCAGAACATGAACACTATGAAAGTGTTGACACCATTACTTTCAGAACATAACGCTTGTATATATATATATCTTTAAAGTTTATTTCACAATCTCCTGCACGCATTAACACAAATCTTCCCGTCTGAATGGAAGCCAAGAAATTATCCGTATATTAAAGTTTTTTTTTTTAAAAGTAAGAATGTTTTAAAAAACAATAGTTTGTGGCCGATATCCTCTGTACAGCACTTAACTCACTTGATTTCTAACCTTATCCTATACTTCGCCCACAACCTCCCACTTACCTATTCCATTTTACAACGTACTTTAACGACCACTCCTGCAACTCAGAATATGTATATAAACAAGCCCGAAGGTCTGGGTAGTCTTCCCCTCCTGGCAATGGTATTACAACCCTGTGGTTGCTGGCCAGAGACATGAAATGACAAACTGAGACAACCCAGTGGTTTCAGACCAGACACATGACATTACAAACTGAGACAACCCAGTGGTTTCAGGCCAGTTATATGACATGACAAACTAGGCCAGACATATGACATTACAAACTGAGACAACCCAGTGGTTTCAGGCCAGATAAATGACATGACAAACTGAGACAACCCAGTGGTTTCAGGCCAGATAAATGACATGACAAACTGAGACAACCCAGTGGTTTCAGGCCAGACACATGACATGACAAATTGAGACAACCCAGTGGTTTCAGGCCAGACACATGACATGACAAACTGAGACAACCCAGTGGTTACAGGCAAGACACATGACATGACAAACTGAGACAACCCAGTGGTTTCAGGCAAGACACATGACGTCAGAAGCAAAGACAATAAAGGTTAGATCAGTGTTTCTCACTATGTTTGTCGCAACACATGTGTTTCGTGAGTTTTCCAGGTGTGTCGCGAGATTTAGTAATAAAAATAGTTAAAATTGCTTGTGTTCTTAGCTTTGAAGTTTTTACAAAATTTTAAAATAAAGCCAAACAAAATGTTTGTTAGTTAAATAAATCAACAACGTATCAGTGACCACGTGTGTTTTGCCTGGGGCAGGGCATACTTTTCTTTTTTTATAAAAAAAACTCTTTCTAGCAGTATTGTTGGCTTAACATTTTTAATTCTGTAAGAGATTGAACTTTATAGTATTATTTTAAAGTAGGCTGAGCCAGCATTTTTAGCAAGTTAACATAATTTCATCCTAACTTGATTAAAATGCCGGCTTAATTAGTTTATGTGATAAAAAAATAGTTAAATTAATTACTGCATCCCAGTTCATGTGAAGTGTTGGCTTAAGTGTATTTTGATGATCAAAATTAATAAAATAAATACTTTAGAAGAATTCTGGCTTGTAATCCTGAAAGTCTACCCTTTAGTCAGTTTAAAAAGCAGTTAAAACTCTGTTTCCATTTTCATCTTCTTGGTGCTGCGAATTTGGCTTGTCGGCATTAATTGAAATCAAGTCCAAGAAACGAGAGAGAGACTGCTTATAGTTGATGTTGAGTTGCGCGTTTGCTTGTCAACTTTGGAGCCCCAATGGGATATGATGTGTTCCCTTAAGCAGTTACATCCATCACACTGATATATCACAGTAATATATATCACAGTAATATATATCACAGTAATATATATCACAGTAATATACATCACAGTAATATATATCACAGTAATATATATCACAGTAATAAATATCACAGTAATATATATCACAGTAATATATATCACAGTAAAATGTAAAACAAAAATTTGATCTTTTTAATAAAATAAGTTACAATTATTTTTGTGTGTCGCGAAAAATCTCGAATCTTCTTAGTGTGTCATTACACAAAAAGTTTGAGAAACACTGGATTAGATATACTTGTAACATCTTTACAATAATTTTTAGGTAGACCTATAATATCTTTACAATAAAGTTTATGTAGACTGATAAAATCTTTACAATAAAGTTTAGGTAGACTTATAACATCTTTACAATAAAGTTTATGTAGACTTAAAACATCTTTACAATAAAGTTTAGTCCGACTTATAACATCTTTACAATGTCCGAAAAAATATATGACAACATTAACTCAACATCAAATTTCGAGACACATTGCTCAAAGCCTATAATTTTGAGTTTATTAAATCAAGTGACCAGTCTATGTTTGTATTAAGATTATTGTACAAGAATATGTTAAGTATTCTCATCTTTTGACCTCTCCTAACTTTAAAAAAAAAAAATTAGTAAAAAATCGGGGGAAAAAAATTACATTGAAATACAATCTGAACAGCTACGCCCCTGGAGATAAACTACTTTGCTTCTATTCGTTTCATGTTTCATACACTGACTGCTCTCAAGGTATGATCGTTAAAGTTAGATAGTTGATCCCCCCACCCTTACATACTTAATTCCCCTCTTCAACCAGGCTAAATGCGGCCTAGACACAGGTAGGAGGTCTGTCCCATGATGTAACATGCTCATCAGCTGTTTTATCAGAGGATTATGGACGGCCGAGATTACAACAACGTCAACGAACTCGGTGACTCCAGGTGTGGAACAGACAGTTGAACAAAATCACAGTGGGAAATGGGTCGATAAATCGTTAACTATTTAGTTCTTGAGATCCAATGAAGCCGCTTGAGGTTAAAAATAAACTCTTGTCATGGCGTGTGTTTACAGATCAAATAAAAAAATAAATAAACATTGAGAGAGTCATCAAACTTGGCTTACCAGCATGAAATTAATTTTTATTTCTACCTATAATTTACCTATGATTGACCTTTCATTTACCTATAAGTTACCTATAAATTACCTATAATTACGAATTCATTGCGCTTTTGTAAAATGAGATAAACTTCGTATTGCTTGACGTCAAATGTAAAAATTAAGAATTATATTTTATTTAATCTCCACATATCATCTCACGTCATTTCGCCTATGTCGTTGATCTTTGTAGTATCAAATGTGTTAAAAGAAAGTTGGCTAACTCTGTAGAGGATAGCCCTGACTTACTACGTGGGTAGAGCATAGCCCAGTAATGGCAAACCCTTAAATAAAACTACTTACATATAACAAAGTACCAACACAAAGTGTCAACACAAAATACCACCACAAAGTCCCAACACAATGGTTTCATTAAGGAAGTAATATTTTAGTTGTATGTCGGCTGATGAGGCTCTGTGTGCCGTCTGATGTGGCTCTGTGTGCCGTCTGATGAGGCTCTGTGTGCCGACTGATGAGAATCTGTGTGCCGTCTGTGGTACGCGTGGCATAGGTTCGCCATCACTGGCATAGCTTAACTTTCTTTGGTGTTAAGATTGTCTACTTGCTGATTTACTGTTAGACTCAAGGTTGTATACAAGAAAACAATCCCTTTATCAGTGGTAAACGAGAAATGTTAAATCGTCGGATATTGAGAACATCTCTGTATAAGAACGCCTTTCAATCACCCAAACACTGTCATCCACATCAATCCACTACGGCAGTCCATCGACTTATCGACTTATTATTAATTGATTAGCTTGGCCTGTGAGTCCTCAGACGGTTTAATGAGATTGTCTTGGGGATGGTACCATCCTTGTAGCCACTTGATGGTACCAACCTTCTACCTACTTGATGGTGCCGTTTGGACTCTCTACTGTGGCCTCTGAAGGTGAATATTCTGTGTATTTCCATCTGAGGCGTACGTCACATAAAGCAGTGCGTTACAGAGTTATGGTTGTTTCCCAGGAGTTACCCACCTTCCGATCTTTAATAGTATTCTGTGTATAGTTCAATTTCGTCTTTATGTGTGTTGTGTAGCCGAGAGTAAAAATTTCTATGAATATTTTGTGTGAATAGGATATTTAAACTAGTGCCCATAACAACATCTGTCTTTATGTGCTCGTGTTATTGAATGGCATGGATTACGACAGGCTTTAAACTATTTCCTGTTTTAACGGCATAAGCCTGTATTATTTAACGCTGTCTATTGAGTTTAACAGGAAAAACTGACGATTATATAAATTTCATTATTTCCATCTAAGAATGTGCCCGATATTATAGTTAGATAGTCGATTAATGCGATCATGCTTTTGAAGATTCATCACAATATTTAATATAAAGTGATAAAAATAGTAACTTAACAAATACAAGGCAATGCACTTATAAGGTAATAATGTTTTATTATTAAAATAGGCTGTATTTTGTTCCAATATTGTTTTTAAAAATGAAATAAATGCTAGGAGAAGCAGTTGAAAAATAATAAATTAGACAAACTATTTTCCCTAATACTCTTGTGCTCTCCTCTTTGTAACAAAAGATTATTTGGATTTCACCGCAGCTAAGTTTCTTAATTTTATTTTTTATTTTAATATTCGTTTTATTTGTGTATTGTATGTTCGTTGATAAAGGCTCTTTGCCGAAACGTTCGCTGTTTTGTTACGTCCGATCATGCTAACCCTTACCTTGTTTAAGTCTTTTCCATTTAATTTTTAGCGCATTTTCGAGAAGTCGAATGCGCTATTGCACCCGTTTTGTCCGTCCGTCCGTCCGTCCGTCATCACCCTTGATCTCAGCATCCATAAGTCCTAGACCCATGATGTATATATGTTTTTTGTATGTCCTGACCTGCCATTTGTGCATCAACACTCAGTTACTCGATCCGTTAAAAAACCCCGTTAAAACTACCAAAAAATATTTCGAATCGAGAGGTAACACTAGCGCAGGAAACGGCCGCCATTGCCGGAAGTCGAACATATAATTTTTCAAGCATTGAAGAGTGGTGCTAAAGCGTGCAAAAGAATTAGTTTTTTTTTTTAGTTGACGTCATTAGAATATGTGTAAAAGTTTAGAGAGTTTTACGTCATCATTTGTGGTGACTTGTAGTTAGATTAAAGAGAAAATAATTTTTTTTTAAATGTAAAGAAATGACTTTTAAATAAAAAAAAATGTCAGGTATATTCATTACACAAGAAAATTCATAAAAATATGTCTAAAATCTAAACACAATTACTGATAACTACATAATGCTGATATCTAACATAAATACTGATACATAATACGAAAATGCGCTAACACGTCCTGAATTCCAATAGGAACCAGGCTTAACATGATTTTTTATAAGCCTGATTGTATTCCTACCCCTCATTTTGTTTTCTCATAAATTGAAATGGGGGATAATCAAGACATGAGTATGAAGAGTTTACAAGGTGGCCTCCCCTAGCGCCCTCATTTGACATGGACCAATTGTCGCATCAAAAAGAATATACTTAGATCTTGTTTCTTTTTTTAGGTAGCGATTGCTCGCTCGTCCACTTCCGGTAAGAAATCATATTTGTAAAATTGAAGAGTTACAAGTATTCCCTGCGCCTTTCATTGAACCTCCGATTCTATTTGTGCATTCAAACTATCTAACACTCTAAAATCTATCACTAAGCCTAACCCAAACCTTAAAAACTATAACTAAACCTAACCCAAACCCTGAAAACTATCACTAAACCTAACCCAAACCCTAAAATCTATCCCTAAAACTAAAATGTCAAAACAAACCATTTTTTAAAAAAATCTTTTTAAAAAAAAACATTTAAAAAAAGAAAAAACAAAACAAAAGAAAGTCCCAACTGAGAATCGAACACCGGACCTCCGTTTTAAAAAGACTATCGTACTATACATTTGACCATGCAATCATAACCATAAACGATTTTTTTAAACTGATAAAAAAAAAGTTACAAAGAATTATAGCTACTTGTAGCTCTTCAATTTTAGAAACATGATTTCTTAAACAAACCAGACGATTGAGTAATCACTACCCTTTTTTTAAAAAAAAAATTATTATTCTGATCTCTTATATTACCATAATTCAACTAGATACGACCCGCGGCATAACATGCGCCGCAGACTTGCTCTGTATTTCCTTCCTATTTCTCCCTCAATCGTTTCTATTTTTAAACAAAGAATCATTTTATCATAATCCCAGTATAATTGTGTTAAACATGAAAACCATTAATTAGAACTATGATTTTATGATCATTATATGAATTAAAGAGTCATCCAAAGTATTGCCCCTTTTTCTCGGGGGTTACGTTCATTGCCCTCCCACAAATAGCCACACAAAAAAAACGCGAAATTGGGTGCAGTTTCAAAACTCCTATGTAAGAGATTATAAATGGCACTAAATGCTTCTCAAACACTTTCTTAAGACCCTCTTACTAAATAATACACCAATGATGTCGTAATGTTGCATGCAGTTATGTCTTTCACACATATAGTAATGAAAACTTAAACACATTTTAATTGTGTAATTTTAATTACGTTATGACCCTGGCCCGGTATATCGGGCATATGATGTGATAGGGTCAAGGGTCTGACCGACGAATGTGCGGGGCCGAAAAGGTGGAACCTAGAATAGGTGAGGATATACTGTATTCCCTGACAGAGTTACGTTTGTGTATGTACAAATTTGATGGAAATATACCGGATTTTAAACAATATCTCCGACTTGTCAATGGTATTTCTCATCCGGTTTGGAGGTGGAGATGGGGCGGCGGGCATCGTTCTTTTTTTTTTTTTTTTTTTGATAACCATCTTAATAGTCCTATTGTACAATCCCGTACATAATTTACGTTAGGATATAAATCAAGGACGTAATTATATGCAAGTATTTCCTCTTCATTGTTGGTAATGTTACATCCGGGTCTGAACAACTTAGTGGCGATGTCTTTATTGTCGACGTTTCAGCTAGAGGAAACCAAAAGATAAAAAATTAAAATTAGAAAACGGAGTCGTCCGATAACTATAACAGCAGCTAAATTTTTATTATATGAATTCATTTTCACAATAAAAATATGTCTTTAAAAAAACGGATGAGAATAAATATCTCCGGGCTAAAGATCGTTTTAGTTTTAATTGTTGGGCTAGACACGAATTAAATCTGTCAAGTTAAATTATTTACATCTTTTTCACTCCACCATTTGTAAACATTTGGTTAGCACATTTCAATTGAAATAGAAAAAAATTTTAAACTTAAGTCGTCGTAGCTGTGGTTACATATTCCAGGTCTTGTTTATTTTTTCCCGGGTGCCATTCAGTGAAGACTTGTTTCTCAAAATCTTAAATGCAAATACTAAATGCGCATAAACACCCGCTGCTTCTGATATCCAGTTGGGTCATACCTTCATGGCAAGACGGGAAAGAACGGTGCTTTAGACTGATCACAGATGGCTGACGACCTGTGGTCAGAAGCTTCAGACTGATCACAGATGGCTCACGACTCACGACCTCCGGTCAGAAGCTTTAAGTGACATCAAACGGTCTCTAACACTGTCCAAACGATAAGAAATGGAGGCGAATTAATCAGTAAATATGCTTATATTTTGAGTAAAGAAAGCACTGTCACTCAAGAGTTGAGTAGCTACTAGTGGCTTTCTACTATGCTTAAATTTGTGTTAGCTCCTTAGTGTCATTGCCTATCATAGTTTCCTAAAAAGTCTTTAACTTACTGTACAACTGAGGGAGCTTTGCATTGGCGGATTTATCTCTTCGGTGGATTACTGCTCTCATCAATAAAAATTTACGCCATGCATTTTATGTTTGAATATTAACGGTATAACACTCGCTGGGGGGGGGGAGGCGGGGCTATAATGTTTCTGCTTTGGGCCTATATTTAAGTTCAAAAACTAATTTTTCATTTAGTAACAAAACGGAAAACATATCTCGTGCTAGCCATGACAATTAAATGACAATAAATAGCATCCACTAGGTTTCTAACGGTTTAAGAACATATTTATTCAAATTGATAACATATACTGTCATATGAACGGAATCGAAAAGCAACCTTAGGTAATTTTTATGTTCGAGACACCATGGCATTATCGGAGATTGACGGACATACTACATCTATGGCAGTAAAATAACAGTTACTAATTATTACGTTTATATCCTAAATTGATTTTCTTTTTTAAATCCCTTATATTAACTTCACCGTCGTCTCTTCGTTGGTACGGCGGAAAAACAAAAGTAAAAAATGACCCACTTCCTGTGATACCGTCGAGCTGAAATTTTGCACATAGACTTGTGTCACCTAACAATGCATTGTATCGAAATATCAGATCGATCGAATTTACTGTAATCAAATTAATGCACTTTTATTTATTTCTACATAAATGTATCGTAGCTGTCTTTTGTTGTTCACATCCACGTGTTTGCTGGAGTTTACTCCAACCATCGGTGACCACACCCCCACCCTAACCAATCCACGTTTGACATCAAAAGCGTTAAGTCACGTTCAGCCGGTAAATAAATTTTTGCGCGGTGCATATTATTTGGAATATAATCAATACTTTCAGTTCTGTCTCATATATAAGGGTTTATAGTCCGAAACTTTGTTCTTACGTTTGGGGGGGGGGGGGAGGGGTCTCGTTCCTATTTTGTCCGATTGACGACTTAATGTCTCGTTCATTCGTTGCCTCTTGAGCTGGCGTCACTCTCGACTCTGCCGGGTCAGACAGCTGTTTAATGTCACACGTCAAAACAATGGGCCCCCATTTACCTGGACTCAACGAGCCTCACGTCAGAGGCCTTTTACCAGGTCGAGGCTGGTCTATGATGGGTTTTACTTTGTTATCAACACTTTGTCTTCTTGGTATGTCTTTGTTTACTTGGCTATCGCTACATGTAAACAAGAAGTTAGTCCGTTCGGACATGTTTTACCAATGGCCGCTAGAGATAAAGTATCTCATCAATGTTGATACCAAAATTTTTTATGTGCAGATATTTATTTCGTCTTCGCTTCATGTCGGCTATATTATGAATTATGTTTGCGAGAGGTATTTCTTAAAATAGATAATCCAAGTTCTAAATTATAATTTCGTTGTTTTAATTTCATAACGCCCTTTATTTCCTCAGTCTATAAAAATAGATTATATAGTTTAGTAACCATGATGAAACTAGTCATGTGGCTTAGACCTTGTGACTTTAATGTCTCCCTTTAAGCAGCGCATTTCGTTAATGACACTAGCACATACTAAATTGACGTTCATACTAAATTGACGTTCACATGACATTTATGTTTGTACAGATATCATTAAATGTTACAAATATCTTAGAAAAATATTAAAAAATTGACAGTAACGTTAAGATATTACCACGCATGCGCTATTAGGACTTAGGACAAACACATATCGTCTGAAGAAAGCCTTTAGTTTCCCACTCTTGTTAAACTATATTTTTAAAAAAAAACATATATTTAAAGTAACAAACATATCGCTTTCCTTTCTCCGTTATATTCAAAATCTTGGGTAAGTTACAAAATTTGAAGATATTTTTTTGCGTTGGTTATTAAATATTTATGAGCACTTGCTAAAAATGCATGTACTTCTTGGATGAATGTATTCTGTGTGAGCTGTTGGTCAATAAATAACTTGACCATATATGAGTGACATGAGTACATGACCTTGGACAATGTACTAGTTTAGATCCTTTTGCCACCTAAAATGTATCAGTTGAGAACCCTTGGCTAAAATTGAGTTAACTGCTGAGGTTCCCATGACGAAATAGCATCAGACGAGAACCGTTGGTTATTGTCGCCTCTAAGAGATGAGAACCTCTGGTTACAGCAGACGCACATGCACCGAATGACATTTACCCTTTAACAAAGCCGCTGTACTTGGGATAAATACGTGTCTAAAAATGTTTCCCATGAATTCAGTCCCCTATATAATGATGAACACAGCTGAGAGCTTTGGTCTGCGTTGGTTTTTTTTTAAACCTACAATATAGGTTAAATCAGGGAGTCCTTATTCAGGTTGGAGGAACCCTTCAAGTAAAATAAAAAATTATTTTGCTAAATGTAAAACAGATAGCCGCTGCAAAAAAGCGCCGCTTAAGAAATAAAATCAAAACATACATGACATGAAGATGTGGGTCATACTTGGGCGACTGACAAAAAAGTTCAACATTGGGAGAGATGTTCAAACACTTATTAACGGTTCACAAATTATCTTATTTAGGGGTGTACGGGTTATCGGCTCCTGCTCCGGCACATCCGAGTTGTTTGTTTTAAAAAGCTCAGTCTCCATCCGAATATAAAAAATTTGAATCCTGTACAGCCATACATAGAATAAAAATTAAAATCTGTCATTTGGTACCTCATATAGTCATATAATTATTTCAACAAAGGACTATCTTGTTTATGTCTCTTAATAACATGAAATTCCTAAAGCCGTAAGCTATAACAGTACAGCAATAAGGGAAGAGCCTATGAGTTGCTTTGATACAGGCCATGATCCAGTGTGTTTAAGTAACTGACTTTTCTCCAAGTTGTTCACGCATTACATCATACCAATTCAGACCTGTGTTGTGGGGCTGGTGTCTCCAACACTCGTGGACAGGTCTGTACGAGACGCGTTAACTGACAGCTCGTTGTGTCGCCTGCTGTGTGGACATTTATAATGTCAGTTGCGTTTATTGTACGTAACGAAATATCAATTAAAACACAAAGTAATAAAATGTTTTATTAAATTTAATGAATTATTTTTAACGCAATGAATAAGTAAACCGAATGTTTTAACGAATTCATAAAATTAATTCTATTTTTTTTTTCAAACACAATGCGTCCATTCAGAGGCGTCACAAAGGTTGGTGTAACCAGAGGCGTCACTTTGGTTGGTGTCACCAGGGGCGGTAGCTCATGGTTTAACCCCTTCACGACATAACCCATAGACTATAGAACTCCTCCGAGTTTTCCAGTGCAAAATAACGGGAATATTCAGAATTTTACATTTTGGTGTCACCCCCTAACGGTGTCACCCGGGGCGGCCCGCCCCCACCGCACCCCCTTAGCGACGCCACTGGGTGTAACCTTTCTCACGACTTCAACCATATAACTCCTCCGAGTTTTCCTGTGCCAATTAACAGGAAAATACAGAATTTATATTTTGGTGATGGTTAAATCGCTTGTGGCTAATTCTCCTACCACTAAAGGTCACACGAGCACCACCATTCTCACGAGCACCACCATTCACACGAGCTCCACCATTCTTCCCCAGCTAATGAATCACTCACTCACTCATTTGTTTGGATTTCAATTTGAACCAAATAAAATATTTCTCGAAGGATTTACTTATATAATTGATTTTTGTATGTAGGGAATAATCTCTTCCCCCCCCCCCCCCGAACCCACTCCCAGACTCAGTGACCATTAGGATGTGTGCAGATCAAACTTTAAACAAATAAGTTTAATCATTGCTCAGTAAATATCATTGCTAGTTTAGCATGACTTGTCCATCTCTCCCATATATTAATGTTCATTTACCTCGAAAAAACGTATATCCTGACAAACCCAAGAAAAGAAACAGGATTTGAAATCAATAGCAACTTTCGTCCACCCTTTTTTTCACGTCTTAACCCGTGATTTAAAAAAAAAATGTTACGATGCCCTAAACAATACAATCTGCGGACTTGCCCGATATAATTTGTAGACATAGACCAGTAGGATACCGTTACGAGTCGGGGGGGGGTGGGGGTGGGACGCACTACAACGGATTTACGTCATGGGTTCAGGTGAGACATTGACGCGTTTCGCCCTGGTAACTTCATCCCTCTACCCTCCGCCGCCCACCCCCTGCAGGTACACGTCCTGCATTCGCCCCACTTGTTTTATCTAGCAACAACACACTCCTCCCACACCTCCGTTACCAGGTAAATAACGCTCCTCAAGACGGATGGCTCCGTACAACAGTTTATCAGCCGTCCCGACACCTGCTCTTTAGTGTTGCTCGTTAATTGTTTGTGGCACTGCTCGAGTTTGTCAACAAAGTGTTCACGAGAGAGCTATTCACTGGACGCGTGGGGCTTGGATCCGAGAAAGATTTCCTTGAAGCATATCATAATCGTAGTGTTTTTTGGATATTTTGTGTTTGTTCTATTCGCTGTAAGTTTATTGGAGATGTATGTATGTGTGATGTCACTCAATTTCTTGGAAATGTCATGTGTAATGAGCTTTGACGATATAGGAAATATTAACATATTCGATAATTAGTGTTGAGTAGCAGGGTTCCAGCATACGCAGGGAATGTCAAAAATGTTTAGCCGAGCAGTGAGTCATGTTTCTGTTGATGGGACTTGCATGCGCTCAGGTGAACCCATCGGTGTGGTGCTATCAAAGTATTGCGAGATGTTGACAAGAGAGAAGAGCGTAGACCGGTCAGGTTTGTGGGGGGCCTTTGTCGTAACACGACGATGGTCAGACGGAGTTGGTGGGAATAGCGTGACTAAATGACATGTGCGTGGCGGGGACCCCCACCCACTCATAGAAGGCGTTATAATCAAAGTTATAATTTATGTCAGACCCGATCTCTAAAAATCACTAGTGATCATTGATTATTGTGACTGGCCCCTTACCTTACCACCTTTCCCCTCCCCCTAGATTTACCTCTAATGGTGATGAGTTATTACATAATTTTCTATGTAAATATAGATATTGTTAAAGTCTTATGGTTCATGATTATTTATCTTTATCAAATTTCAAGTAACTTTACACACCTAGTAACTAGTAACTGTTTCAGAAATCTTAAACATGATCACATGCAAGGAATCATTATATACACTCTCAATAACAAGCGTTCTGTTACGGGGCTATACAACGTTATCGCAATTTGGTCATGTTTAGGTCAAGTGAGATGGTAAAATATTCCACAACTGACTGCTGCAATCCTTATAATAAACGTTATAAACCAGACTCTTAATTAAATAGCTTGGGACAGCGCTAGTAACATGCTCCGTATAGAGTTGCAAACTTTTGACTTGCATTAGTACAAGTGTAAACAGTAGGCGATGTTCGCTTTGCTTAATGTTTACTGAAGTCGGTACTTCAATCATTTCGTATATTCATGCGATTCCTACTATATGTTTTCATTTCATCACCGCGACCTAAATTGTGTTAATTTATTGTCCATGTCCCTTTAGTGAAACTAAAACCCCTTTATGTTAATGGAAAATCTCTTCTCACACTCCTGCTATCTGCATAGTAATTTATGCACGTGATACAACATTAAGAGTTAATGCTCGTAGAATAAAGGTCCCGTATTCGTCTATGGACCAAATGCCCTTTACAAGCCCAACCATTACTTGTTGTGCTTATGTGCAATACCTTTAATGTGGACATCTGTTCCAACTGTTAATCTTTTCACACATTGTTAACCGCTGCTAAAAGATGCAAGTTAACCGTTAACATGTGTGTGAAATTATAGTGTTCAACGAAAGGACATTCTGTTGTAGTTGTAGCATTTTTTCTAGGGCTGCGGGTTGCTGGTATTAATGAGAATTACTGAAATCAATTATCATTGTAAAATCTTGAGTCCTCGATTGTTATCATGACAAACACGAATCTCGAGGATATCTCATAGATAAGGGAGAAGTTGTGACGCTCTGAGCTCAAGTGTTAATGAATGGGTGTCATAATATAGAGACTTGAATCTCTAGTGACTAGGTAGTGACATATAGTTTGTGTTCACGATTGCCACTACAATGCGGGACTATGGACTAACACACAGCGCTATAATAATAAACGAAAGAATATGTTTACATATAATAAAAAAAAGAATATGATCCTTACCGCTACCAGCCATCCCCACCACACATCATCTCGCTGTTGATGAAATTAAGGAAGTTGTCTAAAGCTTGCAGTGTCCACTCAGTAAGCGGTGTGAACCAAGTTTAGTTTGTGTAATATTATGTGTTCAATATCAGTTTTCATGGGATCGAACATTGTGTAGTCAGCTGCCAGACTTGTTCTTTAAACAAAAAAACAAAACAAACCCAACAACATGACCATGGTACTCCGCTACTTTACTCACTTCATTGACTGCCTATACAAAACCGCATTGATTACAAACTGGCCGTTCTCTGTCTAACTTTCTTTTCTGACTCATGCCCTTCCTAGCTTACCGAACTTCTGTCGGTCTACTAACCCAGTCGTCAGCTAAGCTCTACGGCAGACATACGCATTCTCCCTGTTCCTAAGTTATTAACTAATGTCATTCTCTTTTTGTGCAGAAAAACATTTGAATTCTCTATCATTACACATCAGTAGTATTTCAACTACCAAGTCCTTCAAGACTGCACTTAAGACACATTTTTTCAAAATGTATTTTCAAAATTAGTGAAACAACATGTCTTGTAAGGATTAACGTAGCTTATGTGTGACTTACTGTTATTTATGTCGTTATTATGATATGAATGTTTATGTATGTTGTTATCTCAATGTAAAGCGATGTGAGCCCGGCTCATTGCTGGGATTCTGCGCTATATAAATTAACAACTTATTATTATTATTATTATTCATATTATTATTATAGATGGAAGGCTCAGATAGTAAAGTCAATTTAATCAACATTAGAAAATTCTTTTTTTAACTTGAAGAAAAAAATATTATTGTGTAAATTAAATTATAAATTAAAATACAATGTCTCGATATTACAATATTTTTTCTTTTGAAGTCTAAAGATTTGAGAAGCGAAGCAGTTATACAAAACATCTTTTCAAAACTTTATTTTGTAATCGCGTGTGTTTAATGAAGTGGAAAAGACGTAAACAGGGTAAAGGTTAGCAGTCTTACCCCAAATTTGTGTTAAATGAGGGTAACTGGTAGTAAATAACTTTAAAGACAAACCTAATCTGAAATAGAGGTTTTCTTTTGGAGTATTTTTTTTTAGCAAACCATGGAGCCGAGCGCAGTGGCTGGTGACAGAAACATTGAGTTTACGATGTATTATTACACAAACAGACCACTGGACTTTATCAGTGCCATAGATGTCACGGTGACTGCACTTAGTCAGTGCCACAAATGTCGCGGTGACTGCACTTAGCCAGTGCCACAAATGTCACCGTGACTGCACTTAGCCAGTGCCACAAATGTCACCATGTCTGCACTTAGCCAGTGCCACAAATGTCACGGTGTCTGCTCTTAGCTAGTGCCACAAATGTCACGGCGACTGCACTTAGCCAGTGCTACAAATTTCACGGTGACTGCACTTAGCCAGTGCGAAAAATGTCACCATGTCTGCACTTAGCTAGTGCCACAAATGTCACGGTGACTGCACTTAGCCAGTGCGAAAAATGTCACCATGTCTGCACTTAGCTAGTGCCACAAATGTCACGGTGTCGGCACTTAGCCAGTGCAACAAATGTCACTGGGACTGCACTTAGCCAGTACCAGAAATGTCGCGGTGACTGCACTTAGCTAGTGCCACAAATGTCATGGTGACTGCACTTAGCCAGTACCAGAAATCTCGCGGTGTCTGCACTTAGCCAGTGCCACATATGTCGTGGTGTCTGCACTTAGTAAGCGCCACAAATGTCACGGTGTCTGCACTTAGCCAGTAGCACAAATGTCACGGTGTCTGAACTTAGCCAGTGCCACAAATGTCACGGTGTCTGAACTTAGCCAGTGCCACAAATGTTACGGTGTCTGAACTTAGCCAGTAGCATAAATGTCATGGTGTCTGCACTTAGACAGTAGCACAAATGTCACGGTGTCTGCATTTGGTCAGTAGCACAAATGTCACGGTGTCTGCACTTAGCCAGTGCTACAAATGTCGCGGTGACTGCACTTAGGCAGTGCCACAAATGTCACGGTAACTGCACTTAGCTAGTGCCACAAATGTCACGGTGACTGCACTTAGCCAGTACCAGAAATGTCGCGGTGTCTGCACTTAGCCAGTGTCACAAATGTCACGGTGTCTAAACTTAGCCAGTAGCATAAATGTCATGGTGTCTGCACTTAGCCAGTAGCACAAATGTCACGGTGTCTGCATTTGGCCAGTAGCACAAATGTCACGGTGTCTGCACTTAGCCAGTGCTAAAAATGTCGCGGTGACTGCACTTAGGCAGTGCCACAAATGTCAACGTGGCTGCACTTAGCCAGTGCCCCAAATGTCACGGTGTCTGCGCTTAACCAATGCCACAAATGTCACGGTGTCTGAACTTAGCCAGTGCCACAAATGTCACGGTGTCTGCACTTAGCCAGTGCCACAAATATCACGGGGACTGCACTTAGCCAGTGCTACAAATGTCACGGTGACTGCACTTTGCTAGTGCCATAAATGTCACGGTGTCGTCACTTAGCCAGTTCAACAAATGTCCCTGGGACTGCACTTAGCCAGTACCAGAAATGTCGCGGTGACTGCATTTAGCTAGTGCCACAAATGTCGCGGTGTCTGCACTTAGCCAGTGTCACAAATGTCACGGTGTCTGCACTTAGCCAGTGCCACAAATGTCGCGGTGTCTGCACTTAGCTAGTGCCACAAATGTCACGGTGTCTGCACTTAGCCAGTAGCACAAATGTCACGGCGTCTGCACTTAGCCAGTGCCAGAATTGTCACAGTTATGAGAGACGTGATGTTGTGCTTACAACTTACATTGGATGAGCTTCCGAGGACTTGACTGATTTCGAAACGCGTGATTGGTGCAGTGAACTGTAATTGTGTGTGTTCGTGAACTGAGAGGATGGCTGGCTATAAATGTAGGGTTCGAGATGTTAGAAGGGATTCATTTAAAAAGCAGTTGTTACACAGAAAAAAAAAGTGTTGAAGACTTGTTTCTTGACTTCCAAGTTCTATCACAACAGTGACAGGAATTTATCTATGCCCCAGGTCTCACGGGGGATATTCATCAAACTCTTATCTCGCAATGATTCGCCTGACTTTAAACCTCTGTTAAACTAAGTAAACTTTGAGTAATAAAACAAATCATAATTAGACATTATACTTTGCATTAGCTGTAAATTTTTAGTAAAACCTCTCACATAGAATACTCTGACCTTAACTTCCGGACAATAATCCTCATAATGGATAGTGACAATCTAACTTTACAATTATAATTATTTAATCTTACACACGAAATGCTCAAACGAATCAGTTGCTATTCTCTAAACCTGACTAAACAACAACATCTATATAATAACGAAATAAAGTAATTAAATTGACTTCTTAACACACTAAGTGCGCTTAATAAGTCTTTGCACCCCAACTTTATATCCTAGTTCCGCCCTTGTAGAATCGTAGAAACACAGTAATCGTAACTTTAAAGGATCGATCCCGTTGACGATAATCTCCGGCCACGAACCCAATCTGGCTCATTTCATTTTCAAAGGGACTTCACCACATTTCTGAGACTAGTACGAGGTACACAAAGAGTTTAGCGCCCTTCTATGAAGTCAGTCAATAAACCGAGGACATAGGACAATCACCGTAGTCCGCAGACTTCTAAGCGGTCCGTTTACTAATCCTATCTGCCCACTGCAGGGCGCTGTATCGATCTCGCACATATTGTGGCCCCCAAGAGTTGAACTTACTTCAATGTTAGAAACGTCTCGAACTGTTTCATCGACTGGCATTGTTGAGTGTCGCGATAGTCGTGTGCGTATGTTGCACACATGTTTGTTGACATGACGTCTTATGCAGGGCGTGTTATTGGCGGCTGTTTGACGTGTGATGGTGAATAGTAATAAAAAAGTTTATTGATGTTACAGTTACAGCCCGCGGTTACACATGTGATGTTTAATATTACTATAAAGTTTATTGATTTTTATTTAGAGTCTGTATTTACATCTGTGATGGTGAATAGTAATATGACGTTCACCAGTTCAACTATGTTATAAGTTATAGCCTCTGGTTATATCTGTGATGGTGAATAGTAATATGACGTTCAATTATGTTATGTTTATAGATTGTGATAGTGCATAGTAATACAAAGTTAATTGGTGTTATTGTTATAGCATGTGGTTATATCTGTGATGGTGAATAGTAAAATACCGTTTATTGAGGTTTTAGCGTGTGGTTATATCTGTGATAGTGAATAGTATAGTAAAATAACGTTTAATGGTGTTATACCCTGTGGTTATATCTGTGATAGTGAATAGTATAATAAAATAACGTTTAATGGTGTTATACCCTGTGGTTATATCTGTGATGGTTAATAGTAAAATACCGTTTATTGATGTTTTAGCGTGTCTGGTTATATCTGTGATAGTGTATAGTATAGTAAAATAACGTTTAATGGTGTTCATATTACTGATATAAAATATTTATGGAGCTATCAATGCTGTCAAGCGTTATTGTTTGTTTTCAATGCATTATTCAATGATAAATGTGAATGTTGTCCATATTTTCAAGAGGATTTAAAATCATTCAAATGGATTAATCAAAATATTATATGCAACAATTAAGGATAACAGGTCGGAGTAGCAGCTGACACAAGTATTGTAAGTAGGAAAATATTCAGTCTTTTTTATTACACATTATTACCTCAAAATTTCAAATCGATCGAATGGACAGTAATTGAATTATTGAATTTTTAAATTATTTTATTTCTCTCTTTATAGAGTTCTTCATTTCTAAAACCGGAAAACGTCATAGCTCATTTCATAATGTTCTTTTTTTAGATTACATTTTAGCGAAACAAAGTTTTGAGGCATAAATACAGTCAAATCACTATGTTCTCAAAATTGTTAGCTTAGTAAAATTACGAAGTTATTTTTTATTTTGCAAGTCCAATGAGCTTTCTTAAATTAACGAAGAATTAAAAATTAGCTGATAAGATCAATCATTCTCAATATACCTACATTCACGTATTGACTCGTATATTTTATTATTTTATTAATGAATTTGTCCTTACAAAAGATAAATTTAAGAATAATATTTCTATTAATAGATTTCCGCCATATTATGAACATCCCTATATCATGTTAATTTTTTGAGATAGATTGTTGTGGTGCGTAATATGTTCAGCAACCTTTCATGTCGCGCAATAAGGTGCGCATTACATTGACACTACTTATTAAAAATATATTCACGATCGGTGCGCATTATATTAAACTCGTTTTACGAGAAATAACTAGAATTTTGTATTTTCGGATTGTTGTGCCCTGCGTATCATAATGATTATCCTTATAGTTATGTCTCATATATAAAGGATCTATAGTGAAACACTTGTTTTTTTACGGGATTTTTTTAGTTATTGCTCTGGAATTCATTGATGACGAATGTTCATAGCGCATAAACATGAAGGGGGGAAAAGACAGAGAGTAGCCGAATGAAAAGAGAAGCTAAGGCAAGATATTTAGAGAATAGTAAGACATTTGATCAATGTAGGGTAAACAACCAATTTATTGCTAAGCAATGTGCATAGAAAAAAAAATAGAGAACATAAACAAATTTGAATTCTTGTAGTTTACGAATCTTTGGTCTCTTTGCCATGGAATTCCTAAATACTTCCTAATTATATAGTCAGAAAAAAGAAGACTGAAGGAAATCATGAGCAAGAATATAAACAACAAGATGTTTTATACCCATAAGTCAATTATGATTAATACATCATGGCCGTTCTCTTCATGCAGGAATGAGCGACTGACACCGGGTTGTAGCTAATCCTATGTCTAAACAGAAAACGTAGAACTAAATCAATACGAACATAACGCTGCTAGGAAGCTGTGTTCTGGATCTTCTGAAATGTATGAAGACCCCACTGAGCACTATTACGAAAATCGCTTCGTGAAATGATTGTTTCAAGAGCAATAGGACGTGCCGCTTCATTAGTCAGCATTGGAAGAAGTTTACTAAGTTTTTAAAGTTGTAGCAAACCTCGAAAAAAAAAATTAGGGTTTGAAGTGTCATCGATATTTCCAATCAATCATTTGCTGAACGTATCTAACAGATCACTTAAGGCTAATATTAGCGTTAAACTTTTGTTCTTTAACATTTCCAAACAGTCATCTTTTGTTTTCATCCAAGGGAAGGTAACACTTGCCTTGACTTTATTCACCTTTGGATTAATTCTAGTTAATTTTCATTTGATGACACTACATCACTGCTCTATGACTTGATGACCTTACATCACTGGTCTATGACTTGATGACCTTACATCACTGGTCTATGACTTGATGACCTTACATCACGGCTCTATGACTTGATGACCTTACATCACTTCTCTATGAGTTGATGACGGTACATCACTGCTCTATTATGACTTGATGACCTTCCATCACCGCTCTATTATGACTTGATGACACTACATCAATGGTCTATGACTTGATGACAGTACATCACTGGTCTATGACTTGATGACCTTACATCAAAGGTCTATGACTTGATGACCTTACATCATTAGTCTATGACTTGATGACGGTACATCACTGGTCTATGACTTGATGACCTTACATCACTGCTCTATGATTTGATGACCTTACATCACTTCTCTATGAGTTGATGACAGTACATCACTGCTCTATTATGACGTGATGACCTTACATCACTGGTCTATGACTTGATGACCGTACTTCACTGGTCTATGACTTGATGACCTTACATCACTGGTCTATGACTTGATGACGGTACATCACTGGTCTATGACTTGATGACCATACATCACTTGTCTATGACTTGATGACCTTACATCACTGGTCTATGACTTGATGACGGTACATCACTGGTCTATGACTTGATGAGCGTACATCACTGGTCTATGACTTGATGAGCGCACATCACTGCTCCATGACTTGATGACCGTACATCACTGCTCAATGACTTGATGACCTTAAATCACTGCTCTATGACTTGATGACCTTACATCACTACTCTATGAGTTGATGATGGTACATCACTGGTCTATGACTTGATGACCGTACATCACTGGTCTATGACTTGATGACCTTACATCACTGGTCTATGACTTGATGACGGTACATCACTGCTCTATGACTTGATGACGATACGTCACTGGTCTATGACTTGATGACCTTACATCACTGGTCTATGACTTGATGACGGTACATCACTGGTCTATGACTTGATGACCATACATCACTGGTCTATGTCTTGATGACCTTACATCATTGCTATATTATGACTTGATGACACTACATCACTGGTCTATGACTTGATGACCTTACATCACTGGTCTATGACTTGATGACCGTACATCATTAGTCTATGACGTGATGACAGGACATCACTGGTCTATGACTTGATGACGGTACATCACTGGTCTATGACTTGATGACCATACATCACTGGTCTATGACTTGATGACCTTACATCACTGCTCTATTATGACTTGATGACATTACATCACTGGTCTATGACTTGATGACAGTACATCACTGGTCTATGACTTGATAACCTCACATCACTGGACTATGACTTGATGACCTTACATCATTAGTCTATGACTTGATGACAGGACATCACTGGTCTATGACTTGATGACGGTACATCACTGGTCTATGACTTGATGACGGTACATCACTGGTCTATGACTTGATGACCTTACATCACTGGTCTATGACTTGATGACCTTACATCATTAGTCTATGACGTGATGACAGGACATCACTGGTCTATGACTTGATGACGGTACATCACTGGTCTATGACTTGATGACCTTACATCATTAGTCTATGACTTGATGAC
>MUZC01004730.1:124977-163230 GCA_002072015.1 Radix auricularia | reverse complement strand
TACATCACTGGTCTATGACTTGATGACCTTACATCACTGGTCTATGACTTGATGACCTTACATCACTGGTCTATGACTTGATGACACTACATCACTGGTCTATGACTTGATGACAGTACATCACTGGTCTATGACTTGATGACCTCACATCACTGGACTATGACTTGATGACCTTACATCATTAGTCTATGACTTGATGACGGTACATCACTGGTCTATGACTTGATGACCTTACATCATTAGTCAATGACTTGATGACGGTACATCATTAGTCTATGACTTGATGACCTTACATCACTGGTCTATGACTTGATGACCTTACATCACTGCTCTATGACTTGATGACCTTACATCACTGCTCTATGACTTGATGACTTTACATCGATCTTCAGTGTGAGTGGTGTTCCTTTAGGGGTCGTCCATAAAGTATGTCACCCTCTTTTTGACCATTTTGATGACCTTACATCACTGGTCTATGACTTGATGACCTTACATCACTGGTTTATGACTTGATGACCTTACATCATTAGTCTTTGACTTGATGACCTTACATCACTGGTCTATGACTTGATGACCTTACATCACTGGTCTATGACTTGTTGACTGTACATCACTGGTCTATGGCTTGATGACCTAACATCACTGGTCTATGACTTGATGACCTTACATCATTAGTCTATGACTTGATGACCTTACATCACTGGTCTATGACTTGATGACCTTACATCACTGCTCTATGACTTGATGACCTTACATCACTGCTCTATGACTTGAGGACTGTACATCGATCTTCAGTGTGAGTGGTGTTCCTTTAGGGGTCGTCCATAAAGTATGTCACCCTCTTTTTGACCATTTTATCTCCCCCTCCCCCTGTCACAAACTCTCACAAATCTCGGCCCCCCCCCTCTTAAAGTACGTCACACTTCCGTACAAACATATATTTTTTATTAACAAAATAATTAAAATTTAAGATAAAACACCGTGACGTCACACATGACCGGACACCCCCTCCACTCCTGTCACAAACTGTCACACTTTCTTACACCCCTCCCCCTCTGGAGCGTGACGTACTTTATGGACGCCCCCTTATTGTTTAATTGCCCACTAGAGAGATCCCAACTTTCAACTTGTAGATAAACGCTTTCAGTTCCATAACCCGAGGAGACCAAAAGCCAAATACCACTCACCTGCAAATAAAAGCTTCACTTGTACGTTGTATGTTCGTGGCATCCTTACCTTTATGCATCATTTACCAATTTCGCGTGTTTGTGAAATTTAAGTCTCACCTGTTTACACCCTGCACATCTATACATCAAGTGTATCCGTTATAGATAAAGTGGTCTTACTATTTTGTATCATAGACATAGCAGTCTCACCTATTTGTATCATAGAGATATAAGTCTCAACTGTTTGTATCATAGAGATAGCAGTCTCACCTATTTGTATCATAGAGATAACAGTCTCACATATTTGTATCTTAGAGATAACAGTCTCTCTTATTGGTATGAAAGAGATCTATATCAGTCTCACCTGTTTGTATCATAGAGATAGCAGTCTTACATATTTGTATCTTAGAGATGGCAGTCTCACTTATTTGTATCATAGAGATAGCAGTCTCACCTCTTCGTATCTTAGAGATAGCAGTCTTACTTATTTGTATCATAGAGGTAGCAGTCTCACCTATTGGTATGAAAGAGATCTATAACAGTCTCACCTGTTTGTATCATAGAGATAACAGTCTCACTTATTAGTATCAAAGAGATAGCAGTCCCACATATTTGTATCATAGAGATAGCAGTCTCAATTAGTTGTATCATAGAGATATATAGCTGTTTCACTTGTTTGTATCATAGAGATCTATAGCAGTCTCGCCTTTTTGTATCACAGAGATAGCAGACTGGCCTTTTTGTATCATAGAGATAGCAGTCTAACTTGTTTGTATCATAGAGATAGCAGTCTCACCTATTTGTATCTTAAAGATAGCAGTCTGACCTTTTTGTATCACAGAGATAGCAGTCTCACCTGTTTGTATCTTAGAGATAGCAGTCTGACCTTTTTGTATCATAGAGATAGCAGTCTCACTTGTTTGTGTCATAGAGATAGCAGTCTCACCTGTTTGTATCTTAGAGATAGCAGTCTGACCTTTTTGTATCATAGAGATAGCAGTCTCACTTGTTTGTGTCATAGAGATAGCAGTCTCATCTGTTTGTTTCACAGAGATAGCAGTCTCACCTGTTTGTATCACAGAGATAGCAGTCTCACCTTTTTGTATCACAGAGATAGCAGTCTCACCTGTTGGTATCAAGGACAGAGGCGTAACAACGACTTATCATCGGTTCAGTGGCCTTGGGCTTCAATAATCAATTTATTCTGTATTGTCTCTATGTCTCAAGTGCTCCTAAATGAATTAACTAAGGGCATGGAAAACGCAGTTACACTTCTGATCATTGACATATACAGCCTCAAATGTATTTCTCGTGTGCATAAATATAACAGTGTCTATGCACCTTAACATAGAAGTATCTGTGTCAGATATAAGCCTCGTATGAATGTCCCTATTAAGTATTACTCTTTGTTTTGGCCGATGAAAGCCTTCTTTTTAAGTGTGTTTGCACAACTATCCCTTGATATACAAGCCGCCACTTGTGTGTACTTACTATTTCATTCACAACGCTCAGGGTAATGTTTACAATATGATGTCTAGGTTAGTGCGGGTGGAACCTTGCACCTCTATTGATCTAGTTTTATATATAGTTAGCTTTCTTTGGTAAACTACCATGAAGATAAGATGATAACAGATGAATTATTAATATTTATTATAATTATTATATTATAGTATTACATGGTCGCGTTTAAAAAAAACCTAGTATATTACCAATATAAAATTATGAAAGTTTACCTTTTACACTGTAGATGAATTTAGTATATATTTTGTACTTGTCCCTTTCGCCTGAAAGCAGTATAATAAATAATCAGAAAATGTAGAGACAAAATGAGAAAAATACATCTCATTTCCATATTGAACAATTTTATGCGGACGTTCGAAAATAGTTATTTTTTGTGCAGACAGATTTTTCAAGGCTTTTTTTTTGTTTAAAGCGGTGCGCAAATAGCTTTACAAACGGACATGCATACATAGCAAATTATTTATATTGATTAAAGGTTCACTAAAGTTATCAATCAAACTAACTCTCGTTGACTGCTTTCAATATAAATAAGATATAATCTTGTACACCTTGTGTTCAATATCAACTTCAGATAAAGCTTATCATTTTATGAAAGCATCTACTCGAAAACTGTATATTTACTAAAAGTTAATTTACAAAACACGCAATTATACAAATCAATCTTTACCAGTTCAAGCAATTTCTTGGATATAAAATACTTACCGCAATAGACGCAAAGACTGACTTTGTATTTTAATTTATCTCCAAACTTTACACCCTAAAGAATCTAGTGAAACCACTTCAATGTCTAGCAAATGTTTTTAGTTTTATCATTTAAAATAATATGAAATCACCGATCACCGAAATCAATGGGAAAAAAACTTTTCAGTCAATTCTTTTGGAATAATCATGCACCTGAATTATCTACAAAATGTCCTAAAATAACCACTCCTAGAACGTTCTGTGTACAGTTTTCCGCATTGTGAGATCAACTTCCTTTTCCTCTGACCTTTAAATCCTATCTGTCTGCTTCCGGTTCATATGCCATGTTCCGCTTTTGGAATGGATCTTCAGGGAGACACATGAGTAGGTCAATAGTGGAACTCTTAGTACAGCACACACCCTACAGGGGGATACATAAGTAGGTCAATAGTGGAACTGTTAGTACAGCACAGACTCCAGTGGGGGATACATGAGTAGGTGTAGGTGGAACTCTTAGTACAGCACGCACCCCACAGGGGGATACATGAGTAGGTGTAGGTGGAACTCTCAGTACAGCACACACCCCACAGGGGGATACATGAGTAGGTGTAGGTGGAACTCTTAGTACAGCACACACCCCACAGGGGGATACATAAGTAGGTCAATAGTGGAACTGTTAGTACAGCACAGACCCCACAGGGGGATACATGAGTAGGTGATGGGTGGAACTCTTAGTACAGCACACACCCCACAGGGTGATACATGAGTAGGTGTAGGTGGAACTCTCAGTACAGCACACACCCCACAGGGGGAGACATGAGTAGGTGTAGGTGGAACTCTTAGTACAGCACACACCCCACAGGGGGATACATAAGTAGGTCAATAGTGGAACTGTTAGTACAGCACAGACCCCACAGGGGGATACATGAGTAGGTGATGGGTGGAACTCTTAGTACAGCACACACCCTACAGGGGGATACATGAGTAGGTGATGGGTGGAACTCTTAGTACTGCACACACCCTACAGGGGGATACATGAGTAGGTCAATAGTGGAACTCTTAGTACAGCACACACCCCACAGGGAGATACATGAGTAGGTCAATAGTGGAACTCTTAGTACAGCACACACCCCACAGGGGGATACATGAGTAGGTGTAGGTGGAACTCTTAGTACAGCACACACCCACAGGGGGATACATGAGTAGGTGTAGGTGGAACTCTTAGTACAGCACACACCCCACAGGGGGATACATAAGTAGGTCAATAGTGCAACTGTTAGTACAGCACAGACCCCACAGGGGGATACATGAGTAGGTGATGGGTGGAACTCTTAGTACAGCACACACCCCACATGGGGATACATGAGTAGGTCAATAGTGGAACTCTTAGTACAGCACACCCCACAGGGGGATACATGAGTAGGTGATGGGTAGACTGTCCAGAGGTTCTTCGAAAAAATCCGGGACATTTTTGTTCAATTCCGGGACAAATTAAAAATAAGTAAAAAACCTTTAAAAAATTCTTTAAATAGCTCACTTAAATCATAAAGCAATAATAAAATAGCCATTCATTATTTTTAAAATTTTTAAAATTCTTTTTAAAAACTCTTTAAATTCAATATATTTTTGAAATAGGTAACCCTTTCGAATATTACTGTAAATTTTTCTTGATGGCATCATAGAAAATGCTGCAATTCATGTTTGAATTGTATTGAATTGATAAGAGGGCATCAACTGTGGAGACCTCCAGCTGGCTTCATTGGTCAGTCCAAATCTGATTCATGTAAGAAAACAAGCGCTCAACTTCAGTGGAGGTTCCTGCTAATGTGAAAGCAAATTGCACTAGTTTTTCCAAATTTACCAGTTGTCCTGTGTTGGTTGGAAAGTGAATAAATAAATTTGCCCAAATCTTATCAGGTGAAAGCTTTTCTTGTAAACATTTCTGCAAATTGTCAGTTATAAAATCTTTGATAAGATTAAATTCGTCGAACAAAAGTCACTTTTGACTTTATTCATAAAAAATACTTAATTTTCATACAAAAACTTTTTAATTTCTAAATTCCGGGACAAATTGCGTCCCTGACAGGATTCCGGGACAGAGGTGAAATTAATAGACTGTCCCGGCAAATTACCAGCAGATGGACAGTCTAGTGATGGGTGGAACTCTTAGTACAGCACACACCCCACAGGGGGCTACATTTAGTAGGTCAATAGTGGAACTCTTAGTGCAGCACACAAACCACAGGGGGATACATGAGTAGGTCAATAGTGGAACTCTTAGTACAGCACACACCCCATAGGGGGATACATGAGTAGGTCAATAGTGGAACTCTTAGTACAGCACACACCCCACAGGGGGTTACATTTAGTAGGTCAATAGTGGAACTCTTAGTACAGCACACACCCACAGGGGGTTACATTTAGTAGGTCAATAGTGGAACTCTTAGTACAGCACACAACCACAGTGGGATACATGAGTAGGTCAATAGTGGAACTCTTAGTACAGCACACAAACCACAGGGGGCTACATTTAGTAGGTCAATAGTGGAACTCTTAGTACAGCACACACCCCATAGGGGGATACATGAGTAGGTCAATAGTGGAACTCTTAGTACAGCACACACCCCACAGGGGGATACATGAGTATGTTAATAGTGGAACTCTTAGTACAGCACACACCCACAGGGGGATACATGAGTAGGTCAATAGTGGAACTCAGTACAGCACACACCCCATAGGGGGATACATGAGTAGGTCAATAGTGGAACTCTTAGTACAGCACACACCCACAGGAGGATACATGAGTAGGTCAATAGTGGAACTCTTAGTACAGCACACACCCCACAGGGAGATACATGAGTAGGTCAATAGTGGAACTCTTAGTACAGCATACACCCCATAGGGGGATACATGAGTAGGTCAATAGTGGAACTCTTAGTACAGCACACACCCCACAGGGAGATACATGAGTAGGTCAATAGTGGAACTCTTAGTACATCACACACCCCATAGGGGGATACATGAGTAGTCAATAGTGGAACTCTTAGTACAGCACACACCCAACAGGGGGATACATGAGTAGGTCAATAGTGGAACTCTTAGTACAGCACACACCCCATAGGGGGATACATGAGTAGGTCAGTAGTGGAACTCTTAGTACAGCACACACCCCACAGGGAGATACATAAGTAGGTCAATAGTGGAACTCTTAGTACAGCACACACCCCACAGGGAGATACATGAGTAGGTCAATAGTGGAACTCTTAGTACAGCACACACCCCACAGGGGGATACATGAGTATGTCAATAGTGGAACTCTTAGTACAGCACACACCCCACAGGGAGATACATGAGTAGGTCAATAGTGGAACTCTTAGTACAGCACACACCCCACAGGGGGATACATCAGTAGGTGAAGGGTGGAACTCTTTGTACAGCATACTCCATCAGTGTTCGTTCTAATTTTCCTTGATCCGTGTGCAAAGTTAAAAATTGGTGTGCAAATGGGGAAAAAAACTCGTTGAAAAGTTTAAAAAAATCATGTTAAGCGTGGTCCCTTTTGGAACTCAGGACGTGTTAGCGCATTTTCGTATTATGTATCAGTACTTATGTTAGATATCAGCATTATGTAGTTATCAGTAATTGTGTTTAGATTTAGACATATTTTTATGAATTTTCTTGTGTAATGAATATACCTGAATTTTTTTTTATTTAAAAGTCATTTCTTTACATTTTAAAATTTTTTATTTTCTCTTTAATCTAACTACATGTGGTTTGTGGTCACTGAAATAGGGTATTCATAAATGAAACATTCTAAATTGTAATCAGCTAATCGCCCAAATACTCCGTCAAATTTTGTTTAATAGATCGTAGTTGCCAATCTTGGTGAAAGTAGTTGAATGTTGAAGCTTGTTTTGAAAAAGTTTTCAATTTCTGCCCCTGGGCCGCTAAGATCTTGATTGAAGTCACCACAAATGATGACGTAAAACTCTCTAAACTTTTACACATATTCTAATGACGTCAACAAAAAAAAAACTAATACTTTTGATAATACTAAGACTTCCGGCAATGGCGGCCGTTGCCTGCGCCAGTGTTATCTCTCGATTCGCAATGTTTTTGGTAGTTTTAACGGGGTTTTTTAACGGATCTAGTAACTGAGTGTTGATGCACAAATGGCAGGTCAGGACATACAAAAAACATATATACATCACGGGTCTAGGACTTATGGATGCTGAGATCTAGGGTGATGACAGACGGACAGACGGACGGACAAAACGGGTGCAATAGCACATTCGACTTCTCGAAAATGCGCTAAAAAGTCATGTGCAAAGTTTTACAGCATCCATTTTTGCTTAAAGTTTTACAAATTATTTTTTTGAAGTAATTCTAAACTGCCTACCTGTTGTCTGTCAGATATCAACGCGGACGCGCTGCTCAAAGACAACATTGATCCGCATTGTACATAAAATAATTTGAAACAAATATTGAAATATTTATTTATTTATGTGATGGTAAGTAAATCCCTTAATCTGTCGCCGTGTTAAGTATAAATATTTTTTTAAAAAAAATTACCTCAATAGGTAGACAAAGTCCCACACACCACCACTTTCCCCACTCAAAAAGTTGTTATTAAGGTCATTAAACTGTGATACCTAATACTAGATAACGGAATGTCTCATCAGTGTCATATAAAATAATCCTTTTCGTCTATGTGAGATTATAATGCTCCTTTATTTTGATATTATTTGCAGAAGTCTTTAAAACGTTGAATAAGACCCGCCATTCTATCTGGTAGCACTGTTCCCGACTTCTGGGCTATTCATTCAATAAAATCAATAGGCCAGTGGTGTATCTATGGTGTACCGGGCTGAGTGTCAGGCCAGGATGTTATAAATCTCCCTTTACACATAGTATCAGGTTGAAATCTAAACTTCTAGTTGACTTCATCGTAAACAACATACTCTACACTCTACGGGCTCGTGTATACAATATTAATACGTGAAGTTTAGCTGAAAAAACGCTGGTAAAGTGGATGTGTGGGTTCCTTAAATAACACATTAGAGTACGTGGTGGTGCATGGAAAACGTTTCACTTTCCGGTAGCAATAGACAATGGCGTCACTTTCCGGTAGCAATAGACGGGGGGCGTCACTTTCCGGTATCAATAGACAGGGGCGTCACTTTCCGGTATTGGTAGACAGGGGCGTCACGTTCCGGTAGCAATAGACAGGGGCGTCACTTTCCGGTATTGATAGACAGTGGCGTCACTTTCCAGTAGCGATAGACAGGGGCGTCACTTTCCGGTAGCACTAAAAAAAGACAGGAGCGTCACTTATGGAGTTACATGAAATGCAATCTACACATCATGATACCCTTAGAGTCCTAGAGGTTCTTCGTACATAACGTAAATATTATGAGAAAAGTATGAGGGAAATATTAAACAAAACTCAGAAACAGATGTAAGGTGGGGGAAGTGGGGGTGAAGAACTTCAGCTTCTAAGATCACGGTGCCATCTTTGCGTGCATCTATGTAAGTGTAGGACTCGACCACCCGGTGATTTTTGAAATAAAAAATGTGACAACAACTGCTATTTATATTACACTGGCCACTTGTAAGAAAGATCATGTAACTAGATACGACCCGTGGCGTAGCATGCGCAGCTGAACTGCTCTTAGACAATGAAAAGAAAAGGTGGGGGGAAGAACGCAGTGCGTATTATGGTAGTGGTTTTGAAGCCTTACTGCCTTTCCTTTGATGTAGTGCGTCTCAGTGCGGTGCGCATAGTTCGGCGTGGTGTGAGTGTGCACCCTACTACATGTATATGGACTGTGTCTTGCTTGCATTAGTTATGATGCAACACAAAATTTAAGCTCTACTAAGTATTTATTTTTGACATTTTATCGACATACATTTCTATGGTCATGTCCATCAAGGCTGGGGTAAATATGAATTGGGTGAGACTGTAAGTGAGATAAATAATACTAATCAAATGACAGAGTGAGGTTTACTAAATAACAAGACGTAAGTCTTATATCATTCGTTGCGTCGTTTCACTAATTTCTATTCTACTTAAGGAACTTACCAATAATATACATTCCAGAAACACAAATTATAAGATGACACATTTTCTGTGTATTTTCTTTCTATCGAAACCACCATTACACTAATGTCTACAAAAAGGAGAGAAAAACTAATATCCATTCTACTTAAGGAACTTACCAATAATATACATTCCAGAAACACAAATTATAAGATGACACATTTTCTGTGTATTTTCTTTCTATCGAAACCACCTTTACACAAATGTCTACAAAAAGGAGAGAAAAACTAATTAAATCATCTGTTAGTTTTAAATTTGATGGCGTTACGGGAGATTTTTGGTAAATTAAACTCAGAGCTACGTCACGACAACCTCACATCATGAACTTATGATGCACTCCACCTCTTCCTCCATGACGTCACACACATTTAACTGTGACGTCAGACAGAGCCATCTACTGATCATCTCCCCTACTCTCTTCACTTACATTCCAGTGTTCATCAAGTGCCCTATAATAAGTAGGACAAAGGTCAGTGTAAGGGAGGCGTCGCCAATTTGTACATATAAATGAAGTCAGGTAGCTGCTGTTGTACGCCGAACAAAACATTGCGTTAACTAAACTTTCATTACAGGTTTCATCTCCTATTCCTATAAACTTCCATGTTCTTCAAGGTATGACCAGTACTGAAGAAAAGTTTGCCTCTTAGATGTTCAATGTAACAATTAATGAAAGTCAAGCTCCTAACATGTTCTTTGATGATTTTATGGACATAGTTTATAGTATTATCCCAGGCATTGCGTTATTCAATTTGAAAAAAATACAAACTACATCACCATCAAATTATGTCCGGAAGAATGCAATAAAACATATAAACCTTGATAGCCTTACCGAAAGGTAACATATGATCTCAAATCGGGCGAAGAATTGACTGCATTATGTGGCGAAGGCTTAAAGGGTAAAGAGTTGCCGAACTCAGACGGCTCTCATTTGCACCCAGTGATCAAAAACAAAGCTGCTCTTAACGATGCTGAGGATTGTGAGAGTTTATTCTTGGCCATGCGTCAACGTGTTTTTTAGTGTTGTTTCAATTTTTTTGTAGGAGGTTGCTTTGGTTTTATCTGAAGACTTGGAACCATTTGAGGTCATTAAGGAGTTACCTTTACAATCTTGCTTCAGTAAGATATATACTCGATGAAATGAGCAAGAAATATGCCCCATGAACGATGATTACTCATGGCACGGATGCCCTTTCGCTGAAGGAAATAACGTTATTGGGGACGTCCATAAATGAAGTCACGTGCCGAGGGGTGGGGGAGGGCGGGTCACGCATCCGTGACGGTGTATGACGAGTGGGAGGTAGGAGAAATGTGACGTGACATCAAAACGCGCAACTTTAAATAAAATTTGTACTTAAATATTTGATTGTTTGCATTAGAGAATTCTTTAATGACGTTTTCCATGGCTTCACAAGATATTTGAGTGCAGCTTTACACCAACTACATATTTAAATAACACAAATCATGTTAAGCCTGGTTCCTATTGGAATTCAGGACGTGTTAGCGCATTTTCGTATTATGTATCAGTACTTATGTTAGATATCAGCATTATGTAGTTATCAGTAATTGTGTTTAGATTTTAGACATATTTTTATGAATTTTCTTGTGTAATGAATATACCTGACATTTTTTTTATTTAAAAGTCATTTCTTTACATTTAAAAAAAAATTATTTTCTCTTTAATCTAACTACAAGTCACCACAAATGATGACGTAAAACTCTCTAAACTTTTACACATATTCTAATGACGTCAACTAAAAAAAACAACTAATTCTTTTGCACGCTTTAGCACCACTCTTCAATGCTTGAAAAACTATGTATTCGACTTCCGGCAATGGCGGCCGTTCCCTGCGCTAGTGTTACCTCTCGATTCGAAATATTTTTTGGTAGTTTTAACGGGGTTTTTTAACGGATCGAGTAACTGAGTGTTGATGCACAAATGACAGGTCAGGACATACAAAAACATATATACCTCATGGGTCTAGGACTTATGGATGCTGAGATCAAGGGTGATGACGGACGGACGGATGGACAAAACGGGTGCAATAGCGCATTCGACTTCTCGAAAATGCGCTAAAAACAACACCAACAACAACAACAAAAAAACAACAACTAGGAGACAGGGTCCTCAATAATTGACTGTTAATACGCAATGACTGACAGATCACACAGTGACGATACGGTAAAATAGTGACACAATCAAGGCTAAAAAAGCTGCCACTGTAAGAACATAAAATTAACTAATGGTAAAAAAATCATGTTAAGCCTGGTCCCTTTTGGAACTCAGGACGTGTTAGCGCATTTTCGTATTATGTATCAGTACTTATGTTAGATATCAGCATTATGTAGTTAGCAGTAATTGTGTTTAGATTTTAGACATATTTTTATGAATTTTCTTGTGTAATGAATATATCTGACATTTTTTTAATTTAAAAGTCATTTCTTTACATTTTAAAAAATTTTATTTTCTCTTTAATCTAACTACAAGTCACCACAAATGATGACGTAAAACTCTCTAAACTTTTACACATATTCTAATGACGTCAACAAAAAAAAAAACAACAAAAAAACTAATTCTTTTGCACGCCTTCGCACCACTCTTGAATGCTTGAAAAATGATGTATTCGACTTCCGGCAATGGCGGCCGTTCCCTGCGCCAGTGTTACCTCTCGATTCGCAAAGTTTTTTGGTAGTTTTAACGGGGTTTTTAAACGGATCGAGTAACTGAGTGTTGATGCACAAATGGCAGGTCAGGACATACAAAAAACATATATACATCATGGGTCTAGGACTTATGGATGCTGTGATCAAAGGTGATGACAGACGGACAAAACGGGTGCAATAGCGCATTCGACTTCTCGAAAATGCGCGAAAAAACGTAATTTGTAACGTGCTAATTTTCAATAAGAAACATGCGGCTTTTAGTTGAAGTGGAGGGGGGAATCCAATGCTTATTGGAAGAGGGGTCTTTGTTTTTGTTACGACGCGGGAAGAAGTGAGGGGATAAAAAATCGACCAAAATCGCGAGACGTCACTTATGGACGACCCCCATTTTAGATTGATCCGGAAAATAATGAAATAACAGATGGAAGGTCCTATTTGCTCTTTGAATGAGAACATATAGACATGAGGTTTACAGAATAGAGACCAAAAACACGCTACACAATGAATAATAATGAGAACGGCTATATACTGAGGGAGGCGAAGTCAGAGAAAGATAGACGTTACATTGAATGTAGTGCCCAGGAAGATAAATATTTATTAAAATGAGTGGATTATACAACGTCATAATTCGTTATCTTGGTAAGACATTAATACTTTCCGGGGCGACTGTTGTATTTTTGATTTTTCGTTTCTCGAATTTAGTTTTACATGTAAAATTCGTTCCAAGCCACACAGAGACAAAACTAAATTTTGAAAATATCATGGAAAACTATTGAAAAACAAATTAAGATTCTTCAATTCTGAAAATTACACATTATAAGTGAAATAAATAATAATAAATAATAAAAACAAAAATAATAAATTATAAAATATAAAAACTATTTTTTTTCCTAAAGGAAACGCTTTTATTTACAGATAGAAACTGCACCAAAAAGAAGAAGAATAAAATTCTTCTCTGATTACAGTTGAAATCCGCGAACCTATCAACTGCACATAAAAGCGTGGGGCACCCATCACAACTCATTTCTCTTAGCAACTATTCTTTAGCATGTAGATAAATATTTTTAATTGATATGATAGTAGCATGCTGATTAATATTCATACAAATTTGTATTTATGTTTCCCAGCCTAACACAGATTGGTTGGAGAGGACATACCCCAATTATTTTCATTGGTTCTCGCATCACGGCCATCCCCTTGAAAATTATTATGTCAAGAGGCGTTGCGTGAGAAATAGAAATAAATATATAGATAAAATAAAAATGCATTAATTTAATTACGGTACCTTCGACAGATCTGAAATTTTTAATCAATGCATCGTCATACAAGGTCTAGATCTATCTGTGGTAAAATTATAAGATCTCTAGGACGATCAGAAGGGGTTTAATTTTACGTTATAAGATTTGACGGATGGATGGATACAACACAGTGGCGTAGCTTGAACTATGGCCGCCCGGGGCGGTCTGCAAGTTGCCGCCCTTTTCAGAGGCCATCCATATATGACGTCACGCCCCGGGCGGGGAGTTGTCACATTTGTGACGAGAGGGAATGTTTAATAAATGTGACGTCACATCAAAAACGCGCAACTTAAATATTTGATGAATTAATTTTTATGTAATGACATTTTACATGGCTCCACGTGTGTAACAATAATATAGTGCAGCCTTACACTAAAAACATACTCAAATGACTAAAAGTTGATTTGAAACATGCTCATTTTTAAATAGAAAATACGGTTTTGTGGGGGGGGGGGTGGCCAACACTTTGTGACGTCGTATAGAAAAATGGGTCTATGTTTTTATGATGACGTGTGATGAGGGGTGAGGGGTACAAAATCAGCCAAAATAACGTGAAGTCATTTATGGCTGACCGCTTAAGTCATTCATATGATGGAGTTTTATGAATTAAATGAACATAAATAAATAATTATAATTGAAGAGAAATAAAAATGGGAATATCTTGCTCTATGGTCAATTTTGATATATTTTATGGTAAAAAAATCACTCATTGTGAAACGAAGTTTTTTTTTTTTACAAATCAAATTCAGTTTGGTGAGGCTCCTTTCACAACAAGCAGCACTCATGGCAATAGTTGAGAAAATTCTTAGCCAAATTAAAATTTTCTGTTGGGTATATAAATATAACTTTCCAGTTTGTACTGTTAAAAAATGTCAATAGATAATGTGGAAATTACACGCAAAAACTGTCGTGGCGATATTAATAGCTCATATTTTTCGGCACAGCGGTAAAGTGTTTTTGTGTTGATTTTCCAAACAAATCGATACTTTTTTTTAGCGATCTTAAAGTTTTGAACGAGTTTGCGTTAGTGTTAACAACCAATATGTAATCAAACAAATGTTGTGCGACCCATTATTTAAGACTCAAAATTATGAATATTTTTGTTTCATCTTGGTTTTACTTAATCAAAAAATTAAAGGGCGGTTGCCGGAAATGTGTGTACTTTTTAACTGCCCACAAACGCCGCCCTAAAAAT
This sequence comes from Radix auricularia, assembly GCA_002072015.1. Taxonomy (NCBI): domain Eukaryota; kingdom Metazoa; phylum Mollusca; class Gastropoda; family Lymnaeidae; genus Radix; species Radix auricularia. Next base: position 148,608 of record MUZC01004730.1, on the reverse strand, counting down.
GTGTGATTCGCCCGGGGCGGACCGCCCGCACCGCCCCCTCTAGCTACGCCACTGATACAACATACAGACAGTGTGATTTTTAAAAAAGCGTATAAAAATAATGTTTACAAAATGTGCAACAAAAAGACCCGTTTGAACATTTTAAGTCACGTGATGCTCACTGTTGTCAGCTGCGCGTTTTACTTATCTTGGATTTTAAAAAAAATTATTTTGGAACAAACATTTTTTTCGAGAGGCGCTTTGTAACTTGGATCTTTCGTATCTTTACGAACTCGTATCTGGAGATGCCACTGAAAGTGTTTGCAATGGATGAATGATGTAAACTTATATTATTAAAAAGTATTTCTTGTCAGGTCGACTGGGAAAGGAAACTTGATATCATATTTTCAATTTAATCCTTCTCAAAATTGTTAGCATATAATTAACTAATAACTCAATTATAATGCCTTAATGTAGTTTTAGAGGACACTTCCTAGCCTTCAACAAATTAAAATTATATCTTAAAGTTAATTCTCTATCGAGGTTGTTCGCCAAATAATGCGAATTAATGTTTATTTAAGGATGACTGGTAAGACAACTCTGAAATTGTTCATTTTTAATGATTTCTCTAAATACATAGTAAATAAATAAAATACTTTTTTACTTTTTCTTTTTTGTGTGGCTTTCTAATCCGATAGAAGCCATGTTTTAAAAGATATTTAATAACTACACACAAGCGATCTGTTATTTACATCTGTTACAAATTATCCGTTGTTACAATAAGAAAAATGACTTAAGAGATAAACGCACTGTTGAGAACAGCTGTGTTTCTTTACAATGGTCTCCCGCCACACACTGGACAGTCTTGTTATAATTATTTAAATCGTTTAGCCATCTTTTATAGTTTGATTCCTCGCTCCTAAACCTCTAATTATTAACCCTGCCAACCCAACCGTGACCGGGTGGAATTATCTCGGAACGATCCAACCACTCCTCCCCCCCTCCACCATTCCCACCAGCTCATCAGAATTCTCTTCGCCAAATGGCGACTAAAAAACGGTCTTGGCTCAGTTCCACCTCATTTTTTGTTTCCCCAACCTCTGCCTTAATATTAGTTCTATGACCCACATCTAATGTCTACCCGTGATGGGATGGGAAGTCGCGTTTTTTAACATCATTATTACTGGAAGTTTGGGGGCACCATTCGGGGAAACAAAGGAAATACAGAGGCAGAGAATTTAAGAACTAAGTCAAATACTCACAACGGGGACGAATTGCGTTGTTTTTATTGTCTCTCAGAAAGGCGAAGATTGTGGCGAGCTTTCACATCCACATTAAAATACAATCACACAAAATTTCCGTATTAACTTTTTAAAAATTTTTCTTAGTTTAGATTTTTTAGATCTAAATCTAAACGTAAATCTAGATAAAAATAGAAATAGTCTCTGAATTGAAGACACCTTGTGTTTCTGTTAGGCACTCCCAGTCATCATTTTTGTTTAAATTCTAAAACAAATCCCCCCCCCCAACCAAAGAAAACCAATGCTATATATTTTGACAGTGATCTAAATGTTTATTTTTTTCGACCACACACATAGTGTGCAGTCTCCTCCCCCCACCACAACCCCTCCCTTAATGATGCCCATCCTGGCTCCGCCGATGGGATTCCTCTCCAACTGTTTCTGGTCAATTACCTGCTGACTTTCGCTAGTCAATCACAATGGTGTAGGTCTCTGTAATGGCGTCTGGTTGGAATATTCTGGAATAACCTGTGCTTCTGACTTCTAGCCAGCGTACTACAAATACTGTTTTGTGGTGGCCACTATTTTTGACATTTATGCATTCATACAGATTTAGCCCGCAATTTAAGACGTGATCCAAATGTGTCTGATGGTTATTGGAAAGTTAAAATCCAACTTACGAAATCTTAATACCATTTAAGAATACACGCATAACAAAACACGAAGTGAACAATAAGTACTAGTACTAGGTGGAAGACAAGATGTTGACCGTAAATTTGTGCGCAGGGACTGTAAAACAACCATACATTAATATTATTTTAAAACCTGGGCTCTACAAGGGAGGCAAAGCCTTCGAAATACAGTGGGAAACATGCATTCTAATGATTTAAAGAAATAATCTATGGATATATTCAAAAAGGTAACAATAGCAACGTTGTTAATGCTATAGATCAGGCATCCGTAAATATACAAACTTAACAAACGGAACACAAAAAAGCATTTAACAATAGATTTTTAAAAAAAACTTTGACAGTAGTAACATGGTAATGATTGTTCATTGACATATTTGGAAATAGGAGTTTTTTTTCTAGATATTATGGCAAATGTGTTAAATCCCAAATTCTAACAAAATGGGACAAATGTTCTTTACATTATAATTGCCGAACAAATTAGCTGTCAGAATTTATTCTTTTTTTTTTTTTGATACTTTGATTTTCGGAAAGCGCAGTGTTTTTAAAGAGAGAAATTAAAAAATCTTCAGAGTCGACCACTTCCATTTCAGACATGAAGATGGAAAAAATGACGTACAATTAACAGAGAGATCCCAGCTGGCAATAGCAAGTTTATTGGTTTTCTTTTAACAATATTTTTGTTTTATTTTTCAACAGGCATTGTGTAAATTTTTCACAAGCTGCAAAACAAGTCAAGAAAATGAACTGATAATTTTTTAGGTGTATAACTGGGTCACACGCTATGATTTTTAGCGCATTTTCGAGATGTCGAAATCGCTATTGCCCCCGTTTTGTCCGTCTGTCTGTCATCACCATGATCACAGGATCCATAAGTCCTAGACCCATGATGTATATATGTTTTTTGTATGTCCTGACCTGCCATTGGTGCATCAACACTCAGTTACTCGATCCGTTAAAAAACCCCGTTAAAACTACCAAAAAACTTTGCGAATCGAGAGTTAACACTGGCACAAGGAACGGGTGCCATTGCCGGAAGTCGAATACATAGTTTTTCAAGCATTCAAGAGTGGTGTGAAATCGTGCAACAGAATTAATTAGTGTTTTTTTTAGTTGACGTCATTAAAATATGTGTAAAAGTTTAGAGAGTTTTACTTCATCATTTGTGGTGACTTGTAGTTAGATTAAAGAGAAAATAAAAAATTATAAAATGTAAAGAAATGACTTTTAAATAAATTTTTTTCAGGTATATTCATTACACAAGAAAATTCATAAATATATGTCTAAAATCTAAACACAATTAGTGATAACTACATAATGCTGATATCTAACATAAGTACTGATACACAATACGAAAATGCGCTAACACGTCCTGAGTCCAAAAAGGGACCAGGCTTAACATGATTTTTTTCTATTGCGAAGCGGATCTATCTATCAACTAGTTAAACATTATGAGTTTTTCAGGTAGAAATTTAATAGATTAAATGTTGTTCAGATATCAGAGCGTTCATTGCCGTTCATAAATTGTTATCGTTTGTCAAGTTATAATTATTAGGGAGTTGAAATCACACTAAATACACAGCTACAAACACGTGTCAATATTTTTAGTCTTCCAGCCAAACGTTGTGTTACAAGAGTCTTACCTCCAGCAGTTTCAGAATAACATCAACACATACAGAAATATTGTGTACTGTGTACAAAAACTGGGCTCCCTTGAGTGTAGCAAGAAAGAGCATTAGCCAGACGTCAAAAAAACGTGTTATCAATAAGGGCACTGAGTGCATTTATCTGATTCTAGTGTGGATAATGTCAAGACAGGACCCTTGAAGGTATGGTGAGTTTGTTCATAACACTGAGCCCTTGTGATGGCGATTAAGTACATAAGACAGGTCCCTTGTTGTGATGGCCAGTATGTACATAAGACAGGGCCCTTTGTTGTGGTGGCCAGTATGTACATAAGACAGGTCCCTTGTTTTGATGGCCAGTATGTACATAAGACAGGTCCATTGTTATGATGGCCATTAGGTACATAACACAGTTCCCTTGTTGTGATGGCCAGTATATACATAAGACAGGTCCATTGTTGAGATGGCCAGTATGTACATAAGACAGGTCCCTTGTTGTGATGCCCAGTATGTACATAAGACATGTACCTTGTTGTGATGGCCAGTATGTACATAAGACAGGTCTCTTGTTGTGATGGCCAGTATGGACATTAAACAGTTCCCTTGTGATGGTATGCATACGTTTCAGATAACAATGACGTGGAACACATGATGCAATGTTCTCAAATGAATATCACAGTCATGCTAATCTATATCATCGTAAGAATGACCACATATTATTTCATTAAATTTCATAACAAACTTTGTATTTAGATATATTTATTATTCAGTGTAAACAACCCGATTAGAAATGATCGTATATATCAAAAATTCATATTACACTTCCGTTATTAAAAAAAAAAAAAGAACAAATTCTCTTTGGCCGGCCGATAGATCTAGTTGTCTTGGTGAGGCCGATAGTTGTCTTGGTGCGTGCGGTCGATAGTTGTTTTGGTGCGGCTGATAGTTGTCTTGGTGCGGCCGATAGTTGTCTTGGTGAGGCCGATAGTTGTCTTAGTGCGGCCGATAGTTGTCTTGGTGCGGCCGATAGTTGTCTTGGTGAGGCCGATAGTTGTCTTGGTGCGGCCGAAAGTTGTCTGGGTGCGGCCGATAGTTGTTTTTGTGCGGCCGATAGTTGTCTTGGTGCGGCCGATAGTTGTTTTTGTGCGGCCGATAGTTGTCTTGGTGAGGCCGATAGTTGTCTTGGTGCGGCCGAAAGTTGTCTGGGTGCGGCCGATAGTTGTCTTGCTGCGGCCGATAACAAATCCTGGTAAAATTCTCAGCATTGGCGTTAATAAGATTTTCACAAATATCAGAAGAATTTATTTTAGTAGATTAAGTCTTTTTTGTTTTGTTTTTGTTTTGTTGTTGTTTTCTTCATGGAATTTTATTATTTAACAACTTGAGAGGTAAACAACGTGTACAAAAAAGAAGACATAAATGACTTATTTTTGTCCTAAATTAGAGGGTTTATTCTTAACGTTATTCTTGTAAAATAGATAATGTGCCTTACTTGACGATGGTGTCTCAAATGTTTATTTTACATGTAAAGTTCAATTTCTGTTTCTGTAATTTTTTTTTTTGAAAGGGTGGGAGGCAGGGTAGAATATACGGCCACCATGGTTTTTCCTGTTATTTCTTGACCACTGTAGAGATACAAACGCCCAGATCAATCTATGATAATATTCTCTTCTGTCACCTTGGCATTAAAGCTGGACATCAATATCTCTTTCTGACGCCAAAGACGGTGAAATAGCGTGACGCCTAGCTTATGGAGTCAGTTATTTAGAATGTCTTGCAATACTCAAGTACGGAGAAGATATAATCCCAACATGAAAAAACTAAACCGCAGCTGACAGAATGATAGTGTTAATAGGCGGGAGTTAAGGTTAAAGTAACCTTCTTGTCGTTGACATATTGTGAGACGTTTACACGTTTTAAGAAAGGTCGGCAAATCTTCTCGCCATCGAAATTAGATTTATAGTTCATAATAAATGATAGAAAAGTATTGGGATAGTTCTCAGGAAGACGGTAATAAATTACAGCCTATCCTTGCATGAATATAAGGCCTAGCTGCTAGCAAAAATTCTATGTTTAGCTGCTAGCCAAGATTCTAGGGGTAGCTGCTAGCCAAGATTCTAGGGGTAGCTGCTAGCCAAGATTCTAGGGGTAGCTGCTAGCCAAGATTCTATGGGTAGCTGCTAGCCAAGATTCTAGGAGTAGCTGCTAGCAAAGATATCCTGGGTAGGCGCTACCAAACATATCATATGTAGTGGATAGCAAAGATATAATGGTAGTGAATAGCAAAGTAGTATGGGTAGCGTGTATATATATATATATGATTTTTTAATGTGGATTGCTAATAATTTTTTTTACACGCATGCCAATTCTAGGTTTAGAAATAAGTAGGCTGTACTTAATGTGTTATTTTAATGTTAGGGCACCTGGGAGAGATTATTGTTGAGCCTTCTCGTCCATGAGAGGCATCCACAGATCATCGTCGCGTCTGTGATTCCTCCAACGGCATAGGCCACCTACAAGAGACCTCCAGGCATCTCTATCATGGGCCAGCTTCTCCAGGATCTTGCATTCATGGCCTATTCTCTTGATGTCTGCATCCAATTCTCGGCACAAAGTGTTTCTTGGACGGCCTCTTTGCTGCGTACCCTGGGGGTTCCATTTTAAGGCTTGCCTTGTTGTATTGGAAGCAGGTTTTCTTGGTGTATAACCCATCCACCTCCAACGCGACTGAAGAATCTCTTCCTCAATTGGCTTCTATTTCGTCTGCTACCACAGTTCCCGATTTCTGATTTTGTCCGACCAGTGAATTCTGAGAATTTTCTTAGACAATTGTTAGTTAATAAAGGACTGGATTCTAGTCAGGTTTACTGCCGATGTTCTCCACGTCTCAGCTTCTCATAACAGCACAAGTTTCACCATAGCGTTCAAAATCCTTACTTTTAAATTGCTGTTTAAATTTTTGAAGACCTAACTATTTTCTGGAGTTGTTGGAAAGCTTCTCTTGCTTTTCTGTTACATCAGCATCTTTTCCACCTTTTTTATCTACCACACTTCTAAGTAAACAAAACTGTCCACCTCCTCCAGGGCTTCTCCTTCAAGCATGATGGGTGATGAGCTGGTGGCATTAACCTTATAATGCTTTTGCAATCTCCATAGGGTTTGCTTGTCCACAGTGTCTAAGGCTTTTCATAGTCAACAAAACTGACACAGAGAAGGCAAGTTCCACTCTAGTGGCTGCTCAAAAATGATGCGCAGTGTCGCTTTCTGGTCAGTGCAGGATCTGTTGGAAGGAAAGCCAGCTTGTTGGCCCCGCAGCAGAGGGTCTGCAGCGTTTTTCATCCTGTGAAGTAGTGCACGGTTGACAACCTTTCCTGGAATGGACAGCATGGTCATCCCTTTGTAGTTGGAACAGGAGCTTAAATCTTCATTCCGAGGTATCTTGATAAGGTATCCTTTCTTCCAATTTGAAGGAATTTGTTCTTTTTCCCCTATCTTTATATCTTCAGTGTATAGCATTCCCACATTTGTTTTCAAGTCCGCTTTTAGCACCTCTGCTGGGATGCCATCAGGTCCTGCAGCCTTTCCATTTCTGAGTTGTTTAATCTCTTCTTTGGTGGGAATATAGCAGGCTGGTGGGTTCTTTAGTTTCGGCCTATTTAAAAGCTCTTTAAAGTGTTTCTTCCATCCCTCTCTGTTGCTCTTCACTTGGAATGGCGTTTCCCTTGTAATCATTCACGGGTCTCTCTACCTTGCTAAATTTTCCAGACTTCTTAATGCTATCAAAGAGTTCCCTCATGTACTTACGGTGAGCTGCATATTCTGCTTCTTTAGCAAGTTTATCAACAAAGTCCTTCTTTTTCCTCTTGCTTTTCTTAACTTTCTTATAAGCATCTGCATACTTTTTCTGGGGCTTGTTTTTCTGGGCTCGTGTGCGGCTGTTGTTCAATTATTTTTTCTTTCTTTTCATTTCTTCTATTTTACTCAGTGAACCTGCTGTTAACCATTCTTTGTGTGCCCGTTTCCTGTTCCCAAGCACTTCTTGGCATGTTGATTGGACTGTTTCTTTTACTCTTTGCCATTTTACTTCAGTGGTCTCGTCTTCGAGTATTTCGCGTAGGGCTTGGAACTTATTGGATAGGAATATCGTGAATTCTTCCTTTTTGCTTTTATTTTGAGATCTGCTTTTATATTGAGATCTGTATGCTTCGTTGCGAGGTATAGCGTCTTTTAACTTTAATTTCAGCCTGGCCACAAGAAGATGGTGATCTGAGGCAACATCAGCTCCCCTCTTTACAATTACGTCTTGGAGAGATCGCCTTAATTTTGTACAAATACATACATGGTCTATTCGGTTAATCGATCTCATGCCCGATGGAGCTTTATGTATTCTCTTGTGCAGGAAAATACTCCCGCATATGTCCAGGTCTGTTGTAGCACAGATGTCCGCAAATCTCTCACCATTTTCATTCATCTCGCGTATCCCTTGCTATGCCATAACCTCGGGAGATCAAATTGGTTTTGACTTTTTAATGGCTGAATTCTATAAATATTTTACCGAATATTGATTTGATAATAAATTAATTTAAGACATTAATCATACATATGACTAGTTTTTATTGGCTTATCTCAAAAGATCTTGGGCATTATATATTAATTTGGGTCGGGTTAGTGGACTTGAACAAAGCGATACCTTTCTTTCAAATTTATTATAGTTACAAAATTTTAAATGCATCATTATGTCTATATAATATGTTAAAAATGAAAGAGGAACGGAAACATTATATTATAGCACCATTCAGTAAGGCATCATGACTTTTTCTGGTCTAAGAAATCGCAAGGCCAATACCAGGATGAACGCAATCCTGAAGTCATTGCATGGCTGCGAGTATACAGACCTTCTTATCTTATCTTATATGTTACAGAAGCTCCTTCTTTACAAAAGTTTATTGCGTCCTACGTATTTATATGGTTTGTGTTTAGTCCTGTATTCTTACTAGAGTTTTAAATGATGATAAAGTGTTTGCTTTCCTGGTTTCTTCAGGCAACCCATTCCACGCCCGAATACGGGACGGAAAGAAAGAAAACTTATGTTTGTTCTTGCAAATGGAATAAGAAAGGTGTTTTTATCTTTATGTCTATCTGAGGGTTGTATTTCTAAATTAGAATTAATTGCCTTATGTATAATTACCAATTTACTCTTGGTTCTTCAATCCTCTAGTTTTTCAAGGTTTAATGATTGAACTAATGGTGTTACTCTTGTCAGTTTTGAATATTCTCCAGTAATGAATCTGGCAGCTCTTTTTTGGATTTGTTATAACTTATCAATATTTTCTTTGGTGGATGGGTCCCATACAGAAGATGCATATTCTAGTATAGGTCTCACCAGGGTGAGGTAGCATTTTAGTTTTATATCTTTGTTACATTTGTAAAAGTTTCTTTTTATAAAGTCTTCGTCTGATTGTTTTGTCGATAGAGAAAAACCCAGCTTAATAAAGCGATTACTGATTAAAAATTGTTTAGTGCAAATTAAAGATAAGACTCCTAATAATTAGGTGTTTACCCGAATACGGTTCCGGCTCCGGTAAATCCAGAACCCTGCTATTTTTTACAAATCCGAAACAAAGCTGTTAATTCGGCTCCGGCCGGATTAAAGAAATAATTGAATCCGGTAGTATCCTACTAATAAATAAATTAGGCTTTAGCACATAGGAGCTATAGCACTAGCATAGCTGATAACAAGCTGATCAATAAACTATTTTTGTTACAACACCAAGGTCGCGTATGACTGCTGTTATAATAAGAATTTTTCTGTTACAGCATCAAGGTCGCGTATAACTGCTGTTATAATAAGAATATTTCTGTTACAACACCAAGGTCGCGTATGACTGCTGTTGTATTAAGTGGCCGTCCATAAAGTACGTCACGCTCCAGAGAGGGGAGGGGATGTAAGAAACGGTGACAGTTTGTGACAGGGAGAGAGGGGCTCCGGCCATGTGTGGCGTCACGGTGTTTTATGTTAAATTTTAATTATTTTGTTAATAAAAATATATTTTTTGTATCGNGGGGGGGGGAGGGGGCCGATATTTGTGACAGTTTGGGACAAGGGGGAGGGGGGAGTTGAAATTTGTCAAAAAAAGCGTGACGTACTTTATGGACGGCCCCTAAGAAAAGTTCTTCTCACAAGCAAACCAAGCTGGTAAAAGACGTATAACAATTGATTTATTCCTCAATAGAGTCTTATCGACCCCCCCCCCACCTAAATTGCTAGAGATTAAACTGATATTTAATCACAGCCTTAACCCCAGCCGTCATCACATATTGTCTCAAAACTAATGACTCGATTTTCAAGGATAAGAAAGATTAGTTATCGTTAACATATTTGCTCGCTTTTACACATTTAAAAGAATCGTGTATTCATGCTTACACACGAGAATTGCATGAATATAATGAGACGATTACTAACTAAACTAATGTTGGTTAATTATGGTTATTATCAGTAGTTCATGTGGAAAGCGACATATGAGATTTTTATCTCATATTGTAAAAGGTCAGAAGTTCACTTATGTATTCATTATAAAGAAAAAGCAGCCCGTTTTTGACAAGCAGAGTACAAGACCATCTATTCACGCGCAGTCGTGTCCTAATTCTTATTAACATATTATAAACCACATCTAGTAGAGAAATTATCGATAAATAGTGGAATTACATTTTCTAAAAGCTTTCACTTTCCTCTTAATGGGTTTGCTAAAATGTGAGACTATTTTCTGGTTAATGTTTTTAAAAAGCTGTGTCTAGCTAAAATTTTTGTGGAACGCTATCAACACATGTCAGCTCATTAAAAATTTGCACTCTCCTTTGCCCATCCGGAACTGAGAACTCGGGAATTTTTTTATGGCTGCCCTCTTACCTATAACAAACGATATTGTATACCAACCATAAGGATTAGCATATAGATACACAGTGAAATTATAGTTAAATAATGTAGAGCATAAAACCAAGATAAGCTCCCAACCCGACGCATAAAGGAAATAGACTGGACAGTAATATTGTAACCAATCAAGTATTTGTCCAAACTTAGGTTTTATGGTTTTGGTTATACTCTAGTCTAACAAGAATGACCCTGTTTTAGCTTCAATATAAATAAACTGAAAATAATAATTATAATAATTGATGTAACGACATACCACTGTAAAGTTGTTTGTTTAAATATTTTTTTATCCCTTACAGACCATGAAGGTCCATGGGAGCAAGTGAAGTAGCGTTCACAAGTTTCATTGACCACTAGCGAGCATGGGATTGTGTGGTTAGCATAATGCCCTGGGGGGTCTTGCCAGTACCACGGCTCGAAGTCGCGACTCGGGTTCTTGCAGCGGTTCTGTAGTCCAACGCGCTACTACTTACACCACCGCGCCCCGAACTGTATAGTTCATATCACAGAAATCAGCTGTGTCTATCCACTGGTGGGCCGTCAATTTCAAAATGTCGAATTACGATAATTTAATACCTAACAACATCATGCGTCATTCTGTGTGTTGATGTTAGGTTTCAAATAGTTTACCTGATTATATTCAAAACATGTGTAGCGGTTACTTTGAAGGCGTTCTTTTATCATTACTTTAGTTAGTCCTTCCCTTTCCTCGACCCTTAAGCTGTTGTTTTAATTTGTATACTCTCTTTAAAAAAAAATAGGCTGTATACTGTTATTACTTCTTAAATTTACTCCCTAAATTGTTTTGAACATAATAAAATCTAATTAATTTTTTTTTCCAATTTCAATCTGATGATTACATAATTTTATTTCATTTTTTAAAATATATATCTTGTTAAGGAAACTTTAAGTATATTTGTGACGTACTCGGCCTACGTTTCAACGAAAAAAGGAATTTAAAGCAACAGTTTATTTATTACAGTGTTGTGCAGTAACCGATTTTTGCGACAGGCGTCTGGGGTTAACAAATAAATAGGTCCTAGTCGCTAAGCTTCCCTAGCATTCCCTCCACACAACAACCCACTTGTACTCAGAGAGTCATAACATATACCCAATTTAATCATTACAATAATTAAATAAGTACTATTTATTTATTTATATACTATAGACCTATAACATTTCACAAAGCTCATACATGAAAACTTTTAGAAATAACCAAGAATACAAGGCTCAACTCACAATCAATTTACGTCATGCTGAAATGTTGAGAACCCTTGTGCAAGAAGGTGACGCAGGCAAGTAACCTTTGACTGCCAAGTGTCGTGACAGAAAACACAAATTACAGTCACTCTGTGGTTTACCGTGAACGAATTCTTTGTTAACTAACATGTAGTAATGGCGGGCTGCATTTTTTTTTTTTTTTTACCTTGGTATGACGAAAAAATACAACTGTTTTTATTATTATTATTATTTTTTTAATAAACAGTAAAAAATCGAGTAAGCCAAACATTAATGGACCTACCAGGTTGGAGTTTCCGGAGTTCACGTTTAAGCAAAAGGGGTTATAAAACAACTGAGAGAAATAATTTTAAAATTGTCTTGCTTAAAAATTTCTATGGAAGACTTAACAAAAAAAAAAGAGCATAGCCCATACATTTCAACAAAAACTATTTTGAATTTTATCCCCCGAAAATAATATTAAAAACTTGAGAATTGTGTTTAGTAAAAATGTGGATTTAGGTATACTAAGATAATTATTATTTTATGAATGAGTTTAAAGTCTCGAATGGGACAAGCCCAAGCCAAGTCTTTTGGTAATTTGGATGTCAAAACACGACATATAATTTTGTCATCTAGATGACAAGCAACGCTATGTTATTGGATCATCTGGGTGGCATGCCTCCTTATGTAATTTAGTTATAAGGCTGGCGAGCCTCCTCATGTCATGTGGTCATAAGGGTGGCAAGGCACCTTATGTCAATTTGTAATCTGGTTGGCAAGCCTCCTTATGTCGTTTGGTCGTCTGGGTGGCCAGGCTCCTTATGTCATTTGGTCATATGAGTGGCCAGGCTCCTTATGTTATTTGTTCATATGGGTGGCCAGGCTCCTTATGTCATTTGGTCATATGAGTTGCCAGGCTCCTTGTGTCATTTGGTCAAATGAGTGGCCAGGCTCCTTATGTCATTTTGTCATATGAGTGGCAAGGCTCCTAATGTCATTTGGTCATATGGGTGGCCAGGCTCCGTATGTCATTTGGTCATATAAGTGGCCAGGCTCCTTGTGTCATTTGGTCGTCTGGTTGACAAGCCTCCTTATGTCATTTGTCATCTGGTTGGCAAGCCTTCTTATCTCTTTTGGTCACAAGGGTGGCAAGCCTCCTTATGTCATTTGTCATCTGGTCGGCAAGCCTCCTTATGTCATTTGTCATCTAGTTGGCAAACCTCCTTATGTCATTGCTCATCTGGGTGGCAAGCCTCCTTATGTCATTTGTCATCTGGTTGGCAAGCCTCGTTATGTTATTTGATCATCTGTATGCAAGCTCACAATGTGTCTTATTATATGTTCATCTGAAATCCCCACGCTCAAAATTCAAGCCCAAAAATATGATATTGTCATCTAATGCCTAGTTCAATGACTAACCTACTTGATTTCACACAACCATTGATATTACTTGTTTAAGTAAACGAGTTAGTGAATTAGTTAGCTGTCTTCTTCGTTAAATTTATTTTGTTGATAAAGAGGAGAAGTAAATAATTTTTTTTAAATATTAAGGATAAACAGTCCTTATAAAAATATTATAAATGAATAAACTATTATTAAATCCTTTTTATATTTTTATTGAAATGAGAATAACATGTTGTTGTTTCTTTTAAAATTACAGATACAAAACGAAACCAGGATCTAGTAACTTTGTGTTTGTGCCGTCAAAATAATAACCAATAATTTAAAGAGTAAACTGACAGAAAAGTGATGTCTTCGGAGAACACCGGTGAGCAGTTCAAAGAAAACAAGGTTCCCAAAGGTGTATCGACCTTCCACAACTCTGGTGAGACTAGGTACGTGCAACGTGTGGCTGGAACTCCGTCTGACGGCTCGCCCCGAGGTCCCAAGCCACACAGAACAAGCCTGCGCCGCCACCGGGCTGGGACAGAGCGACACTCCTCTGAGTCAGACGACGGCACGTCCGGCAACCTCCACCACCATGTCCGCTTTGCTAACAACCCGCGTGACCTAGACGTCTCAACGGAAGAGAAGTATAAGAACACGTCACGTGTCATAGAGACCATAGACGAGAAGAGGTCCACTTCCAAGGAAAAGAAGAGACAGAACTTCGGTAGGGGAATGGATGACGTCGAGTTAGATATCAGCGATGAGGAGGAGGGAGAGGAAGGCGATCAGTTTCAGACACCGCCGTCGACTCCTAATCAACAGGTTTTTCAGAGGCGTCAATTCAAAGTTAAAGGAGCCGACACTAAAAGTCCGCTGGCTTCCGAAAGTAATCAGCGTGATGAAGAGAGAGAGCGAAGCGAATCAGGCTCTGAGAGCATCGCTTCCGACGTGTTTCAAAGATCAGGATCGGAAGCCAGGGAGTCGTCTTCCGGTTCTGACCAAGCGTACGAAGACGCCAAAGAAACGCTTCCCGCGTACCTTCAGATGCCCGCATCACCGCGCTACGCGCAGGCGGATGGTCAGACGAACTTCTCGTATCTGGGATTGTATCAGCGGCGCAGGATGAAGAGGAAGTTCCTGAGGCTGCAGTCGCTGGAGGAGGTTGCTCTGGGTACTGTGTTTCCGGACGCTGAAGACCCGGATGTCATTGAGGAGGAGGACAGGCCGGAAGAGGCTGATGCTAAATCAAAGGTAAGCTCAGAAATAAAGAAAAAAAAATTGTGTGAGCTATTAGACAAAAGCCACATGGAAATGTCTCAAGATTATATATAGCATCAAATGTCCCATGTCATTACATTATATTATAATTTAACTCTATGTGATCCGAAAAGTCCATTGTCTCTATATTGCATGAAGTATCCACATTTATCATATAAAAATGTCGAGTTTTCATTATATTAAAAAGAAATCTCAATGTCATTGTGGCAACAATAACAATCTTTGGTCCATGTGTTTCATGATGCAAGTTCATCCTACAGCTAAAATAATTATAGACGTCTCAGCCAGTTTATAGGAGCGTAGATTTAAATTACCTTGTTTAAATATCAATTTTCACTTATCTAGATGTTTACTAATTTTATTTTACATTCTTGAAATATCCGACGTCCCTTTTTTTTTTTGTTATTGTTTTTTTAAAGGTGTAATTTAAAAATCAAAATACTCCATTTCCATCGTTCATTCATGACATTAAAATTTCAGGTTCATATTTTGATTAAATTTCAAGTACTCGATTTTCACCCTACAGTCGACAAACTTAAGCTTCTCTGTTTTATATTTATATCTTCTAATACAGTCGCTATAGGTCAGAGATGCTGAAAACATTTTATTGATTTATGCGTGTAAATTAATTCCAATTTTGTATATCTGTACATTCTTACTGATTTAGATAAGTCGTTTTTTAAAATTTATTTTTTTATTCTGGGTATGCCATTACCGCTTTGAAATGTTGAATTTAGTTATTAGTCTTATTTTACGTTGAATATTCAGTTTGGTTTTCGCTATAGTAATATGATTATTTCTTAAAAATATAGATTGGAAAAGTAAGTTAATGTTGCTTGTTATAATTAAATCAATCCATTATAGTAGGGGAGGTAAGCCAACTATATCTAAGTGACTTTAATTTGTGAAACTAGTTGAAAATTCGATAGACTTGTTGACATAATTTACCCGCATATCGGCTTCGTATCTATCGTCACTCTAGTATCTTTTTAATCTCTTAGAATTTCAAGGGGAGGCGATCGTTGAAATGTTAATATTAGTTTTATTAAACGTTATAAGGCCCCCTGCTGATGTCAAACATTCACATTTATATCGCTTTGTAACATAATTTCTCAACTTCAAAAGCGTAATATTTGTTACACAAATTTTAACCCCTTGATGTTAATCTAAGTATGCAATTAATTTCCCTTAATATTATGTAATATGTAGTAACAAGAGTTAGCATTAATTTATTTTTTCTTGTCGCTTTTCCAACAAGAAAATAAAACGTTTGTTAGGGGATATAATATCGAATTTTAAAAATTTTGTCAACTTATTTATTTTGTCTACAAAGAATTCATATCTAATCAGATCAGCAAGGTCAGAGCTAGTTTTAGAAATAGTTTAGGGTAAACACTTTAATAGGTTCAGAGTTATTTTCTACGATAATGACCAGATGGCAACATATATATATATGGAATTATATATATAATAATAAAAATAATCACAAATAAAAGGAAATCCACGCTTAGTATACTAAAACTTTTTATGGAAATAATTTGGTTCAAATATGACCTGGTCATTTTTATCGTGTGACTGACATCGGTTTATTTTTGCAAATTTAATGGCACATAATATATTATTGTTACTATATTTTTTATATCAGTTTTTTTTATAAGCAACTTTTTCTATTATCAAAATTTGTCCACACTTTATCCATTCACATAAGTTATAGGAATCTTGTCAAATTAACTTAGCTCCCTTTCTGCCTTAAAATTGTAAACACGTCGAGCTCGGATAAAAATCGATGCTATCGACAATTTAATTGATATGAAATATATGTTTTAAAATGACCCGTCTTAAATTTCAACCGATTACTTTCTGATTGAATTTAAAATGAAATAAAACTCAATTAAAATAGGAAGCAAGATTTTTAAAAAAATAATAGTAACAGTGACAACAGCTTTCCACCATTACTCATTAAATTTGTTAGCCACGATGTTATGAGAGTTTGTTGTCACAAACCTGTATAACAATTTGAATTTTCTGCAACGGTATCAGTTAATTGAGTCAAGCGTATCCTTCGTATTCGAAGGTAGTCGGTACAAGTAAATCCCTTTTGTTCCCTTACAATATCATTTTGCCAACGTGGTATAAAGGTTTTAGTAAAGTTGCTGTAGCTAAATTACCTCCCCTCCCCAATTTTATTTAAGCTATACACGTTTCTACCTATTATACAACAAACGTAAAATTAAATTACGGCTAAATTAAACCGGCTAGGCGAGTGAGACTAGTATGTACGGTAAATGGAACTGACTTATCCATTAAGAGCCAGACAGACGAGGGCCGTAGGGGTAACTTTGCCAATTTGAATCTTTGGAAGAGCTAATGTGTTTCCTAACATTGAAGATGAACTAAGACATAAGTAAGAACACTCAGAAGAATGGAATTCAAAAAGAAATGACTAACACAGTGCATGCCTCGTTTTGGGCCATCAATTTTGAATGACAGACATAGAAATCGTTTTGAAACTTCCATTATTAAGTAAATATCACCCAAGTTACATAGTGAAAGTTTCGTAAGAACAATGAGAGAAAAAAATAACATAAAATCGTTGTTCAAATAACAAAGAACATCGTTCGAGTGAAAAAAGAGAATTGTGATAAATGACGTATGTTTATTCAGATTGGTAATGTAATGTTATCTTTAGTATAGTTATTGAAAAAGTTTGTAAACTATTGTTAGACTAGTCATAGGTTTGGGCACCGCCCCTTGCACGTGTATTTAATAAGTAAAGAAATTATCAATTGATCATGGTATTTATCTAGTGTATTTTTATTATTCACATCTAGTGTTAATCTCTACTCTTCAATTTTTCAACTTTGAGAAAATTGTCTGGAAGAATGATAAAGAATGATAATTTAACCAAGGACGTTAATGAATGATTTAAGATCAATAGATACGATCATAAATAATTATCTCCCTTCCGTTGTTTCCCTTCCATCACTATTATTTGGGCCAAATCGGCGGAAAGGGAGACAACAGGGATTAGAGACATTACGGAGGCAGACAACTAGACAGAAAAAATACATCTAAACTCTGGGTTTTCCAGAAAGTTTTTGGACAGCCAGCGATTGTGCTCCATGGTTTTAAAAATCTCATTGTGTTAAAATAATTGTATCTATAACATGACATGAGTTTTAGACACAAGATAGTCTAATTGTTTTAAAATAATTGTATCTATAACATGTCATGAATTTTAGACACAAGATAGTCTCATTGTTTTAAAATAATTATATATGTTACATGACATGAGTTTTAGACACAAGATAGTCTCATTGTTTTAAAATAATTGTATATGTAACATGACATGAGTTTTAGACACAAGATAGTCTCATTTTTTAAAACTCAAAGATGCAAATATTTATGTAGACTATGCGCTGGGACATTAAAAAAAATCATGTTAAGCCTGGTCCCTTTTTGGACTCAGGACGTGTCAGCGCATTTTCGTATTATGTATCAGTACTTATGTTAGATATCAGCATTATGTAGTTATCAGTAATTGTGTTTAGATTTAAGACATATTTTTATTAATTTTTCTTGTGTAATGAATATACCTGAAAAAAAATTATTTAAAAGTCATTTCTTTACATTTTAAATTTTTTTATTTTCTCTTTAATATAACTACAAGTGGTTTGTGGTCACTGAAATAGGACTCATAAATGAAACATTCTAATTTGTAATCAGCTAATCGCCCAAATACTCCATCAATTGTTGTTTGATAGATCGTGGTTGCCAATCTTGTTGAAAGTAGTTGAATGTTGAAGCTTGTTTCGAAAACGTTTTCAATTTCTGCCCCTGGGCCGCTAAGATCTTGATTGAAGTCACCACAAATGATGACGTAAAACTCTCTAAACTTTTACACATATTCTAATGACGTCAAGAAAAAAAAACTAATTCTTTTGCACGCTTTCGCACCACTAAACAATAACTTTAACTCTTCAACGCTTGAAAAACGATGTATTCGACTTCCGGCAATGGCGGCCGTTGCCTGCGCTAGTGTTATCTCTCGATTCGCAATGTATTTTGATAGTTTTAACGGGGTTTTTTAACAGATCGAGTAACTGAGTGTTGATGCACAAATGGCAGGTCAGGACATACAAAAAACATATATACATCATGGGTCTAGGACTTATGGTTGCTGAGATCATGGTGATGACAGACGGACAAAACGGGTGCAATAGCGCATTCGACTTCTCGAAAATGCGCTAAAAACAACAACAACTTAATCCACATTTCCTCACAATGTGTGCGTAAATGTTTCGATAAAATCAATATTAGTCACTTCAATGTAAACGGTCACTATCGAAATGTCAGACTTTGGTTCTAGGTGCCGTCCATAAAGTACGTCACGCTCCAAAGAGGGGTGGGGACGGGGTCCAGCCATGTGTTATGGCACACATTTATTTTTTGTTAAAAGTATTTTCATTTATTTATTTTTGTAATTTTATTAGTAGGAATTTAAATAGCTTTTAAAATAATTTATTTTAAAAAGATTGTGAGACATTTGAATTAGTTTTATGTCA
This sequence comes from Radix auricularia, assembly GCA_002072015.1. Taxonomy (NCBI): domain Eukaryota; kingdom Metazoa; phylum Mollusca; class Gastropoda; family Lymnaeidae; genus Radix; species Radix auricularia. Next base: position 129,693 of record MUZC01004730.1, on the reverse strand, counting down.
AAATAGCATGAAATGCGTATCTCCTGAATATATCATACAGAATAGGACTGCATAAAGCTTTTTTATTAAAAAAAACAAATTACACAGACTATTTGTGTAAGGAAACAATAAATTAAAGCTTTATTATCAACTAATACAAATAATGGTAGACGTTTCGGCTCATGCCTTCATCAGTACAAAAACAATTACATGTACTTACATATATATTAAAATTAAAACATATTAAAGTCTATGTGATAAAATAAAAAGAAATGAAAGACAAAAATAAACACGGACATAGAATATAAGAAAAAGGAGGAAGTTGAAGTATCTAAAGTAACAGTGAAAACCACAACGGGAAAACGATTTTGCAGTCATGTAAAATTGTGGATTTGGTTAATTCCATATGGAGCCAACGTACCAAATCGTTTTATGAGTCTATTTTCCATGTGGACTCTATCATGGGTATTGGTTGCATATAAAATACCAGTAACTACAATATCCAAAATGCCATCGTGGTCAACACTGTTAAAATGTTTAGACACAGGACACTGAGCCTGTTTATTTATATTGTACAGGTGTTCTCTAAACCGATCTCCAAGACGACGACCTGTCTCACCCACATAAATTTTTTTACATCTCTTGCAAATAATTGCATAAATCACGTTGCGACTGGTGCAAGTGAATCCATCTTTTATTAAGAATTGTTCAAGAGGGAAAGAAATTTTGTTAATTTCAACCACATATGGACAAGTATTGCAACGGTTACGGTTGCAACCTTTTGTTCCAATATGTGCTTTCATTGTGGGAAGGTGACTTCTTACAAGTATGTCTCTGAGGCTTTTATCTCTCCGGAAAGCAAAAAGAGGAGGTTTTTTGAAGACCTGCTGAGTTAGAGGGTCAGCCATAAGGATTGATCGGTTTTTGAGAATCACCTGGCGGGCCTTAAAATTATGGGGATGGAAAGTTAAAACAAATTTGCATCTATCACATTGATCGTGAACAGATGATGTAAATGTGTCCTGTCTGGTCATGCCTTTAATTCTATTGACAGCTGATGTTAAGATTGTTTCCGGGTATGACCTCCTTCTAAAAAAGTCCAGCATCTCATCACTTCTTTCCAAGAAGTCTGCCTCATCACTGCAGAGTCTTTTAAGTCTTAGTAGTTGTGAAAATGGGATAGAGTTCCTACACGATTGAGGATGGGACGATGTATATAGAAGGAAACTATGGCTGTCTGTAGGCTTGTAAAAGATGGATGTTGATATTTTGTTTTCTTTTAATTTTATTTGTATGTCCAAAAAGTTAACAGTACTCCTATGAATAGTTGATGTGAATTTTATTGAAGGATGGAAGCCACCAATGAAGTCAATAAAATTTTGCAATTGCTGCATGTCCATTTTGGTTATTCCAATACAATCGTCGATGTATCTCTTGTAGTACTCTGGACAAATACCTTTGTAATTTTTATTCCATAGGTGTTCCAAATGGCCCATAAATATGCGTTTTTCATAAATCTTATTTGGATGCGGCAGGACGGATATCGAAGGATCAGGAATGGCTTAACAATCATCTTTGCACCAGTCAATGTCTCACTGAAGTTGAGAAATATCAGAACATAAAATGTTGCGACAAAGTACGATGCTCATATTTCAACGTTTTACCTGCGAGATTCTTTCCTCCTCTAATCACAATAAACCAAACAACTGGTGGACTTAGAGCTTCAGAAAGAGCTGATACACATTCTCATAAGTTTACTTAATTGTTTGTGGCCTGAACTTTCAAATTTGATGACATCGTGCCGAGATCAACAGGAGTTTTCAAAGTACAACCATATGACCTTTAAAGTCCATATTTGCAGACCAGCTTACTTGATCGAATTTGCAAAGTAAGTCACTTATTCATTGACTCACAAACAATGTTGAAAAAACCTGCAGGACAGCGCAGAGCTTGGACTCAGTAGAACATGCACCCGTAACTGTTCAACTCAGTTAAAACGCATCCGTCCATTGAGGATTGCTTTTAGAAGTTATTGCCAGTAGAGAAAAGCGGAATAGCACATTCAAAGGCTGTTGAGTGGCTAGATGAAAACGAGCTGACCTGTTTGCAATTATACTTCCGGGAAACGATGATGGTGAGAGATTTATGTCAGTCGTAACTATGGATGAACATTCACTTCACCATGGTAAGAGGATGTCCAAGAATTAAACATAATTCACAGGACCATAATAAATATATTCGATGTAGCACAATGGTTTGTCACATAATTTGTCAATCTAGTCTTTTCTTTTTTTTTGGTCAAATTATTTTTTTCTTTTTATTATGTTATCCCAGGGTGAGGTCAAGTGTCGATATTCTAGTTCTTAAATCATGTGTCAATATATTGCATAATCGGAAGATTATCAAAAACTTGACCTACCACATTGTAAATGAAAAAAATGGTAGCATATTATATATTTGCCAAATATAATTTCTGAAATTTTTGTTTTCAAACTCGATCTAGATTGAGTTACTGTTTCATTGAATAACTATTACAACTGTTGACAATTAACTATTCTACAATTAAAGTCATTTTATTATTTTGATAGCCCTTTTATGTAGGGGGCGTACCGTATTATGTCTCCAGCTCCGGAAAACTTTGAACCCAGCTATTTTTACAAATTAGGCTCCGGCTTCGGTAGGACTTCACTTCATAAATACGGCAGGCCCAGAGAGCTGTAATTTATATATATTCATAATGACTCCAGGAAATCCGGAATCAAGCCCTTTTAAAAAATCTGTCTACAGGTCCGGCCGTATTTCAAAATTTTGAATCTGGTACATCCCCATGTTTAAATGCAAATTTTATATTTTAATACAGGTTAATAGCTAAGAGCATTTTAAATATTAAATTGAACTTCTGAATAAGGTGTTAATTTTAGAAAAAAAAATCGAAACTGTGACGTACTTTAGGGGGGTGGGGGTCCCAAGATTTGTGAAATTTGTGACAGGGGGAGGGGTGGTCAAAAATAGTCAAAAATAGCGGGACGTACTTTATGGACAGCCCCTTAGCTTCAATTACTTTGTAAGTAACTTATCACTGGGAACACTCAAATTGTAGAGCTTCGCGTATTCCTTAAAAGTTCACAGAAAAAAGTTAGATAGCCAATAGAAATTTAAGGCAAAACACAATAAAAAATATAACGATCACTTTTCATACTTTTCTGAAAGTTAGTTAACACAGAATGTTGAACATGTACTTCACATAGATTGTTGAACATGTAGTTCACATAGATTTTGAACATGTAGTTCACATAGATTGTTGAACATGTAGTTCACGTAGATTGTTGAACATGTAGTTCACACAGATTGTTGAACATGTAGTTCACGTAGATTGTTGAACATGTAGTTCACACAGATTGTTGAACATGTAGTTCGCACAGATTGTTGAACATGTAGTTCACATAGATTGTTGAACATGTAGTTCACATAGATTGTTATTGTTGAACATGTAGTTCACATAGATTGTTGAACATGTAGTTCACATAGATTGTTGAACATGTAGTTCACATAGATTGTTGAACATATAGTTGAACGACTCAAAGATGTCTTAGCATCATTAAATAAAAATAACTGACAATTGCACGTTGTAATGAAATGTTGAGATCCGTGCCGAAACCAAAATTTTGCAATTATCTAATCTTTCAATTTCCGTTTTGTTTAGAGATTACACATTTTTAAAAAAAAAATCCATTAAGGAAAATTATTCGGTGTCGAATAGTCGCAACACATTTATAGAAATTGTGAATTGTTCAGTGAGGCTCATGTCAGACCACGAACCATTAATCTCATTAAAAATGTGAAAAAAAAAGTAAGGTGAATAATCAAACTTTGGCTTACGATTTATTTTCACATTAGCTCTAAGGTCAACCCTAACATCAGGTGTAAGGTCAACCCTAACATCAGGTGTAAGGTCAACCCTAACATCAGATGTAAGTTCAACCCTAACATCAGCTGTAAGTTCAACCCTAACATCAGCTGTAAGTTCAACCCTAACATGAGGTGTAAGGTCAACCCTAACATCCGGTGTAAGGTCAACCCTAACATCAGGTGTAAGTCAATCCTTACATCAGGTGTAAGTTCAACCCTAAAATCAAGTTTAAGGTCAGTCTTACATCAGGTGTAAGGTCTTACTCTCACATCAGTTGCAGCGTCAAAAATACGTAAGAAAATGTTGTTATAACCAACGTTCATTGTCAACTAGACTAGCAAGAATTTTTGTTTTAAAATCATTTTGAGACACATTAAAACTTTAGTTAACGGAACCTCAGCTCTGACTTTCTCCTACACTTGTTATGTATGCAGTCTCCATTTAGATAATGTTACCTGAGAATGACCAAACTATTTTAAATATTTTTGTCATAGGCCATGCTTTTGTGTATTTATTTTATATGTAAAACAAGGTATTTTTTTCATTCTCAGGTATACTTTTCTGTTATGATATAAAGCAATATAAAAAAATCATGGGCTGATACCAATCTTACTTCGTTATTATAAAGTCTGAAATGTTGAGCTACACTGACTCTGTTGAAAATTGCAAGACTTTTAAAAAAAAAAATTCTAATCGCCTTTCTCAAAGAATTAACTCCATGTCCATGAGACGAGACGGCTTTCATTGAGCCTCTCTTTTAATGTCTTGAACTTTGCACTTTTTCACTTCCTCAGAATTATGATTTTAGAAATGACTTTACACATCTA
>MUZC01004730.1:100126-124945 GCA_002072015.1 Radix auricularia | reverse complement strand
CCCCCCCTACTCTCGGGGAATATTTGAAACCGCTTGTGTTTAGAGGGTGTTAAAATATCTTTTATATATTTGCTCTATGCGTCTCCATGTTTCTCTGCTCAGTGTAAAAGATGGCCATCATTTATTTAACACATAGCTCCACGCAGTGAATGCCTTCCTCACATCGTTAATAGCCGGCACTTCGATTGCCTCTAGTAAAAATTAAGAATGCAAAGCTGCGGGCTCGCTGGCCGTCACAATTTAGAAATCTATTAAATGCTCTACGAGTGAAATATAAAAAATGGCGGCTGACAAATTCTGTCATTTAACTCGTGGTGTGTGTTTGTGACCGGAAATTACCGATTAGGTATTTTGGGAACAAATGGCATTTCCATTATTAATGAAGAATGCGTTTTGATTGTTTAGCACTGTAGAATTATTGATTGGGATTAGTTATTTTCGCGACAGACGCACCTTATTTCAAACAGGACTTTGTAAAACGAATTATTGTTTCTTTCATAAATTTTTCCTCTTGATCCAGTTATGTTGGTATATTCGATTAATTTCAAATTTTCAAATATTTCGTCACTAGATGTTAGTTTTCTGTTATGATATTACATGTTACCTTTCAAGGAAGTGTCTGAAGTGTGTGGTATTGTAAATTTTTCAAAAAGAAACATATTTTAAATTCTCCCGAAACAAAAATGCTATATTTAAAGAATTGTTTTTATTAAGACGAAAATGTTATTTTATGTATACAAATGTGTTTATTGAACAGATGAAATATATTTTTTTAAAGAACTGAAACACTTAAGGAAAATAGACTATAGATAAATAATACGTTTCAATTGTTTTTCCCTACATAAGAATTATTTTAAACTATTTACAGTTACTTTGAAATAATAGTAACTGAAAAATCTCAGCTATTATAGACAAAGAAAATAATATTTCTATCTTTAGAAGCGCCATTCATCTCGAATCTCTACTGACAACAACATTTGATTGGACGAAGACAAAACCAATTCATGTACTACCACTTAGCTAACATGCCCAACCATGACATACAAAGCACCCAGACACCCCCCATTTATATTCCCCTTGACATACAAAACACCCCATACCACCGTTATAGATACAATTTCATCTAAGTTCGGGGGATTTTTATGTCGAACACTGACATAAACAAAATGAAAAAAAAAACAACAACAAAACAAACAAACTAACAGTACCTTACCTCCACTGTATACCCCTTTTCCCCTCTATGTAAACGCCCTTCATTTTCATATACCCCCGTCCCCATTACAACGCCGCCATTAAAATACACACACACACACACACACAAATACCGCGTCCCCCCTCAACTTGTCATCTGTCAGTTACGAGCGACTCGGCTCATTTGTTGGGTCAGACAAGATGCCCGGCCCATTGAATCAACCGACACGTGGGGGCCCCTAGACGGCCCGCCCGGGGTTCCTGACGACAGATTCAACCCGAAGGGTGGCCCCACCTCACGCGATGATATCGCCCCGCCGCTGTCAGAGGTGCACTCTGGGTCAATAAAGGCCCGATATATTTGGTCTGATTCCATGCCTACGTACGTTTGGCGTGGACCATTGGTTGGATTTATTTATACTCTTAGTGTCCGTGGATGTGTCCAGAATTGTGCCATGTCCTTCACGTTGGATAAATATTTCTCCCCCTTGTGATACAGATCGCGTAGCGTTGTGGAACAAATGATTTCACGAAGGAGGATTTGGTCATAAATTTCGGTAGAGTGGACAGTGTAATTCATGAGGGATATCAATTCTCGCTTCTTACAAAACATTTTAACATCTGGGATGATAAAAATGTTCATCTTAGTTGCTGTAATGCTAAAGTAAAGTCATTATGTAAGTAAAAGAAAAATTTTCATATTTAACAAAAAATACTTTTTTTTTATATTTCTTTTTAAAATTTCAATCGGTTATAGTTAAACACATGTGTCCCAAAGGGCCTCGTGTATAAAATGTTTCATCAATTTTTTTTTAAATTCAAAACCCTTTAATTTTTTTCGTTAATAATTTTAAATTTAATGTTCTCCACTGAATTTGAGTATATTATAATACCAGCATATTTTAAAACGTCTCTTTCAATCATAAACCAGAGGCGAGCTGATTTATTTGAAGGCAAGTACCGGTCCCGGTTCTTGCTAAACGTAATTTGTTTATGTTACATGCCGAGTTCAGTTTCCCCCCATAACGCGATGTCATTAGTGGAATAGCGGCTTACGGGCATGGAGGGGTAAGAGATGAAGGGGAAAAAATTGTTATAGCGATATTTAACAATGAAAGTAATCGATACCAGGGCAATATGGCTTTAACGAGGCCGCATTAGGTTGTGAGATGAAATACACAAAAATCGTTTCCCCGCGCGGAGAGACTTGTCGAGTCATGTAGGCCTATATCGGGTAGGACTTTTGCTTTATAGTCAGGGGCGGCAATGTAGGCCTAAATGGAGTAGGACTTTAGTCAGGGAAGGCCATGTAGGCCTTTATCGGGTATGACTTTAGTCAGGGGCGGCCATGTAGGCCTTTATCGGGTATGACTTTAGTCAGGGAAGGCCATGTAGGCCTTTATCGGGTATGACTTTAGTCAGGGGCGGCCATGTAGGCCTATATCGGGTAGGACTTTAGTCAGGGAAGGCCATGTAGGCCTTTATCGGGTATGACTTTAGTCAGGGGCGGCCATGTAGGCCTATATCGGGTAGGGCTTTAGTCAGGGGCGGCCATGTAGGCCTAAATCGGGTAGGACTTTAGTCAGGGAAGACCATGTAGGCCTATATCGAGTAGGACTTTAGTCAGGGGCGGCCATGTAGGCCTATATCGAGTAGGACTTTAGTCAGGGCGGCCATGTAGGCCTATATCGAGTAGGACTTTAGTCAGGGAAGGCCATGTAGGCCTTTATTGGGTAGGACTTTTGCATAATTGTCTGGGACGGAAAACCGTATATTTTGGTGTAAGGAGCCAAAAGAGCCCGTTTCTGGCCATGGTAATCACAGATTTGTGACTGTATGTTAGTTAGCCCTTAGTAATAAAAGGGCGCCAAATAATTTCGCAGAAAATTATTTTTTTTCTAGGTAAGGATTTTGGGAAGGGGGTGGAATTGATTGGAATTGATTAATACAGATCTGTGTTGACCTCAGACGGCTGTTAGACCAGCAGACGTTTGGTATCAGAGATAAGATAGGGATCAAACTAACAGAAATATGTGCTTGGGAATATTCAATACATTGGACATTTTGAGATCCAATCAGATTTGAATAACTTCAGACAATGATTTATTGCGTCTTTGGTCTGAGTATTGTTATCTTATTGCAACCATTCATTCACATCTTAAAGTTAAGTGCTTCCTTAGTATGTTTATTAAATTTTGTTTGCGATCAATTAACATGTGGACAGTGGTTATCTTATCTTACCTATTATCTGTTATAGACGCTCCTTCTATACTGAAGATTATTGCGTCCTACGTTTATCTATTGTTTGTGTCTAGCTCTGCACTCTTTTTAGAGAATAAGAGCATACACTGTAGAGATATATATTTTAACACCTAATACTTACTGTAATCAACTCGATACTCACATGTACATCCACAACTAACACAATTCAGATGCGCGTCTTCTGCAAATAGATACAAAGACATTTTTTAAAGCGAAATTCAGTTGTTGTTGCCGACTTTAGCTATTGAACCAATAATCAATTCTTTCAAAGGTTATTTCAGAGTGATTTGGTTTTGGCGTTTAACTTACTGTAACCCTCTTCCCAAGTAAAATGTATCATTCCATGGAGCATGACTCACACCCAAATGTTTGTACATCCCTAACTATCCTAGGGCATATTTATTCACTACTCCCAATGTCAATGGATCTTGTGTATGGGTACAATGACACGGTCACTATAAGGCATTGGGAGCATTGATCATCTGCCCCTAGCACCACGAAAGACACACCATGGCTCATTGACCCACATTCAAAGGAACCGCAAATTGAACACACTTGGGCACATTGGCCAACTTTTCAAGGCACCTCAAATCATACAAGGCACATTGACCCACTGTTCAAGGCACCATAAAAATTACACCAGGGTACATTGACCAACAAGTCAATCGGACACGAGTAATCGGCCTTGAAAAGTAACCACGCCTAGGTGATGATCATGGGTTTTAAAAATACGCTAAGATTTCGCTAAACGTTCTTTGATGTTAATTGGCTGTTTTTTAAAATTTGAACTGTACCCTAGCCCGAAGCTGGGTCTTTGGGGCACCATTTTGAGCTGCACACTATCTCATGCCATGTGTCCCGATTCTGAGCTGCCTTCTGGGAGTCGCTAAATGAAAGGCCGGTCCACTCTTTGATATCGTCGTCCCATCTCTTCCTCGGTCTGCCTCTTTTTCTCCTTCCCTGGACTATGCCTTGCAATATGGTCTTGAAGAGACCTACAGATCTTGTCACTTGTCCGTACTATCGTAATTTCCTCTTTCTAATATAATATACTAGCAATTTACCCGCGCTTTGCTATGGTAAATTAGGATTTCAGTTAGTGTTGAGAACCTGCGTAACACCAGTTCAAAACAGCTAAGGATTTTAATCTGAATAATGATTGATATATACTACGCTTACTAACTTAAACCGTCTTGTCTGTCTGTCATAGCCCCACGGAAAAACCGAAACAAAAGGTTAAAAATTACATACTTTCTGTGATCCGAGCTGATAATTTAAATATTTTTTGTCTTTTACCTTTTGCGGGAGAGTACTCAAAAACTTCCCCAAATGTTCAATCTTCCTACGTACTCAAAAACTTAGAGTTTAAAGATGCGTCTTTTTTATATAGCTCATATTGGGAAAAAAAACTTATATTTATGCATTCGTCCCCCTTGTGAGGAAGGATTTAATATCGCTGGCGGGTACTCAACGACATGCAAAAGTTTCATGCCCCTACCTACACGCGAAGTTGGAGAATTAGTGATGAGTTAGTGAGTTAGTGCATTATAAAAACTATATTTGGGCCCCAGGCCCCCAGTAAAAGATATTTTAAATATCTTTTCACCTGCTACCAGCATGGAAGTGTATTTAACACCCCTCCAACGCCTCATGCGTTTGCCTATTCGGGAAATAGGAGAATTAGTGATTTTCATTTTTTATATAGCACATATAAGGAAAAAATCATGTTAAGCCTGGTCCCTATTGGAATTCAGGACGTGTTAGCGCATTTTCATATTATGTATCAGTACTTATGTTAGATATCAGAATTATGTAGTTATCAGTAATTGTGTTTAGATTTTAGACATATTTTTATGAATTTTCTTATGTAATGAATATACCTGACATTTTTTTATTTAAAAGTCATTTCTTTACATTTAAAAAAAATTATTTTCTTTTTAATCTAACTACAAGTCACCACAAATGATGACGTAAAACTCTCTAAACTTTTACACATATTCTAATGACGTCAACTAAAAAAAAAACAACTTATTCTTTTGCACCCTTTCGCACCACTCTTCAATGCTTGAAGAATTGTGCATTCGACTTCCGGCAATGGTGGCCGTTCCCTGCGCTAGTGATACCTCTCGATTCGAAATATTTTTTGGTAGTTTTAACGGGGTTTTTTAACGGATCGAGTAACTGAGTGTTGATGCACAAATGGCAGGTCAGGACATACAAAAAACATATATACCTCATGGGTCTAGGACTTATGGATGCTGAGATCAAGGGTGATGATGGACGGACGGACGGACGGACAAAACGGGTGCAATAGCGCATTCGACTTCTCGAAAATGCGCTAAAAACACGTTTTTGGGCCGCGGCCCCCATGAGTGTGTATTTCAAAACTCTTTTACGTCAACTTTCGTCGTAAGAGGGTCCTTAACAACTTCCCAAAGTTTCATGCTTTTACCTAATTGGACAATTGGAGAATTATTGATTAGTTGATTGTTAATATAAGAAAAACTATATTTGGGCCCCTGGCCCTCCATGAGAGGGAATTTTAACATTTTTTTCCCCCAATTATCGTCGGTAGCATGTACTCAAAAACTTTCCTAAGCTTCATGCTTCTACTTACATGGGAGAATTGGTGATTTTCAATTTTTATAGAGCCCAAATATTAGCGAGATTTTTAAAATTCTTTTTCGCTAATTTTCCAATGTTCGTAGTGAGAGGGTACCGAAAAACTTCCCAAAGTTTCATGCTTCTACCTACATAGGAAGTTGGAGAATAAGTGATGAGTGAGTCAGTCAGGGCTTTGGCTTTTATTGAGAGAGAGAGAGAGAGAGAGAGAGAGTTTTCTCTCAGTACATCATTATACACATTGTCAGCTGCAGCCATTACTAGACGCACTTCTCTCTAAGTCAGTGCCTCTCAAACTTTTTAGTATTTAGGACCAGCAGGAAATTTTCCATTGCCGTTGCGTTATTTTTTTTACCTGTACTAACGTAGTAGAATACTGTATTTTATTTTATTGTATTTTTTCAGTATTTGTGCTTATTTTCTAAAAATTGACATATTCTATTGTTATTATTGACGGTTGTCCGCGGACAACCACTTTGAGAAGCACTGCTCGATATTATGAGCTTTCATTGAATTTTAAATTCCATTCAATAGAAAGCCTTAAGCAAGAAAGCAAATCCCAAGAAAATTGTGTTTGTTCTAAAAAATATTAAATAATACAAAAAGCAATTTTCTAGTGACTAATGTTTTTCTTTAATAAAAACAAGTAGCATGCACTTGATCATTTTTTTATAACTTATGGGAGTTATGGGTTTTATTTAAGATCACATATATCATTTCTAAAATTGAAACTGTTGAAGGGAAAATATCCATCAGAGGCGTCACTAGCGGGGTTCGGGGAGGGGACGAGGACCGCACAGAGTGACACCATCACAGAGATGGGGGGGCACAAAAATATAAAATCATTTACTTTCTCTTTATACGACACTATCAGAGACAGAGGCGTAATATGTGTTGAGCCGTGAGGTGATTACACCACGAACTACCACACTGAGTGACACCAAACCTAGTGACGCCACTGGGTGACACCACGAACTACCACACTGAGTGACACCAAACCTAGGGACGCCAATGGGTGACACCATAAACTACCACACTGAGTGACACCAAACCTAGTGACGCTACTGGGTGACACCATAAACTACCACACTGAGTAACACCAAACCTTGTGACGCTACTGGGTGACACCACGAACTACAACACTGAGTAACACCAAACCTAGTGACGCTACTGGGTGACACCACGAACTACCACACTGAGTAACACCAAACCTAGTGACGCTGCTGGGTGACACCACGAACTACCACACTGAGTGACACCAAACCTAGTGACGCCACTGGGTGACACCATAAACTACCGGAGTGAGTGACACCAAACCTAGTGACGCCACTGGGTGACACCACGAACTACCACACTGAGTGACACCAAACCTAGTGACGCCACTGGGTGACACCACGAACTACCACACTGAGTAACACCAAACCTAGTGACGCTACTGGGTGACACCATAAACTACCACACTGAGTAACACCAAACCTAGTGACGCTACTTATATACAAGGTGTGCAATCAGGAGGTGGCAAAAAATTATTGTAAATTAAAGATTCTCGCAGTAAAAAATAGTATATGACGTCATTGATTTAGTTTAAGTTTTAATGTTGGAAAAGGATTTTAGGATTGTTAATTATAAAATACTTTGTGTACTTTTCAGAAAGTTTAATATTTCGTATTTATCAAACAAAGGTAAGTTAGTTCGCTTTTGTAAAAAGTGGGCGCCATACGCGCAACCTAGTAAATAATTTTTTTAAAAGCCATTTTGCGAAGAGTATACCAGAGAACTGTTGATAACTTGGGGTTGTCCCAACACGATCTCTGGCAGACGAAATGTTCCACCCAGTTGTGAAAGTGCTCATTCTGACAGTAAGTTTTTATGATTTGGTGTTGATGGACACAAGATATTCAGAATGTGATTTTGTGTTGATGAGACCTCTTTAGATTAGTTGACATAAGAGCTATTATGACCTTGGAATTATTGAAAAATCATTTAAAAAATTTTATGATAAAAATTTCTGTATTTATAGTGAATAATTCTCTACCACGATACAGTACCTATGAATATTACCTAATTTGTACCCGTTCCATGAAAAACAAAGCATATAAACTAGGGCCGCGGAAATTATCGACTCGTTTCTCGATTAATCGGTATTTTCGATTATTTTAATCGATAAAATAGCGATTAAATTTATGGAAAATCACCACAATGATATTACCGATTTATCAATAAATAATCAATTATTAATAATTAAAAATATTTGCTTTTTTACGTACAAAGTACTCCATTTAAAAAAAACAAACTATTTTTAAAGTGATAACTTTAAAAAAACTGTTTTATAAGGGGAATGATATTAACAATTATACTTAATTAACAATAACACAATTTAAATTTACATTCATTGACATATTGAACTACTTATTTCTAAATTTTAAAAAATGTGAATTGCCTGTTTTTATTACTTCTCTTGAAATTTTCAGTTTAATGACGACGCACATTTATTTTAAGCTTAAATTAAAATTATCGATTAATTATTAGGTAATTTTTTAAAAGCTTACGATTAATTTTAAATTAATTGAGAACAGCCCAAAACATTTATAAATTTTCAACATAATCTCTCGCCTAAAATATTTTATAACATCAGTCACCACGTGCTAGATATCAAAGTTGACCTGACTAAAGGTAAAGACTTCTTGTAAGCAAATGATTTAGCATTAAATTCTCCAAAGACAGAATAAGTAAGGGTCGGGTATTACCAAAACTCTTATTGCAGACAATTTATTACCATTAAATTTTCATGCTTGTTTGGCTGATCAGTCTGCGTAATATCTTTGCTCACCCGACATGATTTTGATAGAAAAATCTTAAATATGCACGTGCATTTGACCTAATGCCTACACATAGTTATCTGGTCTGTGGTCACAGGAAATCACTGCTCTGTGTCACCTCTCATGACCTAACCAATGGACATCATAAGAGTCTGTCGATGCCAAATCAAGAGAACATACATAACGTAACGTTTTGCTGTCACCCCCTCCGATGGTGTCACCCGTTGCAGTCCCCCCTCCCCTAGTGACGCCTCTTGTAAGAATTGCCGTTTGGAACAAAGTTTTATTTTGTTATTTTTGTAAATGCATTTTGACGAGGGTCATGAAAAAATCAATGTTTTATCAGACCTTAGGAAAAAATTTGAGTTATGTTTTGATACGATTTGAATATCACATACAAGAGGCTTATAGATAACGAGCAACGAAGCTAGTCAAAGAACGTTCCACCGTCATTTCGGTGGCATCTTGTCTAGCAGTAACGGTAGTGATTAGCAGGAGTGACACACTTCAAAATGGGAACACATTACTGAATGTTGACAAAAATATTGCACCAGAAATAACTCGTTTAGAACGACCGCGTAAATATTTTTTCAATATGTAAATGAGATTTTAATTTTCTTCGCTAGTGATTTGCTGTAGGAGTCTGTATGAGTTTGAGGGACCAATCGCTATCGAGGACCGCACAGACAACTGCCTTTTTTATATGAGTCGTTCTTAATAATATTACCGTTCTTTGTCGATGTAATACAATTTCTTGTTTGGAGAATTGAAAGTGGATAATAAAAGGAATTTTTTTTACAATTTAATATTTTTTGGGTGCTCAGAGTCACGTTGAAATATAAATTTATTTTAATAAATTAGGTAAAGAGAGAATTTGTAGAAAGTGCTGTCCCAAATGAACCCAATAAATCCTGTATAACTTAAATCAAAATACATATTTATTCTTTGTGATCATTTACAGTCTACATTTCTTTACTTAATGTATTTGGAGATTTGTTCTTTATTTCAATCTACTGTTAAACATGTTTACCTTGTATGTGACAGACCTGATTCTTAATTTTAAAATACATATTATTGTTTCTACTTTGATTATGCTTTCATCTTGGATTACTGTTTAAGTGTCAGAGTGCCCAACAGGTCCATCTTTACGTGAAACAATAAGACAGTAGATCATTTCGCCTCCATGACCTAGACGAGCTGCTCACCACTTAACGTCGTGTCGAAATTCTTTATTTTCGCCACTCGTGATGGTATAACCCAGCATCTCGTGATGGAATAGCCCCGCCACTCGGGATAGTATAACCCCGCCACTCGGAATGGTATAAGCCCGCCACTCGTGATGGTATAACCCCGCCACTCGTGATGGTATAACCCCGCCATTCGTGATGGTATAACCCCGCCACTCGTGATGGTATAACCCCACCACTCGTGATGGTATAACCCCGCCACTCGTGATGGTATAACCCCGTCACTCGTGATGGTATAACCCCGCCACTCGTGATGGTATACCCCCGCCACCTGCACCTCCCCCCCACCATTAACACCTCTCTAGTTTTAAGTGTCATTGAAACAAGAGTTAAAGATGGTGCCCGATTCAAACATAGTGAGTGTAAAGAGATGACGGTGCGGCATCTTAACATTAAATCAGTAGCCAGCGAATGGAGTAATGTCTGTTAAAGTCAATGGATCAAAAATGTTTATCACATAATTTTTTATTTGTTTTAAAAGCAAAGTGTTTACTTTAAACGACAAATTTCACATTATTCCTTAACGTTTACATATTATGTGTTTTTTTCTTTTTTTCTTCTTTCAATTGTTTTTTAAACTTTAGACTGAGAATACCAAAATTTGAAGTTTAGTATCCCGATCCATCATTTTTATAATCCGAAATTCGATGATGTGGTAACAACAGGATAACATTCTCATTGAAGCTCGTCTTGGGGATGACAATGTTACCGTTCTCACGTGGAGACATTCAATTCACCAGACGGGCAGCCAGAAGACACGTCTTGGTGTGCTGTGCTCGGGGTCTGCCTGGCTTTATGGGTCATCGGAATCAAAATCCTTTATCCGTTACGTCTTCCTTTGGAACCCCCCCTCCCCCACCCCGCCTCAATCAATACCCATCACGCAAGCCCGAGAAGTGAGCCGATCTAAGTCTTCATTTTGGTCACTGTGTTGGCCCGTGTGGCGCTGGGGATTGATTCTAAAGTAATGAGGGGTGCTGACACGGGGTTAGCGACCGTTGCTGGCAAGAGTTATCTCCGATGTTGTTCCGGAGTTAAGTCCCGTGTTTGAAGAGGTTAGGAATATGCAGTGAAAGGTAGACAACTCTATGAGCGGGTCAGGATAGTGAAAGTTTGATATGACTTTGTCGTAAGTTAGAAAATATATGGATGAGTCAATGGGCAGGTAACGCTCGCAATAGTCCGAAAGGACTTGGTCAAATCACAAGGTTACATATAAAGGGACTTCTCTATGGGCAAGTCTTTATAGTGATAATTTATTATGACTTGGTCACATCACACGATTAGATATAAAGGGACCTGTCTATGGGCTAGTCTTGATAGTGAAAATTTCATGTGACTTGGTCATAAGTTAGAAAATATATGGACGCCTCAATGGGCAGGTAAGGATGTCAATGGACTTGGTCACATCACAAGGTTAGAGACTTCGCTATGGGCAAGTTTTTATAGTGATAATTTGTTATGTCTTGATCAAATCACACGGTTATATATAAAGATACTTTTCTATGGGCAAGTATTCATAGTGATCGTTTGTTATGACATGGTCATATCACATGGCTATGTATATGGACAACTTGATCACTAAAGTTTGTCTGGCTTGACACGGTGACGAATCATTGTCTTATGTAGTCATCTGTTTTTTATGTGTATGTAGTTAAGCAAGAGTTGTAATGATGCTACCTCGAATGTTGACTTAAACCAATAGCCGTGGACATTTTAAATGGTTAAAAGCAAATCAAAGAATTCAGAAGATGAGTTAATTGAATCCAAGCTTTGGACGAATGTATACATTGTATTGGGAACTGTTCTTCTTGCAGCATACAGCAAACGCGCTTCGAAAAGATGGTTTTAGGTGATAAACATTTACTCTTTAGTGTCCATCAACTGAGTGCTTCTCAAACTTTTTAGTATAGTGAACCGGCCGATGTTTTTTCATGGCAACCGCGACCAGTAAAATATTTCCACTCTACATATATGGTTAGCAAAATGTACTTCATTTTATTTGTTTCTT
Source organism: Radix auricularia (assembly GCA_002072015.1). Classification (NCBI taxonomy): domain Eukaryota; kingdom Metazoa; phylum Mollusca; class Gastropoda; family Lymnaeidae; genus Radix; species Radix auricularia. The sequence goes on along the minus strand of MUZC01004730.1, from coordinate 112,793 downwards.
TTGTGTGTTATTGTCTAAAAATTGACTTATTCCTTTTGTTTAGTATTAAAGGATGAAAATGGAGGATTTTAATGAGTTTATTCGGTTCTTTCTTGATACTGCCCGTGGACCGCTATCAGCCAATTGATTGGTTGAGGACCCACAAGATAAAGATGCAGAAAATGTTCTAAACGATTTGGGGAATGATTTTGTGGTTTTTGACATTTGCAGAAGTTATAAATATAATTTATAATCAAACTGACGAAACCCTACACATCAAACATTGTATTACCCGGATACCACATGCATCCCCCCTTTCTCCAAGCTTAATCTCTACGTCCCTGCATAGACTTGTTGTTGCTACACTCCTTGTTAAACCATATTATCTGGTCTAAGGGAAATGCCAGGTCGGCTGATACTGTAAGAGCAAACCATAAACTGAAGGTGGGAGGACAGATCAGACTAAATAGCGACAAGCGCTGACACACGGCGGGCCAGTTAGTGACTGATGGCATGGCACCAGGACTTCACCAGCTGACAGTTAGGTAAGCAGATTACAGGCCTGAACCCCAACCAGCTGCTCAATCACGGGTCTGCGCTCAGTATTTGTGGCGTGAACCAAGTTGTCAGTTCAGCTGGATTTTGTCATCAGAAATAGTCAAAAATCTGGGCGTACTCGATGCCAGAGTTTGAGAAGGGAAATAAGTGCGATATCTTTTGAGAAGCGAGAGGAATAAATATGAAATGCTTGAGCGTAGAGCATAAACTGGCTTTTTAGTTTGAGAGATGGTTTAATTGATTCAAGTTTGAAATAATTGGTCTTAGTTAATGAGATATAATATTACATTTTATTTATGCACGCACTCCCTTGTCACTTACCCAGAGGCGTCACTAGGGGGTGCGGGTGGTGCGGATCGCACCGTTGACACCGTCACTAGTGGTGACACAAAAGTTTCTGGCAAATTTCAAACTCAGGGGAGGGCTATGGGTTAAGTCGTGAGGGGGTTACACCAAGAGCTCACAGACTGGGTGACACTATTCCTATTGACGAATCTGCACTTACCATCTTTAATACAAGATTTCTGAAATTAAGGTAAACATGGGCGTTAATGCGTATACAAAAAGCTTCGATGGATTCATCGAATGTGTAACTTTAAACATTTTGGGAATAATATTTTTTTTTTCAAAAATTTGATTATTATTGGAAGCGCCTAAATTAATCATACTTAAAGAAACACAAACGTTGGCCATGGCTTATTCACAAATATCAGCCATCGCCTTGATGGAAGATTGAGAAATTGGTTACCTTTTTTTCAATAAAAACTCTTCTCTTAAGAACGATTAAATAAGGCGAACACAGTTTTGGTATTCAACCCTTAATCGGCGGGGAGTGCAGTGTAAAACTTTTGCGTTACCGTTTTGATGGAGGTATCGGTTATTTTTAAATAAAATCAAGATCAACTGTAAAGTGGAAGTCGATACAGCTTTAGGCAATGCCTGATAATTGCCGATTATTGGCAACTAATCTTTAAAGTCAGTTCTGTTTTTTTAACGGATATTAGTATAGAAAATATGAATGATTGATAAACTAGATGAATTCTTTTTTTAAAAATTGATGTAAAAAAAAACAACTTTTTAACAACCCCGTGGACTAAAAAGAAGAAAATAAATTTAAACGTATAAGTTCAAGTACATTTATTTAATATGAGTAAAAATGTGGGGCTGGTGCTTATGAGTTTTTATATATGCAGTTCACTCATTCTCTCACTTATAGATACCTCTTTTGCCTTCTACGTTGTGGAACGCATAGTAAGTTCACCAAGCACCTATCTTTGTGATTTATTTCTAAATTATAGTGGAATTTTTTTGGTTTTTAAAAGTATTGTTTTTACCTCTATTTTTATTTTTATTCTTTTTAGTCCACTTATAATAAATTGGTTTTTAAACAAATCTTTTCTTACTTCTATTTCTATTTATACAAGGTAAAATTGTGATATCTCTAGGACCATAAGAAGTGGTTAAATGTTTTCATCACTGACTGAAATCCCCTTAAACACGATGGTGTATTCATCGATGGCTGGCGTGAACACGGGTGGCACGTGGATGTAAACAATAGCAGACGCATACAAATGATATTTAAAGAGATAAACTAAAAATGCATTAATTTAAATACGGTACATTCGATTGCTCTGAAATTTTGAAACAATTCATTGTCATCCAAGACATATCTGTAGTGAATTTTTGAGATCTCTAGTACCCTCAGAAGTGGTTTAAATTTTAATTTGGAAAATCTGAAATTTTGCGGACAGACAAAAAGACAAACAAATAACAACAACAACAACAACAACAACAACAACAAAAAAAAAAAAAAAAAAAAAAAAAAAAAAAAAAAAAAANAAAAAAAACACAAACGAAAACATGTTAATGAAAAACATGGTAATAAAAAGAGCAGTCAGTTTCATTACAGGAGAATTTTTTTAAACTGACAAGAATAAAACCCTTAGTTAAAGAAGTAAACCTTCAAACGCTAGAGAATGGCAGAAAAAGAACAACGTGTAGTATTAATGCATAAGGCAATTAATTCTAACTTGGCAAAGGCAATACAAAGACAACTTAATATAACCCTCAAATAGACATAGGAATAAAAAACACTTTTTTAGAACAAACACAAAGTCTCGATCTTCCTGTCAGGAATCGGGCATGAAATGGGTTTCCTGAAGAAACCACGAAAACAAACAATACATCATGAACATATTAAACTTTAATTAAAATGCAAGACTAGACACAAATCATGGATAAGCGCATGACGCAATAATAATTGTACAGAGTTGTTAAAATTTCACTAGCAGAAACTTGTTGGAAGTTTATCTTTCGTTTTGTCCTTGACCGCTGGGTTAAGAGGCAAAAATGTATTTTAAACACGTTGTCTCCTCTTAAACTTCTTGATTCAGTCTCAAACAGCTTTCTATCTCTAAAATCCCGGTTACTCTTCTGTCACTAGTAAAACTGGAAACTTTTAAAACGGGGATGCCAATAAACAGATTCAAGTTTCAGACACGTCCAATGCCATAAAATGATGAAGTTATTGTTATTGAGAATTAGACAAGACAAGCCAAAGAAACATTTCGACAAAACTGCTGCCACCCCCTTTCCCCACCCCACCCCCGTTATTCCAACTATCGTCATTGGTCAGACGTGATGATCGAAGCAATTCGCTTCTCGGCTTAAATTATAACAGTTCATCAATTTCCATCAATGTCATCCATGGTGTGTTGCTCGGCATCAGAAATCAAATGTCAGTTTTTAACATTGAAGGGTTATGGGTTTTCGCCTTTTATCTCATACTAGATAACTTCCCGTTGTTAAAAAACGTAATTACGACATATTTGTTCACCTGCGTTACAATAGAAAGGTTCAGATCGAGAGAGGGGTGGGAGATTTAAGCAGAAGACATGAGTAATGGAGGCAGACGAGAAATGGGATTGTGGGAATGGATCGGATCGGAAGTAAGTTTGATATGAATGTAGGTTTATAAGAGTGCTGAGTGACTTTACGTGGATGTGAGTGCGGTAATTGAGATGGATACGGTGTGATATTAGGGTGAAGAAGTTGAGAAGAAATTTATAAGGACCTTAAAGGCTATGTGGAATATGGATGGATACTTTTAGTTGTGGACAGAAACGTGGATTAATGCGATGGACAGAGGCGTCACTAGGTTTTGTGTCACCCGAGCGGTAGCTTATTGTGGATCCTTGGCCTGTCGGATATCGTCAGTGCTTGATATGTTTTATTACAGTCGACTGGACGCCAAAATTTATATTTAGGGGATAAACGCTATAAGAGGCCAACTTAAAGGGTGTTGCTTTTTCATTGCATACAAGTTAAAATAGTGGCAGATCGATTTGTGGGCCAAATGGAGACTGGATAAAATCTCGGAAGAAAAGATTTTTTTTTCGTTTTTCAGGAATTTTAGTAAAATACAAGCTGCTCTTTTATTTACTATTCGTTCGATGACTTTGCAGTTTATTTGAAGTTTTGGCTAATTTTCGTTTTAAAATTCATTAATTTTTTTTCCATAGTCATGCTAATTATAACTTAATATATTTAAAACAGTAATTGACATATAGAACCTGATTTCAATATAGTCCAGGACCACATGTAGTCACATTTAGAGTTCTATTCACCAACATCTGTAACCATATGGATTACTTTATAGTTGAGCTGTTAACCAATAATTTAAAGTTAATCCTTAACTTTTGAAAAATTAACGATTAATTAATTGTTAATCTCTATATATATATATAATACTCCTCATTGTTCAACTATGCCGGACACCAAGCAAGCTGTCTAACCCCACCAACCAATCAGCTGGCAAGAAAAGGTAGTGCTGAGGGTGGGGGTCATCGAGACCAACAACGCATTCATTTGAGGTCAATTAATTTGTTCTTTCAGAACAACAGAATAGCATGTATTTCGTAGTGTAGTGGTCATTGCATTCGCCTAACATGCGGAAGGTCGTAGGTTCAAGCCCCAGCTAAGACATTACTTTTTTTTAGTTTTTAAAAATGTCCGTGTTTGTGCCGGTTCATTTCCTACTTTCTTTCCGAACATGACTTCGCAACGTGGCTGTTCATTCACATTGTTCTGATTTCTTCGTGATGTAGTTTTTGTCTGATCTCTTCATCCCCCACTCTTAATTTCTTTTCATTATTTATGAACAAGTCTGCGGTGTATGCTACGCCGCGGGCTGCATCTAGTTTCGATTAAAACCAAAAATTAAAATTTATGATGTCATAAGTAGCATTTATTAAAAGTTCTTGTTGAAAATCTAAATAACACTGTAATGAACCAACTACACTAAAGACAAGTGTGTTGACATTATTTGGTTCAAGTAATGAGCGGGTCTGATTGACAATATAACCAGACGAGCTGAACAATCCATTCACACGGAACTGTGGTAACTGATATGCACAAAATGGTAATGGCAAGGAATGACATAATCGGAAATCGGTTAGTTTCCACCATTGTAGAGGGTTAATGGATTCAGGAATTTTCATCGCCATTTTGTAATGCATTAATTCATCAGAAGATATGTCATCATTTTCTGTCTCTGAGTCATACTCTATTACTGTCATTAGCTTAATACGCTTTTCATTTGGTTTGAAAAATAGGCGCAGGGCCGTCTTAACGCATAGGCCCGTTGGGCATTTCCCAGGGGGCAACGAGCATAAGGGCCCCATTGTAATATGTATATTTAAATATATTGGTAGGCAAACTTTATCACATTTTGAACATTTTCGTCAGTCAATATTTTAAAACCAAAATGTTAGTCTAATATATCGATCACTATTTCTTATATGTATATATATCATTTTAAATTTTTGATTTGGAATAATTTGTAAGTGATGTGTAGATTAATTTTGAAATAACGATTAATCGAGAAAAAAATCGTTAATTGTCGCAGCTCTACTTTATCGACTAATGTCTAGATCCCCGTTGATGCAAACGGTCATAAATCATTTGACCAATCTCATGGAAGCACGTACAAAAGACTAACTTTGATCAGATTCAAGTTTATCTTCAGCCAGTACGGTATTATTTTGTATCAGCAGAAGTCTTGTTATCCCCCATCCCTCGCGTTACCAGCAGATATTTGACTTGACCGTGCCAGTCCCTTGTCCCCAGTCAGACCTGTCTGTAACCAGCATTAATTGGCTTGAGTTAGCTGGAGGGCAAGTAAATGGAGTCGGTCTGAGAGATTCATTTCCCTTTACTTGGGTGCTGGCCCCTTCCTCAGCAACAGCGATGAGGGTGGTTACTAACTCAACGATCAGTCTGTAAGATACCATTGAACAAATCGGTGACAGTAGCCTTTAATAAGATCACAAGGATTCAGACTCGGCTTAACTTAGAATCTTGATGTTTATATCACAAACATACTAAAAGTTGTTCAGTAACTCGTTAACAAAAACAGAAAACCGAAAAAAAAAAACATTTCAGAAAACCTTATTTTTTTTATCAGTAAAGGCATCAATCTGGTAATGTGATATTTCTGCAGATGCATTTAAACTTCAATGGTCCTCTCTGGTTCTTCAGCCCCAAATATGCTTTTTCTTTCTAAAAATGTCTCTTTAATTAGACTTGTGTCTTTTTCTTTCAAGAGTGCAGTTACATAGTTTGCATATATATTTTAAAAGTTGATCAATCATGAAACTTTAAAATTGTATCATACTAGAACATTAAAAATTGCTGCAGACAAAATAATGACATTAATTACAATTATTATTATACGTTTTTTTATGCAAACGTAGCGTTTAAAATCAACATTATTTGTGTTTGGATGTATCTTAGGATCTATTTTCAAATACAACGTTTTCTTCTATATATAAAAATCGACCTTGTGTTTTAAGATTGTTCCAGGTCCACTACATCAAATATTTCAGATCGGAAATTTCCTAAATTATCAATAATCCTATTTTGAGGAATCAATCTTTCAAATCCCCCCCCCCTTTTCTTTTTAATATTCCTTTTCATCAACACAAGATTTTCGTTCTTTTGTGACAGCCACTCTCAGCCTCCGTACCCCACCCCGCCCAACTCAAGAAAGGCTTTTACACTAATCTCTCCTCTAGCAATATTCATTAGGCGAACGATGAATTTAGAACCTCTATTTTTGCCACTCTATTTCAGTTTTTCGTCATTTTTTTCATGATTATTTTAGTTCCACGTTTTTATTTAGCCGTCGTCGTCTGTGTTTAGCTCTTGTGGCTCACTCCAATAAACTCAGTCGACGTGATCAGATTAGAGATTATATTTCCAGCTTTACAGCGTGGCTAGGGGCTTTAAAAGCCAAGAATATTTGAGGCTCGCTTCCAGAAGTTTATGAAAATATATCACACGTTTTAAACAAAGGACAAGTGAGATAAATTACGATATTCAGCATTAGTGTCTTTATATTTTAAGTTTGTTTGCTAGTGTTGCATTATTATAAATGAATAAAAACTTACAACCATACGATAGAGAAGAATATTATTGAAATAAAATGGCAGAAATCTGGATATTGTTGTGCATGATACCATGCGCCGAGCTCAAAGGTAATATAATACTCTGATCATGTTAAGCCATTGCAATATTCTCCAATCGGTTATCGGTCTAAAGTCTTTAGCAAAAGATGGTGAACCTATGGCACGCGTGCCACAGTCGGCACGCAGAGCCACATCAGTCGGCCCGTGACTTAAATATTATTTCTTAAATATTATCCCTCCCTAATTTGAGTTTCATTGAGTGTAGACATTAAATTATGAATAAGTTGCTTTTGGGTGAGTTTTGGGCACGCGGCCCCAAATAGGTTCACCACCACTGGTCTTTAACTTTTTCCCAACTGATAGGAAGAAAATGTTACAAGAAAACCTTATCATGATAGCTTCTTACTTATCCTAGCTCCCGAGGTTAATTGATGGGTAGTATTTAGTGCTGGATCGCATATTTCCCATCGGATACAACAATCTAAAACTCGAACCAAAATGACAATGACGCCTAGACAAGAATTGTTAGTTTAATTCAAGTATGGATTAACAGAGATGTCAGTAAGAGAGTACGGGAAAACCCAGTGTTGAGAGAAGTTGTGTTAACTCTGAGCCGATGACCAGATAGGAACAATGTCACGTGACCTTTGTTTACATCAGATAACAATGGCTGACAAAGTGGAAAGACGAGTGTAGCTACTGACAACAGACAGGGCAGTTTTTTTTTTTCGTGTGCCTCTTTGTATCCATTTACTCTATCTTCTGAGACTGATCATTGAGCGTCTACGTCTTTGAGATGAGATTGCCATCTAGTGGTAAGTGTTGGCAGGAATGTACAGACACATCACTTGCTGTAGCTTCATCTTCTCTGTAGGATGAGATCCATGGGCGGCCAACAAAACTTTCATCACATACGTACACACAAGAAATGTGTCACATAACATTGGTGGCAGCGGCCTGGTACTTCAAACAACCGCCAGATAGGCTCCCGTTCGACAGGCGCGACGTCACTACGCACTTAACTCAAGCGGCAGTCGGAAATTAGAAGTTAATGAAAGAATCGAGCATGTAGCTTTTAGTAGCGATCGATAGCAACGAAATTTGATAATTATGTAACAAACAGAAGTTATAGAATTGTGAGTATTGAGTACGAAATGATTAATATGGACTCGATGCTATTGAGATCGGAGTGTTGTATAAAGAACACTTAAACTGTCGAGAATATAAAGCACTGCATTTTTTTAAAAAATTAGGTAATTGTATGGGCAGATCTTAAGCATTGGTGATTTAACATGGATAACTGAAATGTTATGTCATGCAATAAGAAGGCCGAGAAAAGAGCAGGAAGAAAGTCAAGGTTTTTGTTTAAAATTGCCTAAATTGACATCAAACATGACTTAAATGCAATAACAGTTTGTTGTTTGTAGCATATTTGATTGACTTCTTTCAATAGCTGGTCACAAACACTTGTTTCAGTGGCTGGTTGCCGGGACTGTACGAAGATTTCCGAAATTATTTGCTACCCACATTCATACATCTCAAAATATAAACATTTATTAAAATGAAATTATAAGAAAAAAAGGTAAACAAAAACAGAAACAAAAGAAAATGGATTGGTCTTTTGGAAACGGATTAGGTAATCGAAGGTTGCAGTTAATTGGCGAGCCAAATTAAAGTATTAACTCATTAAAAAAAAACGTTGACGTATCTCAAAGCACGATCTTGACCTTTGCGTGTATCCAGACAATGGAACGAACGAAATGATTTTAATAAATGTAAAGATCGTATCCAATAAATCACATGAAAACATATACTCTTCATTATGAGTTTAACTTGACGTGCTTTGTTACCTTTCACAATATGAGCTTAAACAATATTTTAAAGAACAAACATTTGATGGCCCAAGGGACCACGAACATACTTTCAGGACCCAACAATACAGGGGACCACGAACAAACCTTTGATGGCCCAACAATACAGGGGACCACAAACAAACCTTTGATGTCCCAACAATACAGGGACAACGAACAAACCTTTGATGGCCCAACAACACAGGGATAACGAACAAACCTTTAAGGACCCAACAATACAGGGACAACGAACAAACCTTTGATGGCCCAACAATACAGGGACAACGAACAAACCTTTAAGGACCCAACAATACAGGGGACCACGAACAAACCTTTGATGGCCCAACAATACAGGGACAACGAACAAACCTTTGATGGCCCAACAATACAGGGACAACGAACAAACATTTGATGGCCCAACAATACAGGGACAACGAACAAACCTTTAAGGACCCAACAATACAGGGAACACAAACAAACTTTTTGGTCCCAACAATACAACTGCAGATAGAGGTTTTGCAAACTTGACTTCAATGGATTTCAAATTTATGATATAAAAATATAATTATTTTGCTCTGATGTTTATTTAGAAGATCAAAATCATTTGGCTCAATGAAAATTCACTCAAACGTAATAGAAGAGTTATTTTTGTAAGTTGGTGCCACCCATTAATGACGTCACGCGATTTTGGCTGATTTTTCACCCAATAGCACACCTCTTGTCACATATCATCAAAAATGTTAGACCCTACCCTAAAATATGACGTCACTAAACTTTCACCCCACCCCGTGAAAGCCAATTTTTTATTTCAATTTTGAGCATTTTTCAAATCACTTTTTGTCATTTAAATACGTATTTAATGTAAGGCTGCACTCTAACATCGTAACACGCGTGAAGCCCATGTAAAATGTACTTTAATAAATCCTATATAAAAAAAGGCAACTTTCTGAGCAGTCATCGATAGCGATTGGTCCCTCAAGCTCCTAAAGAGTCCCAAAGCCAATCGGGGAAGAAAAAAAAACATTGAACGTCCACGCGGAAGTTCAGCGTGAGTTAGTTTTGATGCAATTTTTTATCGAAAACTTTTTTTTGAGCGGCGCACTTTCAAAAGATTTTATTGTCAAACTACGGTGCGCACATTTTTGTATACGAATATTTAATTGAGCTGTGGCTTTTTTTACGGGTACTTTCTTTATTTGATAGATACGTAAAAAATGTTTCATTACAACTGTTTCACGATACAAGGGGTTTATTTTTTTAACGTGTAAATGAAGTTGTGAATTTTGTTACATTCTGTGGTAATACATATTCCGTTATTAACTAAAAATTCTAATTATTGTTCTGTAATTAGTGTGTACATTTTACGTGGAAAGTGAAAACTCAAGTCAAAAATTTCTAATCTAGAGATAATTATACACACATATATAAGTAAATGCTATTCCTGTTGTGGTAATAAATGAAGGCAAAGCCGATTATCCGGCATGGCGGATAATCGGACCGGGTAACTAGATTTTGCCACTATCAGGATTCGGCAAATACTTATCCCAGATCCGAAGAGTATCCGGATATCAATGTAGTAACGAATTTAGGAAATCATATTAAATTAATATTAATAATTTTATAAAGAAATATATAAAAAGTAAAAAAAAAATAATAACCAGGAATATACAATACGCATTGGGCTTAATAGTCAAAAAATCATGTTAAGCCTGGTCCCTTTTGGAACTCAGGACGTGTTAGCGCATTTTCGTATTATGTATCAGTACTTATGTTAGATATCAGCATTATGTAGTTATCAGTAATTGTGTTTAGATTTTAGACATATTTTTATGAATTTTCTTGTGTAATGAATATACCTGAAANTTTTTTATTTTCTCTTTAATCTAACTACAAGTGGTTTGTGGTCACTGAAATAGGACTCATAAATGAAACATTCTAAATTGTAATCAGCTAATCGCCCAAATACTCCGTCAATTGTTGTTTGATAGATCGTGGTTGCCAATCTTGGTGAAAGTAGTTGAATGTTGAAGCTTGTTTCGAAAAAGTTTTCAATTTCTGCCCCTGGGCCGCTAAGATCTTGATTGAAGTCACCACAAATGATGACGTAAAACTCTCTAAACTTTTACACATATTCTAATGACGTCAACAACAAAAAAACTAATACTTTTGATAATACTAAGACTTCCGGCAATGGCGGCCGTTGCCTGCGCCAGTGTTATCTCTCGATTCGCAATGTTTTTTGGTAGTTTTAACGGGGTTTTTTAACGGATCGAGTAACTGAGTGTTGATGCACAAATGGCAGGTCAGGACATACAAAAAACATATTTACATCATGGGTCTAGGACTTATGGTTGCTGAGATCTAGGGTGATGACAGACGGACAAAACGGGTGCAATAGCGCATTCGACTTCTCGAAAATGCGCTAAAAACTGTTTTTACAGGTTATTTATTAAAACTATAATAAATAGTATTTTTGACGCGATGCACATTTATGGCCGGTTGAGACTAATGTTGGAGGGGAAGTACAATATGCCACCGAAACGACGGCGGAATGTCCTTGCACGGGCTTTGTTACTCACAATAATAAAATATTTAAGTAGAAAATTTATCTAAAGTTGCGCGTTTTCGGTGTGACGTCACATTTCTTAAACATCTAATCCTCCTCGTTGAACTTCGCCAAAAGTGGTCGACACCCCCCACCATCCCCCCTTACGTTTTATGTGCGTGACGTCAGTTATGGACGTCCCCAGTGAGTGATAAAATTTCCTCATCATTATTTCTTTGAAACACAAAATTTTCAAGTGACAGCATCAATGGCAGCATCAATGACATCAATGACACACTGTGACGTGACAGCATCAATGGCAGCATCAATGACATCAATGACACACTGTGACGTGACAGCATCAATGCCACACTTTCACGTGACATCATCAATGAAACACTTTGGCGTGACAGCATCAATGCCACACATTGACGTGACAGCATCAATGACACACTTTGACGTGACAGCATCAATGACACACTTTGACGTGACAGCATCAATGACACACTTTTACGTGACAGCATCAATGACACACTTTGACGTGACAGCATCAATGACACACTTTGACGTGAAGCATCAATGACACACTTTGACGTGACAGCATCAATGACACACTTTGACGTGACAGCATCAATGACATTAATGCCACATTTTGACGTGACAGCATCAGTGCCACACTTTGACGTGACAGCATCAATGACACACTGTGACGTGACAGCATCAATGACATCAATGACATCAAAGCTACAATTTGACGTGACAGTCGTGTCGTGACATTTGCATTTATCCACCGAGGTAGAAAATATCTGTAAAGGTGATTAGGATTTCTTAGTGCACCAGTCACAGCAGGCTGGTACATGAGGACGTGCTTTAGTGACGGGAAGGGGATAGTGTTGTACTGAATGAGGGAAAGACGACGGTGCTTCTATAAGAGATGGCCAACACAACGGTGCTACTATAAGAGATGGGCAACACAACGGTGTTACTATAAGAGATGGGCAACACAACGGTGCTTCTATAAGAGATGGCCAACACAACGGTGCTTCTATAAGAGATGGCCAACACAACGGTTTTACTATAAGAGATGGGCAACACAACGGTGTTACTACAAGAGATGGGCAACACAACGGTGTTACTATAAGAGATGGGCAACACAACGGTTTTACTATAAGAGATGGCCAACACAACGGGGTTACTATAAGAGATGGGCAACACAACGGTGTTACTACAAGAGATGGCCAACACAACGGGGTTACTATAAGAGATGG
>MUZC01004730.1:76256-95104 GCA_002072015.1 Radix auricularia | reverse complement strand
TTACATCAAGTATCTGGTGTACACCAAGTACATCAAGTGTCTGATTACACCAAGTATCTGGTGTACAGCAAGTACATCAAGTGTCTGATTACACCAAGTATCTGGTGTACACCAAGTACATCAATTGTCTGATTACATCAAGTATCTGATGTACACCAAGTACATCAAGTGTCTGATTACACCAAGTATCTGGTGTACACCAAGTACATCAAGTGTCTGATTACACCAAGTATCTGGTGTACACCAAGTACATCAAGTGTCTGATTACATCAAGTATCTGGTATACACCAAGTACATCAAGTGTCTGGTTACATCAAGTATCTGGTGTACACCAAGTACATCAAGTGTCTGATTACACCAAGTATCTGGTGTACACCAAGTACATCAAGTGTCCACCGTTCACATTTCAAATATAATAACAATAATTGTTAAGTATTCGCTGGTCAATGACCAGCTAAGCGCTGTATGTCATGGTATAAAAATTAATGTGCGTCTTTTTTGATGTACTGGAAATTAACCGGTTAATTCAAAGTAACAGTAACATTTTCTTGTAAAATGTCACAAACAATTTTAAAAAACGTAAAAAAAAAAAGCAAACAAGTTTTTGACTATAAATTCTTTATCTACGAAGCATAACTATAAGGATGTTCATTATAATACGCAGGGCAAAACAAAATGAAATTACTAAATTCTAGTTATGTCTCGTAACACATGTTTTAAAATATTGCGCACCGATCGTGTATATATTACTAAAAAGTAATGTCAATGTAATGCGCACCTGATCGCGCGACAGTAAAGGTTGCTGAAATAATACGCACCACCACACTCATCTCAAAAATTAACGTAATACATAGAGATAATACAAATAATTTTAAAACTCAATAATTCAATTACAGTACATTCGATTTATCTGAAACTTTGCAACCTAACTTTTATCATCGGCACGACTCTACCTGCAAAATTTCAGCTCACTAGCTTACGAGGAAATGGGTTAAAAATCGATAAAAAGTTTTTTCGGACACACACGCACTGCTCATGAACCACAAGTTAATATAAAGATTTTTTTAACAGGTTGTAACAGAAAGTCTTAAAGGCATTGTACATTTTTACTTTACTTTGATAAACCCTGCATGATGAAAACAACAGCTAAACAACGTTTCTAAGTATTTTAACATAAAGTGCATTTTAACTAGAAGGTACGATAATAAAAAATAACTCATATTAATTACTTTTTTTTAAATGTAGATCATAAGCGCTTACAAACTGAGATAATCACAAATGTTTATAGCACTTTGGTTTCAATTAATTTTTTTTTCCCTCCAAATTTCTTATCAAGTCATCCTAAATTGTAGTCCTGTCTAAAGCAAACCGTTAAATATCAACCTGTACAAACCTTTAAGACATATTCATCCTTAACTTACAAATGTCTAATGCATGTTCATCCTTAATTTACAAATCTATAAGACTTATTCATCCTTAACCTACAAATCCGTAAGCAATGTTCTTCCTTAACTTACAAACCACCTAAGACATGTTATCCTTAACTTACAAACCTTTAAGGCGTGTTCATCCTTAAATTACAAACCGCTAAGACAATTTACCCTTAACTTACAAACCTTTAAGACATGTTCATCCTTAATTTACAAACCCCCAAGACATGTTCATCCTTAACTTACAAACATCTAAGACATATTATCCAAGACATGTTCATCTTTTAGGCCTGTCGTGACATCCAACAGTTGAAAAGCCCCCCCCCCCACCCACCANTGGCCGCATAGGTTGCAGTGGCCTGTGCCTAAGCGCACTATTGCCTTAACTAGACCTCAGCCAAGCCTGGAATGTCTTGGCATGTAAATCCAATTACTGGACACACAATGCATGGCCCGGTGCCTGATTGGCTTATGGAACTAAGTTTGGTCGATGTGTTTTAAGGATCGTGTGAGGCTAACAATGTATCGAGCCTCTTCGTAATATAAAAATTGTTGTTTTTTTTTCCATTCTAAGCTAATTGTTGAAGATAATAACGCATTCAATTTTAGTTAGTTTAAATTGTTTAATTATTAAATGCTTACATTTAGACTACCATTTTTCGGGCTAATAACCCTAAATATTGGGCAACACTTTAAAAACGATAAACATAGTGTCTATCAAAGTCATGATTAGCTGAATAACAAACATACCGGTTATATAAAAGTCATAGAAATGAGATCAGTGCCGCCCCTGGGGCTGGTGTCATCCAGTGCAGCAGCTCATGTTGTCACACTGTTACATAGAACTCTCCGTATTAACGTCTCCGAGTTGGGCGTAATGAAAGTTTAAAGTTTGGAACATAAGTCATGGCACACACAGACACACACACACACACACACACACACACACACACATATAGATAGATAGATAGATAGATAGATAGATAGATAGATAGATAGATAGATAGATAGATAGATAGATAGATAGATAGATGCTGGCGCTTTGACGCAGAACATATGTGCTGGATGAAAGTTAAAAGAAAACATGATAAATAAGATTACATTGACAACACCGGGTAATGCATCAGTAAATTTCAACGTCAGACGTTCATGTGTTAAACAACCCACAAGGGAAGTAATGGAAGTGTTGCAGTATAGACTTTCTGAGTGCTATTCAATTCTGTCTAGTTCCTAGTCATTCTAAAAAGATTAATGTGGACAGTTTTTGTTTTTTTGTTTTTTGTGTTCAAATTAAGTATTCTTGTAAAGTTATACGACTCAGTGTCTTTATGTGACGCTGATTAAAAAAAAAACAATAAACAAATAGTATTTGTACCGCTGAAAGCTTGTCCCTCTCCTGTGCTGCAGAGTGTAGAGATTACACATATCACACCACAACCAACCTACATAGCGGGTTGCCCTCGAAGCGCCCTGACATATCAGGTTGCCCTCGAAGCGCCCTGACATATCGGGGTGCCCTCGAAGCGCCCTGACATACCGGGGTGCCCTTCCACAACCCTGGCGTAGCTGGTGCCCTCCTACCGCCATCGCCTTACGGGGTGCTCTCCTACAATCATGTCATTACAGTGTGCCCTCCTACCATCATGTCATTACGGAATGCCCTTCTACCATCATGTCATTACGGAATACCCTCCTACCATCATGTCATTACGGGGTGCTTTTTCACCGTCCTAAAATTACAAGATACCATCCCACCACCCTGGCATTTTGAGGTGTCCACCCAACGCCCTGACATACCGGTTTGACATTGATTTTTTAAAACTTAAATTTATCCAGTAAACCTATTGAGGCGTCCCTTGCTTAATACGGATACGATTACAAATATCATTGTCCGTTAAACAGTATCGCTAATCTATTTTTAAAATTGTCTATTAATACTTGTATTTCATAGAGTATTATAAATCATGAATATAACTCCATCTAGTTATATGCAGGGCTGGTCTTAGCCATTGCGTGGCCCTGTGCGGCGTAGTATGAGAAACAGATCGTGCGGGGCCCGGTTTGGGTAGGGATAAGGAATTAATAAGGATAATAAGTTAAAAATTATATTAGGAGGAGCCTATGAAGGCGTGGGTTCCACTGTGGCCGCATAGGTTGCAGTGGCCTGAGCCAGGCCTTGTATATATGAATATGATACCCAAGAGTTGTCCCGCACAGAGTTCGATGATTAAATCAATAATGAATCCCTTCAATGATGAAATTTGTTTACAGTTTACATGTAAAATATAAAACGAGATTTCAGATATCAATACAGCCTGATTTTCTCGAATTAAATTTGTAAGTCTAGATTTTGCTCCAACTCTCTTGCTCCAACTTACTTGCTCTAATTCACATGCCTTACTTTCCTCACTCTAAAACACTTGCTCCAACTCACTTGCTCTAACTCTATCGTTTCAACTCACTAGTTCGTACTCACTGTATCTAATTCACTATCGCTAATTCACTGTCTCTAATTCATTATCTCTAATTCACTGTATCTAATTCACTGTATCTAACTCACTATCTCTAATTCACCATCTCTAATTCACTATCTCTATTCACTGTCTCTAATTCACTATCTCTAATTCACTATCTCTAATTTACTGTCTCTAATTCATTGTATAAAATCACTATCTCTAATTCACTATCTCTAACTCACTGTCTCTAATTCACTGTCTCTAACTCACTGTCTCCGATTCCCTGCCTCTAATTCACAGCCTCTAATTCACTGTCTCCAATTCACTGCCTCTAACTCACTGTCTCCCATTCATCCCTCCCAGGAGTCCCCAGTTCTGCCTCCGCTCAGCTGTCACAGCTACCCCGGCCTGAGTGACAGACCGCCCCGGAAGCACTTCCGTCGTCACTTTAGTTCCGGGGACGCTCACATGATGGCCAGCAAACGTCCCAATCAGCTGCTCTTTCCTCCCAGGATCTACGTGGGGGTCGGCCTCAGGAAGAGCTACAGGTAGGATCTTTTGATCACTAGTTCGTTTAGTGCTAACATGCCTGCAAGGGTTTGGGAAACACCCCATACACATAAATACTCTAAAGAAAAACATATTCTAACATCTTGTCTCTGACTTTGTGTCATTTAATTCTGTGTACTTAGAAAGTTTCTTGTGCTAAAGAAAGTTCTGAGACGACTTCGCACAAAGTCATTAAAAACAAGAGAAAACAAACCCTCAATTTAAAACCCAAATTTCTTACCTTGTGTACCGTTTGCGGAAGTGACGTAGAGTGGGCGTGGCTTTGAGTTGTTACAACTTGCTTAAAAAATGTTGAGGGGTAGAAAATTTGGCTGAAAAATGTTACTAATTCAAATCTTGCTAAGCTCATCTGGGAGAAGTGACTTCTATATGCCCACAAACTTCAAGTCTAGGGCCTATCAGACTTGAACTGCTTCGGACGCTAAAAATCCACGCATCCTTTTAGCGGTCAACGGTTGTATAGCAGTGCCAGCAATTTTTTTAGAAACAGGAACATGAGTTATCAATTTTGATAATGTGATTGGGAGCCAACTCGATGAAGACGTGTAAACATATTTTATGCCAGAGTTTTAGCGCAACTTCTGTAATTTCTCAGAATGTTTTAGAATTGCAATATATACGTTTTTCAGTTTTTAAAATTATTTCAGTTGGAAAAAGCTTTTAAAAACAACTAGTACAAATAAAATAACATAAAGAAATACAAGTTATATCAACATCACACAAACTACTTGATGGCAAGTTAAATATTTTAAGATTTGGTTTAATTATGTCTTTAAAGACATTGTCCTCCTGACATCGACCTGACACAGTGTCCTCCTAACATCGACCTGAGACATTGTCCTCCTGACATCGACCTGAGACATTGTCCTCCTGACATCGACCGAAGACATTGTCCTTCTGACATCAACCTGACACATTGTCCTCCTGACATCAACCTGACACATTGTCCTCCTGACATCGACCTGACACAGTGTCCTCCTGACATCGACCTGAGACATTGTCCTGACATCGACCTGAGACATTGTCCTCCTGACATCGACCTGAGACATTGTCCTGACATCGACCTGAGACATTGTCCTCCTGACATCGACCTGAGACATTGTCCTCCTGACATCGACCTGACACAGTGTCCTCCTGACATCGACCTGACACAGTGTCCTCCTGACATCGACCTGAAACATTGTCCTCCTGACATCGACCTGAGACATTGTCCTGACATCTACCTGAGACATTGTCCTCCTGACATCGACCTGAGACATTGTCCTGACATCGACCTGACACAGTGTCCTCCTGACATCGACCTGACACAGTGTCCACCTTACATCGACCTGACACAGTGTCCTCCTGACTTTGACCTGACACAGTGTCCTCCTGACATCGACCTGACACAGTGTCCTCCTGACATCGACCTGACACAGTGTCCTCCTGACATTGACCTGACACAGTGTCCTCCTGACATCGACCTGACACATTGTCCTCCTGATATCGACCTGAGACATTGTCCTCCTGTCATCGACCTAAGACATTGTCCTTCTGACATCGACCTGAGACATTGTCCTCCTGACATTGACCTGAGACAATGTCATCCTGACATTGACCTGAGACATTGTCCTCCTGACATCGACATGAGACATTGCCCTCCTGACATCGACCTGAGACATTGTCCTCCTGACATTGACCTAAGACATTGTCCTCCTGACATCGATGTAAGACATTGTCCTCCTGACATTGACCTGAGACATTTTCCTCTAGACATCGACATGATCTGAATAAGAGGACCCTCTCTCTCTCCTCCACTAGCTCTCTCACCCCCTCCACATGTTTTTGGCAAGTTAATTTGCCACGTTTTTAGCCCCGTTTAAATGGGGCTTTTCTAATTTCAACTGTCAGGCTTATTCCGACCACAGCATCCCGTTCCAAATGTCGATCTGTATTCTTTTCCCCTCTGTCATTCTATCTGCCTTACACTCTCTCTATCTACTCTTCTCTGCTTTGCATTATACATGTTAAAATTCACCCATCCTACAGCTTTAATTCACTGTGTATAAATTCTGTTAGTTTCACGTGTATTATGTATTTTGTATTCTGCTCTGTTTTAACCGAAACCAGAATTTTTTTAATATATTATTAGACTGAAAACTTGTGGGATTTAAATTCTGTCATTGTTATCTCTCGCACTAATTCTCCATATCTCTCTCCTATATTCTCTCTCTCTCTCTTTGTCTCACTTCATCTGGCATCTCCTCTGTCAGTTTGTTTGTCTTTCTGATGGTTGGTACTTTCCCGAAGTCGAGACATGTTAGTTAAGGGATTTGCTTTGCGGAAACTAAAAATGGAAATAGTTTGTGTGTCATGTTAGATTTAACATTTACCTCTCACCCCCTCAATTTTTTTATAACATACATTTTACATACGCACAAACCCTTACACACCAAACATAATCTTGAATCAGAATTGTCTCTATATTTTTAAGGCATCAAAGGTTAAGCTAGCTTAAAATAAATTGATGTGCAGTTAACTTCATGTGAGCTCAGAAAAATTCTTCATGCTATAATTGTCTCTGAAAAAAGTTCCACATATTACTAACGGAGTTTAACAAGTAATGGTAGTCCTTTTATTGATATAACAATGTTCTATGATTTATGTTTTAATGGCAACGTTTGGGTTTCAAAAGTCGAGTCCTGTTTTTCGCGATAATAGAATTTAAATTCTCTATCTCTTTACATTTCGTCTTCTTTACTTCTTTTATTTTCACTATTTTTCATAATTTCTCCAAATTACTTCTCTCTTGCTCTCTCTCGCTCTCTCTTTCTCCCTCCCTCCCCCTCTCTCTCTCTCTCTCTCTCTCTCTCTCTCTCTTTCTCTCTCTTTTTTCGATCTCCTTTTCAAACTCTATTAAAACTCACTCTTTTTCTCCCTCCCTCAACCCCCCCTCTCTCTCTCTCCCCCTGTCTCTCTGTTGTTCTCTGTCTTTCATTCTACAAACAGCCTAACTAGATCCCCTGTTCTGATCCTAGAGCTGAGCCCCACCCAACTACCCCCACCCACAAGCCAACCCATTCAACGGCCTTTAACCTTATTTGGCAGTTCATCTTCTCAACAATGGATGCAATCTCTTATCTGGGGCCATGCAGCGGTTGTCCAAAATTCTCAAATAAATTGCCGAACAAATGGAGCTGGAACTTTCAAAACACGGTCTCTAACCATCAGGGATCCTCATTCACCATTTTTCCTACCGCACCTGCCCTTTATTCCCCCCCCCCCCCCCCCCCCCCATCCCTCGCCCAACTCATCACTTCTACAAGCCACTCGTACAGACAGCATATTGACGCGTATTTAAAAATTGAACATGTGTATCCAGATTTATAGTCTACATCCGGGTCTGAAACGTTCTCGAATCTTCTGCTAATGGCGCCGTAGTCCTACAAGATTTTACTTGTCATTTCTTGAGTGGTTAAGATGTCTTTAAGATATCGTGTCTGAAACAGAGACAGGGAGAAATTGATCTGTCTCTAAGTCGAATCTGTTACGTTGTTATTTTAAAAAGTTCTATCGTTTGGTTCAACATTAATTGTGAAGATAGTGATGTTAAAGATTTAATGTGAATCTTAAACTCAAATATAAACAGTGCACTGTAAGGTGTTACTTGTTGGATCTAATAGATATGTTATAGAGAAACTTACACAAAATTTGGAAGAAAATATTGTGTTTTTTAAAAGTATGGAATCTGCTAAACTTCTTCTAAGCTATCGATGTTGGAAGTGAACCATTAAAAAAACTTGAAGCGAACTTGAAAACAGTGGATTATGAGGGATCGATACCACGATTACTCGAGTGTGGATTGATAGAAACGATATATTAGAAGCACTGAGCCAGTAGCACGGCTACTCTAGTGTGGATTGATAGAAACGATATATTAGAAGCACTGAGCCAGTAGCACGGCTACTCAAGTGTGGATTGATATAACGATATATTAGAAGCACTGAGCCATCAGCGTACCACAAAAAAAAACCCATCAGTAGAAGCAAAATTTATTTATGATCCAACACAATGGCGGACTGAGGTGAAAGTAAGGACCAGGAGAGAATAGAGGGACTGAAAAGAGGAGAGGAGAGAGAGAGAGAGAGAGAAAGAGAGAGAAAGAGAGAATTTAGTGGCTCATTCCTTAAATAGTTTAACGCTCTTGTTTAACGTGTTTATTTTTTAGGTTTATTCTGCTAAAGAATATTTTAATGAATGATTTTGTTGACAATAATAATAATAACGGATTTAAATCACTTCATGGGAGCTATCTGTCTTTCCAGCTCTGTGTGCACTCTTAAAAACGTGTGAAGCCATAAGAGGCATACACAGTGTTGTTGTTGTTGTTTTTTAATGGATCATTAGCTTGGATTAAATTTTACTCCGTCTTCCTAACGTGGATAATCTGTTTATATAAAAAAAAAAAACTTTAATTATACAAATTATTCAGGCGAGTTTTGTTCAATTGATGTTTGAAAATTCAAATAAATGTTAGACTTATTATAACGCAATGAACATGAATTATATTTTCTGTCTCACCTTCAGATATTTCCTTATTTGGATGATCATTAAAATGTGTATGTAAAATAACATTATGGCGATCATGCCGTAAGAAAAAAAAAATGATCCCAAGGCCCATAAGTAAATGATCACAGAAAGAACGCTCATCATTAAATTAGTAGGTAAACTTAGGATTTTATAGATCTACTTATCTCAGCTTTAGGGACATTCCGATTTTCGGCACTGTAACATAAGGAGTCTCATTAACATTTTTGTAAAAAAAAAAAAAAACCAGACTACTACTATAGAATTTAATGTTACTAACTTATCTAATGTTTATCTCATTGAACACTTAAGTTGTTTGCTGTTGTTGTTTTTTATAAATATTTTATATTTTAATTTTAAGCACATTTATTTTCATGTAACATTTTTTTATTTTTAATATTTTTGTGTTTACGTCCAAAAATAAGATAAAATTTCTTAAACTGTCATTTAAGCACCCTTTCATTACTAAGCAGAACTCTTTTCTCTGTAAAAAAATCATAAATAGCTGTTCAGCTGGAATACATTGTGATCCGGGGGAAAATCAAGGGTTATCTAGCCCTGAAACTTGAACATAAAGTACAACAAAATGGAGGATGGATTCATCTTTATTTAGTGAATGACGTCATCCATTTTTGGTGTCACTGAGCTCATTCATGTGTGTGCTGGCAGTCATCAAACATGCCAGTGTCTCACAATACACCTCAGCAAGTCAATTTTCTTGACTTGGTCCCCCAGTCACCCCAGGGGAGCTCACTCGCGCGGTTTATTAAAATGACAAGTTGGGTGAATCTAGAGTCTTTCCCCCTTGTGTTAAGGGTGTTTCTCCCAAGGAGTCATTTCATACTATCTAATATGTTGTGTTGATCAATCCCCACATACCTGATTACTTCAGACATATACATAACATGTGAGGGGGAAAATGCACTTTGTCTTGTATATGTATTGCTTAATCAGTTGTCACTTTAAGAGGCACGAACAACCAATTACATTATTTTATTTTTTAAGGAATTTAGTTTTTGACTAAAAATTTAATATCTTAACTTTAAAGTGCACATATTTATTTTTACATCACTAAACCCGAAATGTTTACAATTTCTCAAGGATTTTGGATAAACTTTGTTACGATTTTCTAAAAAAAAAAAGAAATTGTTAAGAAAATATGTTCATGTTTATTCTCTTGTGTCGATGCAATTGGGAGATGGTGGATGCGACAGATACCATCAATATTGACCAAAAGTTTTCATAAACGTACCAAACATTTCATGGACTGTCACCAGGACTGTGAGACTGCCTTGAGGTTTAGGATTTCATTTCCCGCCTTTCGTTCTTACTCGTCTGCCTCCAAGCCCCCAGGCCCTGCCCTCTTTAACGCATTAGTGTACTGGAAGTTAGTTGAGTTGTGGCAGACCAAAGGATGGAGTTAGGGCCCATAAATAGATATCATAAGCAATATCATTACATTTGAACCTGTATCAACACGACGGACTTCAACATTACACTGAAATTTTATCAACACGCAGGTGTTGAAGTAGATTTTGGATCCTTGATATATAATTATTGTATTTGCTGAATTGAAAAAAGTTGTTTGTTAAATAAGGACCTTTTTGATGTACTCGGACCAGGATATGTGTCGAGATTTCGTGTTGAAATATTGAGTTTGATGTACAATTGTAAGTTATAAGATGTAGTGATTCTAAATATCATTTGAAGCTAACATAAATTTATAACATTCATTCAGTGAGTAAACTCTCTCAACATTCATTAACTTAACGCTTGTAGCATTTACTGACTAGACTCTACAACACTACAAGATATATCTAGGCACGAACCAACGCGTCTGCAATGTTCCCACTTATTTTGTTACTAACGGGACAAAACTGAATGTGGTATTTCTAGACCAAACATTTTACCGGATTACTTCCCTTGGATTCTAAATTTAATCCACTTTCTCACTGCGTAATCATGTTTCAATATTAAAATTACATGAGCAAATGAAATCAATTAATTATTCAACGTTAATTAGTGTTGTTGTTCAAAGTGATTCTCTATTTTAGAATGAAATATGAACTGTGCATAATCCATTTTGTTTATAGGCTATTCTAAAAGCAAACCTAAATTGAATATAAGCCAGCGGTTGACAGGAAGTCAATTATTTAAAATGTCTTGATTCTAAAATATTAAGATGTCAATGTTTGCTAAATGTTTAGCCATTAGTTTCTATTTATCTATTTTAAAACTAATTGTCTACGTCACCGGTAAAATAACTTCGCATCTTGTACACGAGATCATGTACACGAGATCTTGTACACGAGATCTTGCACACTAGATCTTCCACACGAGATCTTGCAAACGAGATCTTGCACACTAGATCTTGCACAGGAGATCTTGGATTTTGTTTAAAATCACCAATGTTGGGGATGATATTAAAATTGCAAATATTGATTTATTGACGTAGTGGGGCGACATCCGTGCTATGACGTTACTTGAAGAAAACACCAACGGCCTTGACATGATGCACCGCACTCAAAGATTAACGGCTTCTTTCTACGAGCGAACGCGCCGTCTTTGATTTTCTGTTTTTAGAACAAATTAGAAAACTCTCATCCAATGATTTATTGCTGTTTTCTTTTAACTCGGAAAAATATTTTTAAAATTCTTTTATAACTTTAAAATTAGCATTTTCAATAAAATATTTTTATGTTTTATTTTTTAAATGGACTTAAAAAGAACAACCTTTGTATGACAGGCTGGGTATTAGAGAAGGAGTAGAACATGGAATATTTCACAAACCTTTCAGAGTGTGTGATTGAACAAAAAGTGGGGAGTAATAAGTTCATTTACTTTATTTTGTTTTTGCTTTCATCATAAATTCTTGGCTAACTGCTGCTTTCTGATATTGACGGTAAATCACAATTGCTGTAAGTTTATCACTTGCCCACACAAAAGTCTCAAATTCGGTGGCAGAAAATAAATCAAGATGGTTTAAGTTTCAGTATACGCTATATAAATTTAAATCTTTATGAAACTTCTAAATGATAATTAAAAAAAAAAAATTTCCCATAAAAAGTTACTTCCGATTTTTTAAAAATTACAAAATTTTCAACATTACAAATTTTATTTTTACATTCTGGAGCAATTCTAACATACAATCTACCATTTAAAAAAATTAATATGAAGAAGTCTTAACAATCGTACCATTATCGCTTGCTTGGAATCTAACAATTATCATCAGACCGTGCCGTGAAATCGGAGTGTAATATATACACGATTGCTGTTCGTTTGTGTAAAGTACAGCTTATTCCACGCATTGTAGAATAAATAGAAGTGCAAACACGCTATTTAATCAGGATTTATGTGCGTATTATAAGGCTGTTTTATAAATTAAGAAACGTTCATGACTCCATAAATAACGATAAGTTTCGAGATAACCTCGTTTTGCTTTCATTGAATAAATAATTTTAATGAAACGTTAAGACGTTTTCTGCACATAAACTTGCGGCACTCATCTAATCTACATTGTGCTATTATTAATTAACAAGAAATGATAAATGAAATACTACCATCATTATCTCAAATATACTAATATTTAATTAAAACCTTCAATGACAGCTATTGTCAACGTGACACAGGTCGGCATGTTTTCATTGGCTCAAATCTAAAATATTTAGTAAAATAAAACTTTAAGTGACGTCATCTTATTGTACTACTGTGAAAAGACAGTCACCATGTCATGAGACGTTTGAGATTGTTTTGTTACTATGAGAGAGAAAAATCAAATGTGAACGATAAAATATTTTGTTTACACATTTATTCCAAGCTTGCATCAAGAAAACATTTTGTCTAGGTATAAACCTTAAGATTACCAGCAGTAAGAAAGGTGATAATGATACAAACACCAATTTTACTATCAGCAAGAAAGGTGATGATGATACAAAAACCAATAATGCTAGTAGTAAGATAGGTGATGATGATACAAACACCATCTTTACTAGAAGTAAGAGATTTATGAGCTTGACAAAAGTTATCTACGTGTATAAGTTGGAAATCTAATGTTTCACGCTTGCTTATCAGAATACAGTATTGTTGGTTTTTAGTAGGGTATATGAAGCATTGTGTTTCCAGAATCATTTTCACATTGCAATCTGTTATTTCCATTGATATGCTCATTGCTAAAATTCCTTTTCGGTGGAAAAATTGATTTCCTACACTACCTATTGATGATTTATAGTTACAATATGTTAAATTTATTGTTTATTTAATTGTAAACATAATAATTTTTTTTTGGGTCCCATAACCTTTTTTTTTTCGAGGTCGTAGGGGATTCTAATGTTTCCATTAGAACATTCTCGGGCTTAAATACACACTTGCGGCGCCCATCCCTCTCCAGGTCAGTGGAAGACTTTCTTAGCGTTAGTCATTTCTCATCATTTTTATAGTGGCTCTTAGTGGGCTCGATCCCACGCGTGTGAGGTGAGCGCATAATTGACTTCGCTACCCAGCCACCGTCGACATAATGACCTCTGTAAAAAAAAAAGAAAAAAGAAAAACATAACGCACTGAAGCATCTGATTTCATTGTTTTCTTACAAATGAACGTAACAGAGTACACTTAAGTTTCAAGTCTGCAAATACATGTTCCTAAATTTTCATGCCTAGAATATAAAGCATGTCTGGATAGGCATATTTATGTCTCTCTTTTGGATAGAGGATAGTGTCTAATTAGGGGGTCAAGCATTTGTGACGATGAGTGACTATGGGGACGGGGGGGGGTAAAAGAAATGTTACGTCACATAAAATAAATGGCGCAATTTTAAATACAATTTCCACTTAACTAATTTATTGCTTGCAATTTATTTAATGACGTTTTAAAAGCTTCACATGTGTTAGGATTAGGGCTGTCAAGGGTAACGGTTGCCGTCGAATTACCAGGTTAGTGCCGCCGTAGGAAATGTTTTGGTCCCCGAAATCTGGGTACGTGTGGTTCCCTCTGGGCTCCATCTCATACCTTGAGCCTTTTCCGGGTCCAAAGACCTTGAACTATGTCTCCAAAATGATCGAAATGTAGCTTATCCAACAGCAACAATGCTGGCTGCATTTATGAATACCAATACCATACTTGGAAAGTTGAAACTTCTCGCAAATATATGTTTTACTGCAAGTAAAAAAGAAGCCAAACCAGATGGTGGGATCGAAATAATACTTTAATGAGATAGACATATGCCACATGATACTTAAAACTGTACAATTATATCAATGCAATAATTTTTGTGTGTGATGATTTTGAGTAGCATCTGAGTATTTTTTAAAAAATACGATCTAGCCTAACTATTATAAATAATAATAACCCATTTTCAGACCATGACGGCCTATGGGACAAGTGAAGTAGCGTTCACTAATTTCATTAAGCCACCACAAACGAGCAATTGTTTGGCTAGCACAATGCCCGGGGGCCTTACCAACACCGAGGCCAGAGCCCATGACTCTTTTTTGCCTCGGTTCGACAGTCCAGTGCACTACCGCTAGACAACCTTGCCCCTTCCTATTTGGTCTATCTAAATGGTGTACAATCAGTATGGTAAGGTAGGATTCTATTTTTACACTAAAATACTGACTATATCATCGGTATGTGGCAAATCTTGGTGGATTGTTTATGGAAAGGAAACATCTTCAGATTTAGCAGCGATATTAGGTTCAGGAGCATTGCTGTGTATTAAAATCTGGACGGAACAAAGGGTTGAAAAATAATTTGGGCTTGATTTAAATTTTAAAAGTTAAAGGTTTGGCTCGCAAATGGTTGGGGATGTCATTACTGTTACCACCTGCCCACAGGTGTTGATGCGCCTTGCTGAAAAATTTTAACAAGCTCGCGCCCTTTCCATTCCCTTGTGTTTCTTGTGTAGGCAAAGAAAAAAAAACGCATTTAATCAGAGGTAAAAAAAATTTGTCAGTATGTAAATTTAAATTTATCAATTAAAAAGTTACTACCTCCGCCAATGTTTCCTTTAAGCTGTGTGGCTGCGCGGCCGCGCATTTCTCTTGCGGACGCCGTGTAGTGGTTAAGAATAACCCTGCAGAAAATTGTGTAGTATTACACAAAAAATGGATGCTTTGCAGCTTTGCTCAAAACTTTTGGTTAAAAAACTTTTCATAGGAACCAACAAACCTTATAGGAAACATTGACCCCGCCTAGTGGCTGCTGGGCCCTGTGACCTCTTGAACGTGACGTCATTGTTGTTTACATTTTCTTTGAACGTTCAGATTTACTGTAGTTTTAGTTTATGTGTATGACGAATGAATTAACAGCAGGAATAAAAGTTAGTAGAATACAATAGTATGTATTTGGAAGTATACTGTTAGCTACTGCGTGAAATGAAGTGAATGGATGGATGGTGGCTAGGTTGCATTCAATAGAGGTCATGACCGCGAAAAGTGTGCGGCGTTTTGGTCGACTACCAGCACAGCTTTTTTCAACAATTTTGACAGCCCTAGTTACGATTAAGGATGTACCAGACTTCGGCTCCGGCAATTCTGGAATCCGTCAAATTTTACAAATCTGTCTCCGGCAGAACTCACTTCATAAATCCGGCTGGCCTATAGAGCCAAAAAAATAAATATATAACGGCTCCGGAAACTCCGGGATCCAGCCATTTTTGCTAATCCAGCTCCAGCTTTGGTTTCACCGGATTTTACTTCAAAAACTGCCCGAATCCAGCTTGGGTCGGATTTTAAAAATTTGCATCCAGTATACCCCTTGTTACGATATTAAATAGAATGCAGACTTAAATTAAATACATATTAAAATTTCAAAAAATATTTGAAAAATGCTTATTTTCAATTATCAAATACGGCTTTTTTCAGGGGGGGGGGGGAGTCAAAGCTTTGTGACGTAATATTGGAGGAGGGGATCTAATATTTTGTGACGAAGTGGGACGAGGGGGAAGGAGGGTTGAAAGTTGGCCAGAACCGCGTAACGTCCGTTATGGACGGGGATGACATTCAATAGCGCTTTTGTTATAAAATTACACACAGTTATGGCTATATCGATACTGATCAAATAACTTTCATTATGGCTTTTTTCTTATAGAAATATGGCTAAACGGTTATGGCTATATCGATACTGATTAAATAACTTCCATAATGGCTAATGTTATAGAAACATGAACACCCGCTCACAAATTGCATAGTGAGAGGGCCAAAAAAAAATATGTATTGAATAGCCATTGGCTGGTAACAATATTGACTAGGAATGTGGATTAACGCTCTCCAACGCGTCAACTGGTCAGAAATTAGGTTCCGTGTACGGACCGCTCACAACAAGCCATCCATTGCTCAATTCTTCGGATTTCGATTTTCGATACAAAATATTGTGAGTGGCCTGCCAAGTAAACGCATGGACTCGCCAAACGCTCGTGTTCCTTGTTCAGTCCTGTTAACACTTCGCGAGTCTTGGCCGGTTTCACGCAACTGAATCCGCCTTAAAATAAGCATTTTTGTTGGCTTTTTTCTACTTTGGTTTCTTTGTCAATGCCGCTGTTCTGTACTTTTGTTACTTGCTTGTTCTCTACAAGAACGGTTAATGAAATAATGACATCCAAACGATGTCTTTGAGATGTCATAAATTTATTGTGTCCAACTATAATGTTAGAAAATAAAGTGGGGTTTTGTAAATAATTTTTTTATTAAAAGAGCTACGATACAAGCAAGTATCGCTTAGTAAGAACAAAATTATTGCACTGGGTATGCAGCAAGATTTTAAAGTGCGGATACACAGTATAAAGCTGGCTTTTAAATAATTGCATTTATGTCATGAAGAAAGACGATAATTTGAGAGTAAAAATCTGATCCTAACGGTCGATGGCAAATATGCTTAGCAACACTTTAAAAAAAAAAACTATAATAATACCAATTATTTATCCATCTTTGTATAATGGATGCGTGGAGTCTAGAGGCAGTATTCTGGTTACTTGTTGTATCAAGCTCAACGTCGCCGAAGATCCTTCATACAGAAGTTATTTATGGGCCCCATGTACCTAATACCTGATATTGGAAAAGCAACAAGATGCAGATCGATATATGGCGGCACTCCATCAGGCCGGCTTAAATCAGTCTCGAATGATGTCCTGTGTCAAAACGAGAATAGTCCCTAAACAAGTCGTTTCACCAACGGACTTCAACGGCATCGGCACTGCTACAATCTTCTTTTTTTTTCTTCTGTGCTATGCACTTTTGAGCAACTGTGTTCAAAGACAGGAAGTACATCTAACTTGTTTTATTTGTTAAATTTAGGATAGCGTGTGTGGTAAAGCACTAATGTGCGAATAAGGATAACTTCAAGCTATGTGCAAACGTAAACATATAAACACACAAGCAACACAAGTCTTCATATCATATTGAAACGGATGATAACAGGACAGTGATATTAAATTTTAGTGGTGTACCAGCAGTGACAGTAATGGCGATACCGTATGATATTGAGCGGTGTAAACTTTTGCTTTCAAAGTGAATACCATACAGTCAAGGCAATGCCTGGGATTTAAAAGCTGACATGGATTTACAACGACAGAAATCTTCACCTGAAACAAGATTTTCGGAAGGATGTAAAGGCGGAGCCACTCACAGTTCACTCGGTGCAATGACGTCAGTTCCGGAGCAAGATGGAAAGCACCTATGGTCTCACTCACAAACTAAAAAAGTAACCGTCGCTAAAAGTCCCGGCCATTTTAAAGATGTATCCGCGAAAAGAAAAGTGGTTTTGGGAACCTTGACGAGAAACTCTTGGCCTGTCTCTGTATCTAAAGGGTAAGTTCCTCTCAATTTTCTTCACGTTTGATTGCAAAAGGTGGCATAAAAAAACTGTACAAATTTATTAAAATCCTTTTGAAATCGACCATAAAATATCTTTCATTACAGAGAATAGATTTTTCATTTTTCGGGGGGGGGGGGGGGTTAGTTAAGTGGTGGGGGAGGGGGTTATATGAATTCTCTAAAAACTTTCTTGTAATTGATATCGATTGTTAAGTTGAATTTCAATAACTGTTAACAGAAGCGTAACAACGAATCGGCATCGCGGCAGTTGCCAAAGGCGACGAGGACTAACCCTTCCATTTTTTTTTCAAATTTAATATTTTCCTACTATTTGAATTTTTTAAAAAAATATCCATTTGTCAAAGACGCCAAAAATAAATTAACCAAGGGCGCCTAAAATCCAGTTACGCTACTGACTGTTTAAGTATTAATAATCACGTTGTGTGATTTTAAAAGCCTCGTATATTTTAAATCCATTTTGCTTCACACACACTAAAAATAAAAAGTGCAGAATTTTCCAATACATAGAAAATATCTCAGCATGAGATGAAACGTTCCTTGCTGGTTCCTGGTGCAATCCACTTAGATGCTGGTATTAACTTGGATTAAGTTTTGGGAAATTAATTTCTTTAGCTAGAATTATAGGAATAACATTCTGTGAAAACGTGTAGGCATTTATTACTTTTTATGTAGACATTCCCGGTTGCTACAAGTGTGTTTTATTGGGTCTGCAAAGCAGTCCAACTGTTGAGTGTCTGGTATCTGCTTGTAATCTGGTTTAATTATTGTAACGTGTCCATCCACATCTCGACTCAGTGCCTTATAGAACATCACATCAGATATCCCAAGAATTTCCACACCTCGACTCAGTGCCTTATAGAACATCACATCAGATATCCCAAGAATTTCCACACCTCGACTCAGTGCCTTATAGAACATCACATCAGATATCCCAAGAATTTCCACACCTCAACTCAGTGCCTTATAGAACATCACATCAGATATCCCAAGAATTTCCACAC
>MUZC01004730.1:60169-75539 GCA_002072015.1 Radix auricularia | reverse complement strand
CATCAGATATCCCAAGAATTTCCACACCTTGACTCAGTGCCTTATAGAACATCACATCAGATATCCCAAGAATTTCCACACTCTGACCCAGCATATTTATGTCAGTGATGTGAAGGAATTATGCAGGGGGAGTAATCAAATATAATGCATGTCTTCGTTCATTTTAGAAAAAAAAACTGGATTAAAAAAAAAATCTAACGTTTTCTACTCAGCCTTTGATAGTTCTTCTTTCAATTATCTGATAAATATTTTTATATTATTTTCTTACCCCTTGTGCTAGAATTTTTATTCTGTTTGAATGTGTGCATCACATTAAGTTCAAACAAATAGTTCAAATAAAACAAACATTTTTTCTTATTATTTTCTATGCATTTTATATTTTATATAATCACAACATCAATTTTTTTTAAAAGTATTTTCAACGTTATATCATTGTTCTTTTAAGAACTTGGGATATTTTTTTATATTTTTAAACATAATAAATAGATAACTTAAATATAGTTTATTTTACCCGCCGATCAATATCGCATCTAACAAAGGGAAATAAATGTTTTTTTATTACTCTCAAGGTAAAAGTAGAGTTGTCCATAATTTAAAACTTGCCGTTTCTTATAAAAATCGAACTGAGATCTCCAGTACTGACAACATTCGGTCAAAGAAAGTTCTAACCTTTAAAATAGCTCACGAACTCAACTC
Organism: Radix auricularia; assembly: GCA_002072015.1. Classification (NCBI taxonomy): domain Eukaryota; kingdom Metazoa; phylum Mollusca; class Gastropoda; family Lymnaeidae; genus Radix; species Radix auricularia. The sequence continues at coordinate 74,843 of MUZC01004730.1, read as the reverse complement.
CTCCAGGAATCTAAAATAGATTTTAAAACTGCGGTGTGTTTGGTATTAGGCCCACTTAGAATCTCTTGATTATCAAAGTGCTGCCTTACGTTAAGGTAATAAATGAGGTAAAACGTATTAAGATAGGAAGACAGAAATATACGGGTTGAGGATGTCTGTCTGAGGATTTGGAGAAATATGTTTGACATTCGCAGTCTGATCTGTCACTATTCAGACTTATCTATATAGATGCTGTGTTTTTTTTAAATATGTATTTACTACTATATGTATGTATATATCTCTCTATATTTATTTGTGTGTATATGTCTCTTTTTGTCTCACTTTCATTTTATTTCCACATTTTATCGGCCTCTTTATGATGTAATTATTTCTCCCACTGATTCAATTAGTTTTACATTCTTAAATCAATTGATTTACTAATCGTATGTTATTAGTTAAAACTCTCTGTATTTTAGTGTGTGATGCTTATGTCATTATATGATATTCACCGTACGTAATAATGTTATACTAAACGTATGTAATAATGTTATACTCAACGCATGTTATAATGTGATTTTACACCTATAACTTATACTAAATAATAACCAGGATCAATTTTCCTTTTATTTTGTATCTGACTTTCAAAATTTCCGTTACTCTCAATGTCATATTTCAATGTCATGTGTTATGACATTATTCAATTCAAACGTTGTTGTGTACATCATGTTCCATCTTTATTTCAAACGTTGTTGTGTAAATCATGTCCCGTTCTTAACCTGAAAATGATTAGCTATGAACTCATTCTGAGACTTTCAATTTTTATAATTGCACATACGTAACTCATATATAAACTATACCTAGTCATCCTTGTGTGAGAACTCGAAGAATAGCTGGTGAGATAGCAGCGTAACATGACAATCACCTAAACAATTGTTTTAGTTTTAAATAGTAAGAGTTATTCTCCTGATCGTTGTGTGACAACAATTTATCAACGACCATCCATAGTGAAGGTCTGGGCCAATATTTTAGAAGATATAAAAGTTATTTCAGCTTCCATTTAGCGGGACATGTTTTTTTGGTGTTTGGAAGAAAAAATGCAAGCCGCACTTGGTGCACCTGCCTTACACTTACTCCGATGTTTTTTTTTCTCATTACACGAGGCTTTTCGTATATGTATCCAAGGTTTCTGCTTCATTTCTCTCATCTTTTGAAACATTTAGCAGTGCTCCAACATTCATCCTAGACGAATCCAACATTTTGGTTCCTAAAAAAATTTGAATAATGTTCAACATTCATCCCAGACGAATCCAAGATATTGGTTCCTAACAACATTTTTACAATGTCCAACATTCATCACAGACAAATCCAACATCTTGGTTCCTAGCAACATTTCTACAATGTCCAACATTCATCCCAGACGAATCCAACATCTTGTTTCCTAACAACATGTTTATTATCTCCAACATTTATTACAAGTTTCCCAACATTTCTCCCAGCTTCTTCAACATCTCATAGATTACTTTACCTCCCCTCCTTGAGTTTTATTTCCTTTGTAACTTTCCGGTTATTTCCACTCTTCATTCATCAGTCACTAAACTCTTGAATTCCACGTGTACTCGTATTGATCTCTGAACTCAGCAGAGTCAGTACATTTACTAAATTGATTCTCTCTTCAATCTTTAAGGGGGACTTCCATTACACTTTTAGTCACGTTAAAAATGATCAAATCAACTTGGATACTTTAAAATGACCGCCCTATAATTCCCTAGAGTAAACTCATCTTTCGTAAACGTGTGGGTTAAAAAGTGCACTCCCGTGATGAAAGAAAACATGGAAGAGGAAAATTAATTAGCCTGAGATAAAGAGGATTGTTTATTTCCTTTTGAAAGTTTCTCATAGACAAAAAAAAATTAAAGAGTGATATGTTAATTTAAACTAAAGTGCGCCATTGACTTAGTACGTGCATTTTCAATTTATTAAGATGTCTCAAAGGAACTCAAGCTTGGGGGAGCATCATTACACATAGGGTTTGTGTGAAATGGTTTAAGTTTATGTTGCTATCCTTTTCAATAGCCTTTGTGTCACGTTGGTTGAGTCAAGCTTGGAGAGTATCATTACACATACGGTTTGTGTAAAAATGTTTTATGTTTCTATCCCTTTCAATAGCCTTTGTGTCACGTTCGTTGTTGTTTTTTCTTTTTAGAGCCGTGCCAGCTTACAAAGATTCAGACACAAACTTTGAGGAAAAGAATGGTAATAATTAGTGCTGCGGAAATTAACGATTATTTTCTCGATTAATTGATAAAAATGATATAGTTTAAATATCGATTAAAAAATGTTAATCGATAAAAATTCGATTACAATTTAAGACAATATTTAGACTATAATATTTTTTTTCAATTTATAAAAAAAAAATTAATGCTATGAAATTAATCGTTAATTTTTGAAAAGTTATGGATTAAATTTAAATTAATCGTTATCAGCCCAATTTTTAAAAAATATTTTTATAAGCGTACCATGCATATTTTTCACACCCATTTCTCCCAATGGAATTGTTCAACAGTTCTGATTTATTGCTGAAACATTTTTGAAACAGCTTTTGTAACAATTCTGAAAAAATTCTGAAACAGTTCTGAAATAATTCTAAACAATTCTGAAACAATTTTGTAAAAGATTTTTAACAGTTTTGAAACAGTTTTGTGTAATAGTTCTGTGGCAGTTCCGTAAACACTATGTCACAAAAGTGCTAAAAATTTAAGAACTTAAGATTAATAACGTAATAATTTCATTTTTTTGAAAATCAAAGTCTATGAGATCTTAAAAGCTGTCTCGTAACTTACAGTTACAGTTTTTTTATGTTCACTAACACAAAGGTCACAGATTTCTCATATTCACCGACACAAAGGTCACAGTTTTCTCATGTTCAGCGATGCAAAGGTCACAGTTTTCTCATGTTCAGCAACACAAAGGTCACAATTTTCTCATGTTCAACAACATAAAGGTCACAATTTTGTCATGTTCACCGGCACAAACATTTACAATTTTCTGATGTTCACCAAGTTTCCTTATTTCCTTCTCACACAAACAGTCGCAGTTTTTTCATGTTTACAAACACAATTAGACGCAATTTCCGTAGAACTTTGGGATTGTTATCTGAATTTATTATTCAGTTACAAGGTCGGGAGAGGGGGGGGAGTGTTTGGAAAAATGAAGAAACGTAAAAATTTAGTTCTAAAAGAAAAAAATCTGGAGAATTTTCTCTCTTCTTGTCTTACTTACCTACTGCAGCTCAAATAGCTTACGATGTAGATAAACTGTTTACTACCTGTGACGTAGGGTGATGTATAAGTTTTAACGTGTATGTTACGATGATGACTTTGAATTTTTAAAAATCTATATTGGTTTTATCTGGAACTAAATCAAAGACATCCGCTAAAGGACTTCAATTTTGAAAACATTCACTAAGTGGAATTTCAATCACACATCGTATGATAGAACGTTTAGAAAAAAAAAACTGTAGCTCTTTGCAGTGAATGTTCAAAGTTCTCATACTCTCAAGCAGAGAACAGGTGAGCAATAAAAATACATTCTCGTGTTTCTTCCCATTGAAGCCCCTTGAGTACCACCTCGGCTGCCCGGTGAAAGGTTCAAACTTAAGTCGAGAGAAATGCTGTTAGTAGGGGCAAAGTTTCCCCGTCCACAGAATGTTTGAAAATATACGTTTGAAAAATATAAAGTAAAAGTTAGTTTTTACCTAGTCATGGAACTTGGATGTTGAAGTAGTCGTGTGCTGAAATGAATGTATTGAGAGGAGATGAATTGAAGTTGTGAGATAGTAAGATTGAATAGCTTATTTTTAACACGGTTGAGTGAAGATGTAAGATACGTTTTAAACATAGGAACTCGTGGGGGAATTTTTGACAATGTTAACGCTATTCTAAGCACAAGTTTGTTTGCTTTTTATTTTTATTTTTCGAAACAATTTTATTCACAGTAGAAAGTATACTGTTTCAACTTGGACCAATCTTTAATCCTATATCTATAGATGAATAATTAAGCGTTTTCAGTTTAAAAAGAAAAGATTCTTGCTTTCCTAACAATAAACTTCGCAGCTTAAGAAACATATATTGCCATATTGGAAGTATTCCAAATTAACATGGAAATATTTCCTTTTATTACCATGAACACAGTCTAACATTATAAACATCAATTTAAACTCAGTTTAAATTGGAAATATTCGGGACAGCTTAGTGATTTTGTTTGGCATAAAAGGACTTATTTTACAGAGGATTAATAGTCGACTCAAAAAAAGGCAATAAAACGAGTAGACCTGATAGGCCAACTTTCTGGACACAAACATGATGTTGTTCCGTGCCCTTGCCACAGCCCTATGCATAGGGCCCGCCTTGCTTGTCATCTTTGATTAGATTTAATCGTTTTTTATTCCTTAATCTCTTTTTTAAAGTTGCAAACTCAATCAGCGCTTTCATTTGACAGCTTTATGAGGTAGCTGCGTTCGATAAACATTTGGCCTTAAAGTGCTGTAAATCATCTATGAAATGGTGTCCCAGAGATGTACGGTAAACTATTGATTAACAGTGCTTCAACTTTTAATGTATTCATTAATATAATTTTTTTCTCTCGAAACTTCAGGTATTTTTATCAAATGAAAAAGAGCCCAATGCTTTCAAATATTCATGTTTCTAAACTCAATAAATTATGCTTAGAATCACGAAGTGACAAGCCAACATCTCTTCTATTTGTCTTCAACTTTCTCTCTGTTAAACACACCCTGTCACTGTCATCATAGTTTATTGATATTCATATATTCTTAACTTAGCTCTCAGTTTTGGTTATACATGTAAAATTCCATTAATTTCTTAGAACTTCCATGTTCATCTGTTTATTTCCTGAAACATTCACTTACCGAAATATTCTAAGAAGCTTGTAAAAACTTGGCATAAGTCTTTCGTCAGTTGTCATTTGATATTATTCATTTGCGGAGGTCATTTGTCATTGGACAGTAGCCACTAGTCGGACACTGAGGGAATTCTAACGAGGTCTCTGAACACTTGGGTTACTGTTTGTACCTAGTTGTTTATTGAGTCTGATCAAAAAGGAATTGTGACTAATGTTCCTTAAGACTGCGCAGCTGCACGGCGGCGTACATACCTTACTGACGCCGCGCAGCAGTTTTGAATTAAAGCGCAGCAAATTTTGTTTAATATTGCACAAAAAGTAGATGCTGTTCAGCTTTGAACACGCTTCTTTTTTTACTTTGCACAAGTATCAACGAACCCTACCTATAGGCAACATGAGATTGACGCTAAGTGACCCTTTCTTTTCTTGTCATAGATTTTAAATATTAAAATAATATGTTCTACGATTTAATTCAAGTAACTGGTTTTTAATATTGTCCATCCCCTGATATCCTTACTTGATGAAGAGTCATACATCTACACGAATGTCACTTGGTACAATAACATAACGTTCTTTCAGCACTCGCTATCCAATCATAATTCTTCGCATAGCCGCGTATATTACTACATACTTGATTATAAACATCAATGTTTCGGTTTTCCCATTTCAAGAAAGGGGCCAAAAACTCTACAAAAAAAAAAACTGAATAAAATACCAAAGTTCAGTGTAGGGGAGGTAATCCAAGCCAACTGTGAAAGCCAGTAAGGTTCACGTGCGTTAATATAAATACCATGACAACGGTGAAATCTGGTTCTTACTTTTGGGGGGAGCACGCGGTGGGGTTGGAGGTGGCTTAAAGAGGTTAAGACATCGAAGGAGGTGCAGGCCATCAATACATTGACAAGTCAAATAAATAACAACGTCCTCACTCAATCGACGGACGGCGGATCTGGGGAAGAGCAACAAACTTCAAGGAGTTGAAATGTTTGAGATGTGCTATCTCTTATAGCAACGAAAACAGTTTCTTTTCAAATACGGTTTTTATGCAGGCTTAGGATGGCGTTGGGCCAAAACATGGTAACTGTTAATGGTTTATTTAGTTAATGTTGTTTTGAGTACTTTTTTTTCTTTCATTTTTTAAAAAATAATGCAATCTTTCGATACTCTGCACAATTTTACTTTATTCATCGTGTTTATGGAATTTTAAGGCAGCTGTAGCGGAATGCACGCCTTACCTTAAATACGTGAATAGATATACATATACATATACATAGAGATAGAGAGGGTGGTGAAAGTAGGAGGGAGGTGATAGAGATGAAAGGAGTGAGAGAGATACATTGATGTAGATGAAGGAAGCATATGTTTGAAGCACTTAGGGCATGCAGGGCTGAAGCGTAATCATCATCCTTAATTAGCAGTGAGATGGGTAGATAATTGAGGAATCGGTAGAGTGAGACGAGTTAGTAATCTCCCTTATACAGCTCCTACCAAAACCTCAGTGCACCAGAGATGCCATCATGCAACTCCTTGCTGCGTGCTCCCAGCCCAATAGCCTCATAACTATGTAAGATCGCCAGGCTGTAGGTTCAATCCTTATATCGTCATTTAATCTGCAATCAGTGGTGCATCTAGGGATTTATAGGGATTTTGGGGCCCGGGGGGGGCATGGGCTCTTTTGGGGGCCCTGCATACATGGCGCTGACGTAGTATATAATGTGGAGATAAATTCGGACACTTCTTTTGGCCCGCCCCCTCTATTGGGGGCAGGGGGAACTTTTCAAATAGGACCCCCCCCCCCTCCGCCTACTCTAGCTACTCTACTGTCTATGATACGAGCTCTAGCACGGAACAAGCATGTTTTACACTGTTAATTTCTAGGAGTATCTACAACCGCCACCCACTCCTTTAGAACGTGCAGTTTTCGTTCGGTCTGCTCTATCATGAATAAAAACAAAGCCCATGGGATATCCTTAAAGTGGCTGGAGTGGATTAAACAAATAACTTGTTGCATTGTTTACTTTCTTTTTTTTCTTTTTCTTTTTCCCCCTCATGAACAGGTCTGAATCTCCGATTGCAATGTTCTTAGATTTCCAAAAACAAACGCGTAGAAGTGTAGAAATGCTAAAATCTTTAAGATATAATTAATTGGTTTTTTTACCTTTTTTCTTTCATGTATTGTTTTGGAACAAAGGTGTTCCTCTAGTTAAAAGTTACGCACTGGGAATTGTGTGGAGGCTAAGCCGTTCCTTATTGTTATGCATTAATTATTGGGGTATTTCAATGAACATCTGAAAGATAAGATCTTTCATTACTTAATATATAAAAGTAGTCAGTTTATGTTTTGCGATTAGGTCATTGATGAAGTTAAAGCCAAGGAAGTGATACATGAACGATATGAAATGTACGTTGCTATAAGTACATAATAGTAGGTCATGACCTACATGAAATGTGCACTGCTATAAGTACATAATCATAATAGTAGGTCATGACCTACATGAAATGTGCACTGCTATAAGTACATAATAGTAGGTCATGACCTACATGAAATGTGCACTGCTCTATGTACGTAATATTAGGTCATGACCTACATGTCATGTGCACTGCTATAAGTTCATAATAGTAGGTCATGACCTACATGAAATGTGCACTGTTCTATGTACGTAATATTAGGTCATGACCTACATGAATTGTGCACTGCTATAAGTCCATAAATAGTAGGTCGTGAATGACATTGAATATCCACTTTACTTGATAGTAGGTCATGAACTACATGAGATGTGGACTACTAACGCTATAACAAATTTATGCCTGGGCGGAGCATTCGGTTTTACAGTTTAACACCTAAAGTAACCTCCCTTTATATTCAGACTTACCTCTCTTGTTTATCCGCCTTCATTGAGAAACGTAGATGTCGTTGGGTCGTGGGGGCGGGGTGGGGGTTGAGAATGCCGTGGAGGGAAAGGGTGGGGGAGTGTCGTTTCTTTTTTACAGGAATCTTGAAATCAAATTCTCTGCTTTCTTTACCTTTGATTTTATGGACCAAGACACGGCTATATACGTCATGCGGTGAGATCAGGTCTATCTATTTAGTGCAGGTAGATGAAGTGGCGGATACAAGACTTGTGTGTCGGTTACAGGGTTTTAGGAAGGGAAACGGCTGGTATAGGGGGCTGTAATAGGTGGGTTTTTATATGGGGTCCATATAGGGGGTTAATATAGGGGGCTGGGATAGAGGGGACGATGTAGGGGGATGTTAAATGGGGTTGATAAGGGGGCTGTATGGGGGCTGTTATAATGAGATGGTATAGGGGGCTGGTATAGAGGGGACTATATAGGGGGATGGTATAGGGGGCTTTTATAATGAGATGGTATAGGGGGCTTTTATAATGAGACGGTATAGGGGGCTGTTGTAGGGGACTATTTAAGAGGCATATATGTTGGTATTGTTGGTATAACGAACTGGTATGAGGGGATGGTATAGTGGGCTTGTAAAGGGCTTTTTATATAGGGGGTCGTATGAAAACGCTATATACGGCTTGCACAATGAGGCTAACACAGGTGTTAGCTTTAGTTTCATATTCCTCTAGCCCTTCGTTGTTGCTGTGTGTTGTTTTTTTTTTGTTTTTTTTTGTTTTTTTTTTGTTTTTTTTTTGTATTGTTTTTTGTTGTTGTTTTTTAATGTCAACATTGTTATGAAGAAATTGATGTCAAAATTGAAAATGAAAGTATTTGCTTCTGACAGCTGCATCAAAGTAAACAGGTTCTGTGCGGATGTTTATGTAACTGTAGAAGTCGATTTTATTTTGTGAACTGGTTTGAAACGTAATTCAATAACCACGTTTTATACAAGTAAACATTTTGTAGGCCAGTTGTAAATGTGCAGGAGGTTCGCCTTCGATTTAAGAAAATGAAATTATTAAAATATTAAACATGTAATGGGGAGTATATAATAGAGTTATATTCTTTGTCCAATTTTGTTGTTGCTCTTTTTGTCTGCTTAAGTTGCCATTTTAATTTTTTTTTTTAATAATCGACAGGTTTTAATGTAATAAATTTATATTCTTCGTTTAAATGTTTGTTGTTGGTTTTTTAAAATTTTTTAAATAATAAATAATCACACATTACAGATTCCTGTCTTAAATATTTATATTTATTTTTTATGTCTTAGGATTTCTCTTGAAAGTTTTATTGGAAAATAGGTGGAAAATCATCAAACACTTTTTATTGCTGCACTTGAAAAATAATTTTTACAAAAAAAAAAAAAAAGATAAAAAAAGTGTGACTTACATTACATGTATTATTTTTTTACTCTCAAATAAAAACGTGCCAGAAAATGTAATTTATAGCAACTAAATCAACGTGCAATAAATAAGAAGCTCCCTCTCTCTTTAAAAAAGAAGATCATTTCATTCTACGCTTATCCATGGTATTTGTCTAATCTATCACTTTATTAGACTTTTATCATGGTGTTGTATTTGAAAGTTAGTAATGCTTTCCTTTACTATCATATTTAATTTGCTTTTTATTACCAGTCGATAAAAAAGCTGAAAGAAACGTGATTTTAAATGTGTACTTCAAAAAAAAAAAACAAAAAAAAAACACAAAAAAAGGAATTCTCTAATTTAAAGTGCCTAATCGCTGTAGTCGGAAAAGTAATTTTAAAAATGGTCGTTGATATTTTTAGTTTGAACAAGAATTATTTAAGGATCCATCGCTGAAATTAAACGCCTTTCTTGGTCACGCTGACGCGTACGGCATTGTTTTATCGGATAAATAATCCAGGACATGGTACCTTTGTCAATTAAACAGAGATGGCAGTTTAGAGCAGATTACAAATAAACTAATGGACTGTCTACGTCACAGACTAAATCTGCCTTACACAGGTTACAGCAACCTTATCAGGGGTACATCCACCTTTCTCCGGTGAAACTCAAAATAATCCCAAGTGATTTCATTCAAATGCTTGCGATAACGACGCGAATTCAAGAGAAGTTAGAAAACTATTTCTCACAGAATTACGTACGCGTAAAAAAAAATGTTAATTATTCAGTTCCTAGAGAAAGGGAGAGAACTGGAATTTTATTCAAACTGATTATCCCACTCAAAAGCATTCCTTTTGTTAGAATGTAACAATCTCTAAACTATGCTTCCATTGAAAAGACAATAACAATTACTAGCTTTTTACTTTTCTCGAGATCCTCGTACATTAACAACTTGATACTCTAACCAATTGTTTTTCTTGTAGATCTTGTATTTCTCTCGTCTTCTACTTTTAGTCTCAGGGAAACAAAATGCGCCGAGGGATGCGTGCCCTTTAGATCTATTCCCCCAGAGAATTCGACCAAATAACCCGTAAGTAATGAGTCCTTACAAATACATGCATCGGCCTCCATTATTCAACTTTCCCTTACATCACATGTCAATCCGACTGACACGAATGCTGGTTGATGAAGATGTAATGAATTGGATTTAAGTCAGGAAAAGGGTTCGCGGACTATCCTAATGGATTCTTTTGTGTCTTCGGAAACACGGCGAATTGAAGGACGTTCCCAGCCGCCCATGAGACACTGTGTAAAAGACATGCACCTGTATGATGCCCTGTTGGCTGGTTACTTCCCGTGTTAGCTGGTTACGTCCCCTTTCTGCTGGTTACGCCCCGTGTAAGTTGGTTACGTCCCGTGTCAGCTGGTTACGCCCCGTGTCAGCTGGTTACATCCCGTGTTAGCTGGTTACGTCCCGTGTTAGCGGGTTACGTCCCGTGTTAGCTGGTTACAACCCGTGTCAGCTGGTTACGTCACGTGTTAGCTGGTTACGCCCCGTGTTAGCTGGTTACGACCCGCGTTAGCTGGTTACGTCCCGTGTTAGCTGGTTACATCCCCTGTTAGCTGGTTACGTCCCCTGTCTTATAGCACGTGACGAACAAGAAACGTCAGCTTTAGAAGCAAGCTGACGTCATAAAAATATCGTTTCTTGAAGGTCTAAAAAATTTCGACGTAATGCTGAACAGAACAGGTTCACACGATTATTAACGTCAACGCGTGGAGTTAACATGGGACTTCACTCTATACTAAATAATTAGAATGTGGATTCGTAAGGGGGCATTACAAACTAATAAAAATAGGCATTTGAAAGGAATATGAAAATTTACAGAACTTTTTTTAAAATATATGAAAGTTAAGTAACAGGGGGGGGGGGGCATTATTCAATAGGTGATAAGTTACCACATACACTTGTAAAAACCAATATCAGTTAAATTATAACTCTTAAAAACATACATTGAGCAACTGTTGCAGGATTGCAATTTAATTAAATTACTCGTATTTGTTTTATAATAATTTTTTTAAACATACCTTTGTTTTTGTGTTTCTTTTATAAAGAGTACGACCGTGTAACTCGTAACAAACACATCGTAACTTTCCTTGCGACACGTCGACTTATTGCTACACTTTTCAGGCGATTAGAACTTCTTCTGTCACTTGGTAATCACTAATCAGTCAAAATGGGGTTATGTTAGCAAAAATAAAAATTTACTTCAACATATCTAACGAGTCGAGACCAGTCATTGTAATTTACCCTTAGCTTTGGTAAACATAAATTTATATCCCTCACCACAATACCTTTCAATGCGAATTCAGTGTATAGAAAAAGAAAATGAATAACTCATTGCAGATATCGTTTAATGCAAACTCCTTATTAGCATCTTTTAATACGAACACTTTGAAAAATTTAATAATCAGAAGCAATACTTTACAAATCTTTCAACAAAATATTTAAAAGCTTCCATTTGTTTCTTTATTTTACATTTAATTTTACATTTCATTCCATTATGTTTTTTCTTCTTGAATATAAAAAAAAAATTCTTCGATAATGTTCTTGACTTTAAATTCTCATTGTGACATTCTAAGACGGATCAACGGTTTCAAAAGGATAATGATAAAAAAAATGAGTTTATCGCCATTACAAAATATAACCTTCCTAGCACTCTTAAAATAATATCCTAAATATTGGGGGGGGGGGGAGTGAGTCACGCAATTTGTTAGGTCATAACGGTATTAATTTAGCACATTCATAGGCAAAAAAACAAACAAAAAAACTTCGCATCATAGGTTTTATACATCGCCACAAGTATTCTCCTTCTAGCGGTGGATCTCATTATAGTCTGGTCCTACCGTTGTGCCAGAGGTGGATAGCATTATAGTCTGGTCCTACCGTTGTCCTAGTGGTAAATCACATGACAATTTTCAAATACCAAAGCCAAAGAATTCTTGCAAGTAGAATAACAAGTAAAATGATGCCGCGAGTGTTTGATTTAAGCAGAAGCTTATTCCAAGTGGCAACTCTTAGATCATTCAAAGACACGTCTAGCCCCATCCTTTCACCGCTATGTCAAATATAATGTCAAACCAACTTCATGTGCTCTAGATTTCAAGATTTCATATGTCTGTTACATTACTCAGCGTGTCTTAGACACTGTGTATTATGTGCCTTTTTTTATCACTCTGTGTGTCTAAGACACTGTGTATTATGTGCCTTTTTTATCACTCTGTGTGTCTTAGACACTGTGTATTATGTGTCTTTTATCACTCTATGTGTCTTAGATACTGTGTATTCTGTGCCCCTTACGTCTCTAAGTGTGTCTCAGACACTTTGCATTGTCCTTTTTATAACTCGATGTGTCTCGCAATGTGTCTACCCGTATGTTGCCCTGATTGGTTCTCCTGTAAAAAAAAATGTTGTAAATTAGGGAGAAGCAATGAATAACAAGGTCGCCTTGTCAGGATCACTTCTGTTTTTATTGTCTCCACCTTTTCTCGTGAGGCATTCAGGGGAAGTAAGTTTCTTATGTCAGGAGCTATTTGTGCAGGTTGAACAGGATCAGCCGTCTAATAAAACTCTCCAGGTCTGTGAAAGCAGATTTGTCCCCCCTCAATATCTCACAGTTTTTACCTCTTTGGTTTAGCGCCTGAGAATTTTGATTGTGTATCAACAAGAATTAAGATAACTTCACTCACTTAAATATAGGGTATTGCTGGATATTCAGGATGCCCAAAACACAGGTCCGGATATTAAATTTTTTTCCCACTATCCGGATTCGGCAAATACTTATGGCAGATCCGGATAGGATTGGATAAACAATGTGGTAAAGAAAAAAGGGGTTATTTATATAGTAAAGAATTGTTTGAAATCAGATGAAATTGATATTGATAAGGTTATAAACAATAACTTTAAATTATTAATTTATAGCAAAATAAAGTAATTAACCATCGGTAATCATGAAATCATTCAACTCCATGCAAAATACAATAAAACAATCTATTTTAATCCGAGAAAACAATATTAACTTAAAACGTTACAAATATAGAAATTACAAATATGAAAACAACTAACTTAACTTACAGAATATTTAACTTAAATCGTTGAATAACAGAAGAGTTTTTATTATAGCTCTAGAAAAGGGGTCTTCACACTACGGCCCTTGGGCCAGATGCGGTCCGTGACGTCATGTCATCCGGCCACTTCAGACCTTTTAATATAATTTTTTAAAACTATTTTGACATGTAGTGTACCAGAAAAAAAAAAGTAATTTGAGTTACTAGACGGCTCCTATTTTTTTTTTTTTTTTGGCCAGTTAATGCAGCCTTCCGGCAGAAAAGTTTGGAGACCCCTGCTCTAGATCACGATTTCTTGTACACTACACAACACACTCAGTACAACACTTTTGGCGTGGTACACAATACACAGTTCTTTGAACTCCGTTCAAGTTTGTTCATTCAATTCATTGGAAAGTATTCATCGTTGACAGTGTCACAGACTTTTTATTTTAGACACCAAATACATCGTACCCTTCATTTGTTGGATCAAAAATATTTCTATAAATGGTATTAAATACTAACTAAAATTAGTAAGGTATACCCCGTTAGCTCTTACACTTAAATGTGGAGATATCCGAATTTGGAATCCGGCAAATATAAGGGCCAAACCATCCGGATCCGGTAAAAAGTAAAAAAAAACATATCCGGCCACCACATACTTGAATGCCATTGATATAATACCATTTTTATTAATATTTTAGTTTAACTAAAAATTCGTAATTCATTTATAATTTTGATGTGTCTTATGTTTATAGAAAAATTGTATCTTTAAAATGTTAAATTTTCTTTTAGTCAATTAATTCGATAACATTTAGTGATGCATGACAATCTTATTATTTTAGACTGCGCTCTCCCGCTTGACAAACAAGAGGTAAAATAAAGGCGTTCTCAACCTGCCGCTTCGCGGCTTGGCAGATGGTAATACGTTTACTGTGGCAAATGATAGACGGCTGGTAGTTTAGGGATGGTTTTTAAGAGCGTAGGCGTTTTAGTTATCTTTTGGTGGAAATACACTATTCATGTGTATTTAAAATTACATAGCAATGCTTGAAAATAGTATGTCCGAAACTTCAAAAATTACACAATGATATCAAGTAGAATCAAATACTAAAAAAAAGTCCAAAAATGACCAAGTCAATCCTAGCTACATCTCACTTTCATAAACATAATTTCCCTCAAAAGTGTTGCCCTTTTAATCGTTTCCTTTTTGGACAGTAATAAAATCTTAAAATACTAGAAAAGCAGTCCCACTCTGCATGACGAAATATATACCGTTTCCAAGTTTGTTAATACCACATCCAAACTGTTTCAACAAAGCCGTTAATTCAATGAAATTCGATCAACTTCGTGTTTTTTTTTTTTTTTTTTTTTTTTTTTTTTGTGTTTTGCGTGCCACGAGGGTA
>MUZC01004730.1:38243-59994 GCA_002072015.1 Radix auricularia | reverse complement strand
TATTAAAGAATAATAGTATTGAAGAATAATAGTTTTAAAGATTAATAGTATTAAAAAATAATAGTATTAAAGAATAATAGTATTACAGAATAATAGAATTGAAGAATAATAGTTTTAAAGAATAATTGTATTAAAGAAAAATAGTATTACATAATAATAGTATTAAGCTTGCACAATCACACCTCGTAAGTTGTTTTGAAATAAATGGGATCCGAATAAAATATACTTCATACATATCACCTTCCTCATCAATGTGATAGACAAAAGTAAAGTTATTCCTGATACTTTGTAAACTGAAAACAGTTTGTGAACCTCTCACATCATCGTCTTCGGAGTGAGTAACAACCTACAGGTACACATCTAGGTGACCTTTCATACTGTGTTTAATGATGACCTATCTAATACGGACCTTTCACACTGTGTTTAATGATGACTTATCTAATACGGACCTTTCACACTGTGTTTAATGATGACCTATCTAATACGGACCTTTCACACTGTGTTAAATGATGACCTTTCTAATACGGACCTTTCATACTGTGTTTAATGATGACCTATCTAATACGGACCTCTTACACTGTGTTTAGCAGACAGCTGTAAGACTTACTGTTTCGAACCGAAGACTTAACACGTTGTATCCCCTCAACCTTCAAAGACGTTTCCCAATGTGGTAAATGATGACCTATCTAATAAAGACCTTTTACACTGTTTTTATTAGACAGCTGTAAGACTTGCTGTTTTAACCGAAGATTTAACACGTTTTATAGTTGTATCCCCACAAGCTTCAAAGACGTTTCCCAGTGTGGTAAATAATGACCTATCTAATAAAGACCTTTCACACTGTGTTTAATAGACTGCTGTAAGTTTGCTGTTTCGAACCGAAGACTTAACACGTTGTATCGCCTCAACCTTCAAAGACGTTTCCCAGTGTGTTAGAACGAACGATGATCGACGAGGATACCGCTCCTTTTGTTTTGGTGAGACTGAAAGACGGCCCTTTGGTGGCTTTAATGAACGTCCTGGAATATCATACTGAACAAGCCAGTGTCGTATCTAAACGAAAATGGAAAACTAAGAATCAGCTCAATGTTCTAATTTCTGGCAATTCTTCACTCTCGGGACTGAAACTTAGTGACACCGATTTTTCAGAAACTTCTTCCATCAAGGAATAACAAAACCTCTCTTCCTGGTCAGCTCTATTCTTATTTTGGGTTTTTTAAAATCAAAACTTAATAGTTTTACATAATATTTAATATATTTTCATTTATACCACATTTACAATTCGCATGACAGAATTATGTGATATGTATGCGTTCAATTTGAACAAATTACGAGGTTCTAGTGGCCAGTGTTTCTACACAAAGACTCACAAAGCAATTTTTCTGCTTTAGGAACATGTCATTTTTCTATCACTAAATTTTTTATTCATTTTTTTTATTTTTTATTTTTACTAGTACTTTTTATTTTTACTTCTGTTAGAGATGTGTTTACTTGTCCCGTTCCACTATTTATGTCATAAATGAACAACACGTTGATATCATAGTTTGTGTGTATAATAATTCTAAATCAAGATATAAATTAAACATAGTCACTACAAGTTTAAGTATTTCGTAACCTAACTTTAAAAACAATAAAACAATAGAAGTTTCGAACACTGTGTCCTGATCAGACATTGGCCAAATTTTTTTTCATACAATGATTAGTCCCGTTCTTTCTGAGAATTCCCGGGAGGCCTTTTTACTAATGCTTACACTACCTTTTTAATTATCCTAATTCAATTATTTCCAATAGAGTTTTAAAAAAAAAGCCTTATCCTGACATCAATTTTTTTTTTACTTCCTCGCCACATCGACTACTACAGCAACATTTATAACAACATTCAAACAAATAAAACGAACAGTTTATTTTGACAAAAATTTTAAAATGTTATAAGACTTCCCCGCCCCAAACAGTTAATAAATCTAAATATGTTAAACAAAATTTCAGCATATCAAAATTACATATTGCCCAGCCCCAATCGGCTTGTATAGCAAGATATGTGAACAAACTTCAACATATCAACACCCCAACACATCAACATTTCAACATATCAACACCCCACAATAACAACACCCCAACACATATATTTTCCAACATATCAACACCCCAACACATCAACACCCCAACATATCAACACCCAAACACATCAACACCCCAACATATCAACATCCCAACATATAAACACCCCACCATAACAACACACCAACACATGAACACCCCTACATAACAACACCCCAACACATATTCATTCCAACATATCAACACCCCAACATATCAACATTCCAACACATCAACACCCCAACATATCACCACCCCAACATATCACCACCCCAACACCCCAACATATTAACACCCCAACACATCAACACCCCAACATATCAACACCCCAACACTTCAACACCCCAACATATCAACACCCCAACACATCAACACCCCAACATATCGCCACCCCAACATATCACCACCCCAACACATCAACACCCCAACATATCACCACCCCAACACATCAAAACCCCAACATATTAACACCCCAACACATCAACACCCCAACATATCAACACCCCAACACATCAACACCCCAACATATCAACACCCCAACACATCAAAACCCCAACACATCAACACTCTAACACATCAACACCTCAACACATCAATATTCCAACACATCACCACCCCAACACATCAACACCCCAACACATCAACACCCCAACACATCAACACCCCAACATATCAATACCCCAACACATCAACACCCCAACACATCAACACCCCAACACATCAACACCCCAATTCATCAACACCCCAACACATCAACACCCCAACATATCAACACCCCAACACATCACCACCTCAACACATCAACACCCCAACACATCAACACCCCAACACATCAACACCCCAACATATCAACACCCACCGACACTCTTCAAGAGCCGATCCCTCTAATAACACTCTGAGAGAGACACTTAGCGACTTATATCCTCTCTGTACCCGGCCGTGCGAGAAATCAATGCCTTGAACCCCTTACGCAAAAGCTTACTCTCGGCTAAAGTCGAGCCGGCGAGCGCTTTCCTCGCCGCTCTCCGTCAGACCCTGTGAACAAGTGGAATGAGTAAGAAAAATAAAAAACGCAGAGACCGAAGGACGGTAGGGCCTCTACTCTACGTGCTTTAAAATCGGTTACAGTCATTGTCAAAGTCTTAAAGACACGAGGTGAGGAGGGGCTCCGTTCACAATTAAGCGACATTAGTCCACGCATGGTCTGAGCCCTTTATGGGATTGAACCAGTGGAGAGAATAGCGTACATGCCGAGTGGTGAACTCTGGCATGAGAGAGCCGTTTAACTCGTCTGTCTGCGGGTTCAAACGCTGGTCTGTCTGCGGCGGTAGTGTTGGGAGTCGCCGTCACGGTGATTTTCGGAAAAGTGCGAACTTCTTACTACACGTTTCCAATAATTCGAAAAAGGTGTTTATGAAAAAATTTGTTTCGGATTAAACATTAGTTCTACTTGATTTCTTGTTTATTGGATTTGTGTTGATGGTAAGTGTGGTGAACTATATGTGCAGACGATGACAGTGGGGAAGTGATAGGGGGGCGGAGTGGGGGGATAGGGTGGGGGAATATTGCGACATTCGATCCCTGTTGAATATTGATTAATCGCTTGGGTATAGAATTTATAGAGTTTTATTTTTTCAAATCGCTATTAAATCGATTGATTTTTTTTTTAATTTTTTTTTTTTTTTTTCAGACACGTTATTAAAAAAATATTAATGTTTATAATTTAGATGTGTCAGGTTAGTGTAGGGAATAAATCATTTCTATCGAACTGCTCCACACTCTACATTGAAATCTTACATCTTGTAGTGCTGAGCTCTTAAGCAAGTCGTCACAAACACATCGTTGGTACTTGGTGTTAGTGAGAACGAAAGAGAACGTTGGTGAAAGAATCACAACACATGTTATAAGCGTCGGTTTAGTATTTTTTTTAATTTTTTTTTTTAAACTAACGTTTCTTTAGCTTTAATAACGTAAATAAAGGGCTCATATGACTGGCAAAGCGAAGTGTGTATGTGTGGAGGGGTGGGTGGGTGTCATATGTCCCCGGGCGCAGATATAAAAGGGTATGAAAATAAGCTAAGATGTTGAAATTTTTGTTTTAATGAGTAAGGATAATTTTAATTGTTGGCGGGGCCTAGAATTGTTAGTTTGATTCTAGGGGAAAAGTCTGTGGCTCATATAAAATGTTAACTCACATCGGTGTTGGCGGTTGGGGAGGTGTGGGTATGTGGGGCAAGAAAAAATTGAGGGGGGGTAGGCATGGCACCAGGTGTTAGTCTCCATGTAATGACCTACTTTTAACTGATTATGGAATCGTTTTTTTTTTAAACACTTGTTGTTCAGAACCTCTGTGTAGCTTCGATTAATTTATAATTGCGACTAAAATGCTTGTATCTATTTGTGTAAACATGACTTGCTATGTTTACAACTTTCACATCGCCATTCAGACGTTTGCATGATAACATGCGTCTCTCAATCGATAAATCAAGAGCATTAAATAAAATTAAATATTATCCAGAGACAATAACTAATATATTTTTTTATCAATATAGGTCTTCTTATACTTTCATTCATTGCACCCAATCCTTTCCGTTAACGACAGCCGACGTACGTTCCGAAAGTAAAAAGAAGAGCTGTTGTTTTTTTCCCCTTCCAAATATGGGGGCTACATCGATTGGTGGCACAGGGACCTGTCGGATCCGTAGAGCCCTATAGACAAGCCATTAATTAGTGGGATCGTGACACTAGGGGGATCTAAAGATAGGGGCCTGAGTTCATGGGAATGTAGTTAAACTTTCCACGCCATGCCTGGATATGGCACTGACATTCTCACTAGTTCGTGTCACAGTATAGACACCTCTGACTTGATAGTATCACTGACATTCTCACTAGTTCGTGTCACAGTATAGACACCTCTGACCTGCCTGGTAGCACTGACATTCTCACTAGTTTGTGTCACAGTATAGACACCTCTGACTTGATAGTATCACTGACATTCTCACTAGTTCGTGTCACACACAGTATAAACACCTCTGACCTGCATGGTAGCACTGACATTCTCACTAACTTTGTTAATATAATAAACAGGTATGACCTGCATGTAGCACTGACATAACTCACTAGTTCTTGTCACAGTATAGACACCTTTGACCTGAATGTAGAACTGACATTTTCACTAACTCTTTGTCACATTGTAGACACGTCAGATCTCAATGTAGTAGTGACATTCTCACTAGCTCTTATCACATTATGGACACTATTAGGTCTAAATATAGCAATGACTTTTCACTAGCTATTTTTACATAATAGAACGTCCGTATTGATGATAAATTATAGCATTTGATGCATCAACCTATTGGTGCAATTACGGGTTTCCGACAATCGAATGACATTTTGCGACATATGAAGTATGCACGGATATAGTGACATTTTATGTGCACTTAGTGCAATGTCTCGATGTGTACATGGTGCATGTCTCGGTGTGTACTTGGTGCAATATCTCGATGTATACCTAGTGCAATGTCTCGATGTGTACTTAGTGCAATGTCTCGATGTGTACTTAGTGCAATGTCTCGTTGTGTACTTAGTGCAATGTCTCGATGTGTGCTTAGCGCAATGTCTCGGTATGTACTTAATGCATCGTTTCGGTGTGCACTTAATGCATTGTCTCGGGGTATACTAAATGCATCGTCGAGGGGTATTCTTAATGCATCGTCTCGGGGTATACTTAATGCATCGTCTCGGGGTATACTAAATGCATCGTTTCGGTGTGCACTTAATGCATCGTTTCGGTGTGCACTTAATGCATCGTTTCGGTGTGCACTTAATGCATTGTCTCGGAGTGCAAACATCCGGCTGAAATAAATGTTTGATTTGTGTCTATTAACCGGCACTTGAAAATGTTGGGCGGACCCGAAAGGTAAGAGATTTAAAGTGAAGATAGCTCAATGGAGGATTCTTACAAGCTATTAAGCTCAACTGAGCTGGGCTATTACAAGATCCTGATCTCAATGAAATAGGGCTCTAACAATACCCTAGACTCAATGAAGTAGGGCTCTAACAATATCCTAGGCTCAATGAAGTAGGGATCTTACAATATCCTAGACTCAATGAAGTAGGGCTAAAACAATATCCGAGGCTCAATGAAGTAGGGCTCTAACAATATCCTAGGCTCAATGATTAGGGCTCTAACAATATCCTAGACTCAATGATTAGGGCTCTAACAATATCCTAGACTCAATGATTAGGGCTCTAACAATATCCTAGGCTCAATGAAGTAGGACTCTAACAATATCCTAGACTCAATGATTAGGACTCTAACAATATCCTAGACTCAATGAAGTAGGGCTCTAACAATATCCTAGACGCAATGAAGTAGGACTCTAACAATATCCTAGACTCAATGATTAGGACTCTAACAATATCCTAGGCTCAATGAAGTAGGACTCTATCAATATCCTAGACTCAATGATTAGGGCTCTAACAATATCCTAGACTCAATGAAGTAGGGCTCTAACAATATCCTAGACTCAATGATTAGGGCTCTAACAATATCCAAGGCTCAATGAAGTAGGGATCTTACAATATCCTAGAATCAATGAAGTAAGGATCTTACAATATCCTAGACTCAATGATTAGGGCTCTAACAATATCCTAGACTCAATGAAGTAGGACTCTAACAATATCCTAGACTCAATGATTAGGGCTCTAACAATATCCTAGAATCAATGAAGTAGGACTCTAACAATATCCTAGGCTCAATGATTAGGGCTCTAACAATATCCTAGACTCAATGAAGTAGGGATCTTACAATATCCTAGAATCAATGAAGTAGGGATCTTACAATATCCTAGAATCAATGAAGTAGGGATCTTACAATATCCTAGGCTCAATGAAGTAGGGATCTTACAATACCCTAGACTCAATGAAGTAGGGATCTTACAATACCCTAGACTCAATGAAGTAGGGCTCTTAACAGATCAATGGAGTATGGCGCTTAGAAGATTCTAGGCTCAATGGAGTAAAGCTCTTTCAAGATCATTAAATCTATGAGTAGGGCTCTTATACGATCCTTAAATCAATGGAATGGTACTCGTACAAGATCATACGCTCATGGAGGCATATAGGGCTCTTAAAAGATTCTTAGCTACCAACTGTTTGTTACTGTTTTTAAACTCACGACATGCGCCTATGTTTGAAGAGCAGTGATGATTTTGGTAACCTGTTGATAAACGTCTGCTAGCGATCATGACTTACTCTAACTTTAGCCGTCTGCGTGTAACGGTGTTACACCTCATTCCTCCGACCCCCCACCCCCACCCCAAATGTTGGCAGTTTTCACCATGGGGTGAACGGCAAAAATAGAGAAACACGTCTTCTAAGACGTATGCTATTTAAATTTAGGTGGTGGGTGTGGGCGGAGTGAGCCTTTTGAACAATAACACAGGGGAGTAAACTCGGTACTAAATCATCTAAATCTAAGTATAGATTCGTGTCAACCAAGAAGGTGCGATAAGGTTGTGGGGAAATCAAACTTTGTTTTCTCAGGAAATATAACTTTAAGAACTATTAAACAATTTGTTTCCGATTGGGAATCAAAATTTTGACCCCTGTTTAACACTATTGGGTATCAATTGCCTGTAAATGGCATCTCTTGTTGTTTTTTTTTAATGACACCTACATTCCGGAAATGAACATCTGTTAACGGTAAACTCTTTTTAATCTGATTCCAAAATTTTATTTTTTATTCTCATTTTAAAATCAGATTCACGAAGAATAATGATTTCCCGAAATCGAAATAGTTTTAGTTGAATGGGATTCGCTCCACTTTGACTTACAGGTAAGTTTTAATGGCGCTGGTTAAATCAACTCTTGATCCCCTGTGTTCAGCCATTGAACATGTCTCAGTACAGGGGCGTGTTAAATAGTTCACAAAATAATATCGCTTTTAACGTCTGTCAGTAAATCATGATTTGAACTATATTTACAGAAAGGGCATTTCAATGGTGTCCGTGAATAATTTCATTGGTATTCTTCACTTGACTTTTGTCGGTGTCATTGAATCAATACTTCAGTGAAGCTCAGAGTGTAGTATACCGTATATAGTCGTTCTATAGCCAGTTCGTTCATAAGCCGACCCCCGCAACATTTTCCCCTAGATTTTGTCCAGAATAATTCTGTTTTAGAACGGGTATACACGGTAAATACATTTATGTTAAAACCAACCCCAAAATTAAAAACAAAAACGATCAAAATTGTGAATCCTGATAACATTAGCTTCCCCTCCTTTACTGTGTACAGGTTTCAATAAACCCTTGAACTCAGATCTTTGAACAAGATGTTACACCGGGGCCAGGTAATATGTTATCGAGAGGTAAAGGAGTTAGGATAAACATTCAAATGAATTAAACTAGTAAAAAAAAATAATGTGTAATGCTTGGTCATGGATGCAGGCGTTACGCTTTGCTTGTGGTATGGTTATTGGTGAAAGTGAAATGTTTACATAGCGCTAATGTTTAAATGTAAGTCCTACTTTTTGCTCTGCTATGACCATGAATATCTATTACTGCTTTTAACTGGAATGGCCATGGATATAGATGCTAAGTAGCGATTGTTATGGCAATAGATATATGTGATATGTTTAGCTAGTGATGTGAACATGATGTCGATGTTGAATTTAACTTAGGGCCATTATTATGCTAAGACTGTTGTTAAAATTGCTCACATTGCCAAGGTTTAATCTGACACAAAGCCCCGTCAAAAGGTTTTGTTACTCTCAGAGCCGCAAACCTTTACAGTGTCAACTTTTAAACTGAAGCGTGACATTGTCAACACATTTTTACATTCTTTTCTTAAGTCCAAGTTTCTTACAAGTTGTTTAGCTTGAGAAGGTTTAAAAAACTCAGATTAGATATATTTAAAATTGTTTTGTGTTAGAGCGCACGTGTTAGTATGTACGTGTGTGTAAGTACGTGTGTATGTACGTGTGTATATGTACGTATGTGTATGTACGTGTATGTATGTACGTGTGTGTATGTACGTGTGTGTATGTACGTGTGCGTGTTTTTAATACAGTGAATTGTCTGTGTTAAAAGCTTGTATAGTTGGCTTATGTTTTCATTTGTGGAAGTTTTCACCGGGTTTTGTTGAATGTAAACATTTTCAGTTCTAGTTGTTAAGTGCGTTGAAATACCAGTTAGAGGTGTCATTCTCAATCATTGAGGCTTTTGTGTGTTTAACTGAACCGATTATTTTACCACTGGAGATATAAATCGTGGTGTGTGTGACTCGTGAGATTCTGTGAACCTCTCCTTTTAGTCAGCGGTGTTTAAAGCGATTTGTCTAGCCCCAAAAAAGGGGCGGCGCTTTCAGCACGAACCATCCAATATCTGTTCCAACATTTAACATTTAGCTTCCCCGTTACGATGAATGTGTGAGATTAATACAAGTATGCATATATAAGTATATACAGACACTCCGTTTTATTAAGATTAAGAAAAACGCTAGCGATTAATTCCAGTGATGATCAGACGTTTTTGGTGTGGTCGGGATTGACGTCATTATGTAATTACACAATAAAAGTCACAGCGTGGCGTTATTTCTGTTTAACACAAGCAAAGATCCGAAGTAAAACAATTTTAGACCTGCTATAGGTTGCATGAGTTGAATGTTTGACGTTTGTTTTATCTTTGTCTATCTTTTCACACCCGTCCTCCCAGTTTTCTGCTGGTAATTGGCTTTGCTCTGTGTTAAAAATAAAAACTTGCGTAATTTACCTACATACAGTGAGAGACATCCAATAACTTTTTAATGTATAAATACACATTCCTTTTGATGATTATTTCCGTTTGGTAAAAAATACGATAATCGGAAATTCCCACCATGAACAAATCATTATATAATCAGTAAATTATTAACATACATCTTTTCTACAAATTATAGACTTTGATAATAAAAAAAAACGTATCCGGTGTGTGTGTTATAGTGTGTGTCGATAATATCCCAAGGCGAGGCTTGGAGATCTTGAACTCACATTCACCAACATTATGTGACACTAAGTCCCTGGAGTATTTATAGAATTAGA
Organism: Radix auricularia; assembly: GCA_002072015.1. Lineage (NCBI taxonomy): Eukaryota > Metazoa > Mollusca > Gastropoda > Lymnaeidae > Radix > Radix auricularia. Next base: position 49,814 of record MUZC01004730.1, on the reverse strand, counting down.
CACGCCCCAGGGCCCTGGTCAGAGCTTCTTGTTGTGTTTGGTTAGTAACGGTTGTTGTCTTTAGGTTACCACGGTGGAATAGGCCGTTGATGTAGGTTAGAATGGCCTATAAGTAAGAGTCTATGGTTGATATGGATAGTGACATTATAGTTGAGTGGGACTGTCGTGACTGCCTTTAGTAGTGTGCCCATAGAAGTTAGGATTGACTTGAATAGGGTCATTGCACTTTTTAAAAAAGTGGTGATTGAGTTGAGTACTGGCATTGTAACCTGTAAAAGTTGTGATTGACTTTAATAGTGGCACTAATCCCATAAAAGTTGTGATTGACTGGAGTAGTGGCACTAATCTCATAAAAGTTGTGATTGACAGGAGTAGTGGCACTAATTAAATCTCATAAAAGTTGTGATTGACTGGAGTAGTGGCACTAATTAAGAGTAGTGGCACTAATTAAATCTCATAAAAGTTGTGATTGACTGGAGTAGTGGCACTAATTAAATCTCATAAAAGTTGTGATTGACTTTAATAGTGGCACTAATCCCATACAAGTTTGAGATTGGCTTGAGTTTTGTCAGTATAGCAATAGGAGCTGTGATTGACTTGAGTTTTGTCATTATAGCAATAGGAGCTGGGATTGACTTGAGTTTTGTCATTATAGCAATAGGAGCTGTGATTGACTTGAGTTTTGTCATTACTGCAATAGGAGCTGTGATTGACTTGAGTTTTGTCATTACTGCAATAGGAGCTGTGATTGACTTGAAAAAGTGGCATTATACCTATAAAATAGCATGGCTGTTTCAGAAGGTCTCTCCTAATCTAGTTGTGTATTGGAAAGCTACAGACTATATATACATTTCTTATTATGCGGTAGGAGGTCGATATATAAAGAAACTTTTGAAGATTCTTCTACGAATTCAGTGTTCCCAAACCTAATAGTTAATCAAAGTAATAGATATAACGCTATAGTTACTAAAACTTTTAGTGTCAATATATTATAGATGGTTACATCAAAACAATGGCACGTGATGTCTAAATGATGGTAAATTGCAGGAAGGCAAAAGGAACTATATTCAATACTTTTTTTTATTTCAATGCCTCAATAGTTCATATAATTATTTTTTTAAAAATACATTCTATTTTAGGCATTGAGGAGAAATTTTAAAAATGTTAGAAATAACTTAAACCAGGTATTAAAACGGCAAACTCTTTGACCGGGAACGATGGAGGTGGGTTTGAGTCTAACCAACCAAACACTTGAAGTGCAGATAAACATTGTAAGAAGATGGTAAAATTGAAGATAGATAGTGTAAGAAGATGGTACAATTGAAGATAGACATTGTAAGAGGATGGTACAATTGAAGATAGACATTTACATATCTATCTACAGATATTTATAATAAAAACTTTGATCCTATCCGACTACTTAGCCCATCTATCAATATGTAATCTAAGGTTTGGGGGGGGGGGGCTGGTTGTGGGGACGACCTCCAAGTTTTAAGGACCAGAATTTAAAACAAGAAGGAAAATTTATTTGTTTAAAGTCCGGTAACAATCTGATAATTGAGAGTCGTGCAATGTTCCATATACTCTCCGATCACTGAGTGAGACTTAACATTTTCCAAATACAGTCAGCAACAAACAAAAAGAAGCCAAATACGTGTTAATGATTGAATGAAACATGTGGTGCTCCAAAGTTAGACCAAATTCACAAATAAATGGGAATGATTGAGTGAGACCCATCAATCATGACCTCCAGAGATATGGCCACGTGCTCATTTGCATAAACAGGTGTGCACGTCACCAGGAATAAAAAAAATGGAGGATTTGTTTTTTTCAAAAACAATTTTGCATAATTTTATTCAGCCCCTGCCATGCTCCATCAGCGTCCAAAGTTATTATGCTAATTGAAATGTTTTAAAAGGCTAATAGAAATGATTTCATTTCCAGATAAATAGTTTTTATGTGCTGGCTTACCCACATGTTACCAAATAAAATAATGCCGCAGATGGAATATTGTCACCAATGCGCAATAGAACTCAGAGGATGAAATTTTTTAATGGTACAAATTGAAAGTTGTTTTTTCAATTTATATGCATAGCGTTCGTATTGTTACTTTAAAAAAAATAATATTGAAAAGCTTTTTAAAAGTGTTCTTTTAATAGCTGAAAATAAATCTATATATTTTAATTAACACGGAGCATGCTTTGAAATTTAATAATTCTTCTTCTTCTTCGTTCTCGGGGACAAGTCCTTGGCTTCCCATGGATTCGAACTCGTGACCATCGGAATGACAGTCGAGCGCGCTTGCCACTCGACCACCGCGGCCCTAATTTAATAGTTAAAAATGAAATATCTGCAGTCTTCTAAAATGACGGTATTGACAAATACAATGTCCATAGAAGTAAAAAAAATATATATTTTCAAAAAATAATTAAAAGAATAATAACAAGGTTATTCGGCGTCGGGACTATGTCATCTGATAAACCCCGTTAATAGATGTGAATTTAGAACTATCTAAAAATGATTCACATTTATGACTTTCCAAAAACGAAAAGCAAAAAATTAAATAAAAAATTATATATAATAAAAAAATGTTCTCAATTAATAAACTACCCCCTCTCAGTTCCCATTTTCCATAAACTTTGTGCGAAATTCCTTCAGCTGGCAGACTGTTGTCTTAATCTTGATTAATTGTCTGGATCCGGTGGTCCTGGAAGGTCGAGGTCAAACATGACCAAACAACTTTCCCTATTAGGTGCTAGACACAACAACGGGCCCACCAGCTCCCCCCCCCCCGACCCGAATGACATTTTTTCGTTTTTGTCCCCCTCTCTAAGTGATCAATTATGCAAAATCCAATTATTTCTGACATTTGCGGTTTCAATGAGACGAGAAAACGGATAAAAACACGCGATTCAAGAAGCGATAAAGTTTATTGCCGGAATTTTTGAAATGAGCAATTATTGGTGAATGATGGGTCTGAAGGCTGTAAGGGCTTAACACGTTGATGAAGGTGACCAGGTTCTGAAAGAACCGCCCAGAGTTGAAGGGTGTCGAGCGTGGCGAAGTATTCGGTACTTGACCTCTGTGTGACATACACCGGGTGCTGAAGTTGACCCTGTAAGTCAACTTTAATGACCGCCAGGACGATACAACGTTCAATGGAGAGTTCCTATACCTTACTAAACCATTGTTGCACTAGCACAGAGCTACCTCAATTTAACTTTGTAACAATTACATTCCTCTGGCACGTTAGTTCTCTGTAACCGTTTCCTGTTACTGTTGGCTCATTATAAGCACGTGAAGAGTGATCAAAGAATTAACAATGTCCGTGAAGAGTGATCAAAGAATTAACAATGTCAGCCAATTTTTTGTTCGCCGACATGGGCTCTTGATTTCATGTCTGAATAGGACAGAGGTGCGGATAAGCTGACCAGGGCGTTAAACGGCTACTATGTGACGTTGAGTAGAGCTGACCAATGACGATAAGGGGCTGACCAGTGAATATTTTAGTGTTTTCATTTTTTAATATGATAAACTTTTGTTTAAACAAATCATGTAATTAACATTAGCCAAACAAAAAATAAATTCCCACGGGGATGGTATTGTTTGACTGTAAGTAAAGTCATTCCATTAAATTTAGTCTTCTTTTAGAAATTATTGAATTCAATGATAACAGCTTTTTAATTATTTATTTTGCTTTGATAGCCCTCCAATTGTTTACGTATTATTGTCAGAACCAATGAAAGCATTCTATTTAAAATAGTTGCTTCGTCGGCGTCCATTGCTGTCCTGTACTCGACCTAGGACATTTTGCTTATCCAATCTACCCCTTACCCCGTCATAATACTCAATAAAACACCACCATATATTTAAAGTTCACTTAAATAACGATAGCGAAGTGAATAGTACGCTCGCCTCACAAGCTGATGGGCGTAGGATCGAGCCCACGCAAACCCACAATAAAAATGATGAATGACTAACGCTGAGAATTCCTCCGCTGACCTGGAAGGGAATAGGGGCACCCACCAAGGTCTACTAAGCCCCTAGTAAGTTCTAATGGAAACATTCGGACCTCCTACGACCATCGGTTATGGGACTTTAAAAAAATCACTTAGACATTTCGATTTCCCACAGACCACTGTATTCGCTGGCTATCTCGAGGTGAACAAAATATGAGGTAAATAAAACTAAAGGGTGACGTTAGATTATCTCCCTTGAATTCTGTTCCGCACACCACGACAGTAATACTCGGCCCTTCCCCAGCCACCCCAAGCACACAACGACTGAAATACTCCGCCCTTCCCCAGCCACCCCAAGCACACAACGACTGAAATATTCGGCCCTTCCCCAGCCACCCCAAGCACACAACGACTGAAATACTCGGCCCTTTCCCCGCACACCACGACTGGAGTACTCAGCCCTTACCCAGCCGCCCGACTCCATCTCTTGACCGTAGACGGTGCTAGGATGTAAATCACGCGTGCCCATCAACAATGGAAGAAGCTCCGGCTAGGCCGTGACCTTGACCTTCCTGGAGCATGAGACCTCGCCCCCAGCAGTCAGACACTTGTTTTGCAAAGTGGACATCCAGGTGCAGACACAATGATCTAGTGGGCGGGGACAATGGGTGTTCAGATACACAATCCTTTACCTCCATTCCATCTTGACGCTCACCCCAATGTGTAGCCCCAATAGCATCATTACGAAGGTTTTAATGGCTTTTTTTTCCCCATCGATTCTCATACAGGCATTAAGTTGTACCCCACCACTCTTTGACAGACCTTTAAAAACTACTACTTTACAATACACAATTAAGTGTCCCTACCCCGCTCTACCCCTCTCCTTCTTTAATTTTTTTTCTTTGTTTTTGCAAGTCGGTTATTTTTTAAAATTATTTTTGTAATACAGATGCTTTGCTCTCTTGAACATTTTACAAGCAACAAAACAAAAGCCACAGATACATTCCATAATCACATTGTGTCTCTATTTACACTATTTTTAAAAATATTATTTCCTCAAATTTTCATACAGCTCTTCAAATTCATGACATTTTTTATTCTAACAGTCGTGCCTGGAGTTTAGTGGCATGCCAAGCAGTTTGGCGTGTGTTCCATTCAGGTCAAATTAAGTTCAGTTCTGTCTTGAAAAAACGTTTTTCTCCCCGCCCGTGTTTTTACTGCACTCTGTCACTGTAGTGAGTTCTGTCATGTGAGTGGGTTCTGAATAATACATGACTGTCGAGGAATCGGTGCACGGTCGATAAGATGGAGCATAAAATAGTCTTAAATCAATTTGAAATATACAGTCCTGGCGCAGAGCGAGCTTCCTGTGCGAGCCCAATGGCCACTCATGGCCATTTATCTGTTGCTGGTCTTACTGCGAAATTTACTCCAGATGTTCCGATAAGTTTATCCAGTCTGAATTCGTTTGCACAGCTTGCAGATTATTCTACGTGAAAAGAAAAACCGGTCAAAAATCATTTTCATGTGAATGAATAAAATGTAATTTGTCACAACTTTGGGAAGCTCATTATGGTACTGGCAGTGGTGTCACTAGGGGTTTGTGTTACATTGTGCGGTAGCTCATGGTGTCACACAGTGCGGAGGCTCATGGTGTCACAAAGTGCGGTAGCTCATGGTGTCACACAGTGCGATAGCTCATGGTGTCACACAGTACGGTAGCTCATGGTGTCACACAATGTGATAGCTCATGGTGTCACACAGTACGGTAGCTCATGGTGTCAAACAGTGCGGTAGCTCAGTGTCACACAGTGTGGTAGCTCATGGTGTCACACAGTGCGGTAGCACATGGTGTCACACAGTGACGTAGCTCATGGTGTCACACAGTGCGGTAGCTCATGGTGTCACACAGTGTTGGTAGCTCGTGGTGTCACCCGTTGCAGTAGCAAACCCCACAGACCTCCCAGTCTGCCAGTGTCAAATAACGGGAGCATCCAAAGCTTGACGTTTTGGAGTCAACTCTTGTGATGGTGTCACCCGGTGCTACCCGCACCACCCGCACCACCCCTAGTGACACCTCTGGGCGCTAGTTCACATATTTAACTATCGCTAGTAATGAGACCACTTAACTTATAGCTGGTACAGTTACCGGAACATCGGTTGAAAAATAAGTCAACTTTCCTAACATTTTTTTAAGCACAGAAATTAAAAAAAACAAGCACATCGAAATATACAAAAGTACAAAATTTAGATTCTATACATATTTATAATTATAAATCTGAAAGTAAAGATGTGTCAATATAAATTAGATCTATTTAATTGGCTTGTAATATATTAACCAAAGGGACACAAACATACGATCCCCAATAGCCAAAGCTTACTAAGTTGAAGAGAGTGCTCCTGTGACGACCTGTCTGCACTCACACCTGTGTAGTGTTTGTGACGTCAGCGGATGTCATGATAGGCCAAGGGTTGGGGGTCGGGGTGGTAGTTTGTTGTATTACCTTAGGATCGTAGGGGATGCCAGTTTAAAAAAATAAGTGTTTAATTTCATCAAATTCGAGTGCTAAAGAACGAAGACATGACTTAAAGACACAAAACATTTGCTGCCCGGCGTTTATATAGAAGAGATCGTGGGTCATGTCGGCACATTGTGGTGTCACGATGAAAAGTTTTTGAACACAAATATGTGGTTCAGAGAAACTTATGAATGTCGATTTTTTTTAATATACCAAAATTTGTGATGTTCCAAACGGTGATGATGGTTTAAAACAAAAAGTTTTTTGTCCCGGCTGTTTTCATCTTCAAAATTTTGCTGAAATTTTTTTAAAAGTTTCTAAACTTTCCTTAGATTTATTTTTAGCGCATTTTCGAGATGTCGAAATCGCTATTGCACCCGTTTTGTCCGTCCGTCCGTCCGTCCGTCATCACCCTTGATCACAGCATCCATAAGTCCTAGACCCATGATGTTTATATGTTTTTTGTATGCCCTGACCTGCCATTTGTGCATCAACGCTCAGTTACTCGATCCGTTTAAAAACCCCGTTAAAACTACCAAAAATATTTCGAATCGAGAGGTAACACTAGCGCAGGGAACGGCCGCCATTGCCGGAAGTCGAATGCATAATTCTTCAAGCATTGAAGAGTGGTGCGAAAGGGTGCAAAAGAATTAGTTTTTTTTTTTTAGTTGACGTCATTAGAATATGTGTAAAAGTTTAGAGAGTTTTACGTCATCATTTGTGGTGACTTGTAGTTGGATTAAAGAGAAAATAATTTTTTTTTAAAATGTAAAGAAATGACTTTTAAATAAAAAAATGTCAGGTATATTCATTACACAAGAAAATTCATAAAACTATGTCTAAAATCTAAACACAATTACTGATAACTACATAATTCTGATATCTAACATAAGTACTGCTACATAATACGAAAATGCGCTAACACGTCCTGAATTCCAATAGGTACCAGGCTTAACATGATTTTTTGGTGCTTTGAAGTATTTTGTAATGAAATGTATGTGAATATAACTTACGTGGATTTGTTGTGTGAATATAACTTACGTGAATTTATTGTGTCAATATAACTTACGTGTATTTATTGTGTCAATTTAACTTACGTGAATTTATTGTGTAAAAATAACTTTCGTGTATTTGTTGTTTCAATATAACTTACGTGAATTTATTGTGTCAATATAACTTACGTGTATTTGTTGTGTCAATATAACTTACGTGAATTTATTGTGTCAATATAACTTACGTGTATATGTTGTGTCAATATAACTTACGTGAATTTGTTGTGTCAAATATAACTTACGTGGATTCATTGTGTGAATATGACAAATGTGTAAAAAAAAAAAAATTCCAGGTATTTAAAAAAGACAAGGGTTTTGGTCTTTGTATAGCGAGCCATAATAGAGGAATATCATTTTATAGCGAGCCATATCAGAGGAATATCATTTTATAGTTAGCCATATCAGAAGAACATCATGTTATAGTGAACCATATCAGAGGAATATCATTTTATATGTCTTCTTGAAACATTATTAATTTGTTTCAATTTGTTCGAGAAAAATGTCGTCATCAATAATCGTTTGTTTTTTAGAAGAAAAAAATAGTAAGTTATATCTAAATTTCCTTCTTTGGACGTTATACTCCGCATGTGCCCGGTAAGACGTACTTCAAACAAGAAGAATCAACAAACTTTACCAGCAAACATTTAAACACCGTTTCAACACAGATGTTCGTTACCTTGAGATCGAAGACGTTTTATAATCGATGTTTCGATCATTGCGCAAAAAAACACACATTCCCATTGCGGAATTTCTCAAATATTTCCAGTTGTCCAATAACTGCAGGTCATTAATTCCACGTGCTGACCGCGAACAATGGCATTATTTTATCGATCATTAACAGGCTCCAGCGTATTGATTCCAAAGACGGCCCCAACAAATAAACATTGACCGCTTTCTTTCTGGGCAATACAAACATTTGACTTGTTCCATCCGCGGATTCGTCTAGCGGGCGTCGATATTTTGAAGACACCGATGAAAACTTGGTGTCTTCAAATTATTTTCTTCGTGGAAACTTTCATACTAATTTTATGGTAAAGGATGTATATTTTTTTTTAAAAAGATCCCATACGGCTTCTGTAAACACAAACAGTGCAGAATTTACCTATTTGCTAAACAGGCTTTAGTTTAGGGCCCCAGCCGTCTTGGAAGGCCCCTAATTTTTTTTTTAAATATTTGGCACTGACATAGAATGTTTGGACTTCGAAAGGTCCCCAATATTTCAAATAGGTTAGGACCTTGTCAAGTCTTAATTCGGCCCTGAAAACAAACTATTTTAAATTTACTACTATAACATAAAACAACTGCTTTAAGGGAGCAAAATCAGAATAATGGCATGGCCCGAAAATCGTTGACAAAATGTTTGATTTCCCGCGGGTTCTTTACACTGAAGAATTTTCACCTTGAGGACATCGCAAGGTCAAATTTTCCCATGTTGTTTTGATTATTGATTTAACTGAAAGCGATTCAAGTGCCATTAGCGAAGACGACCTCACAGCTCTGGAGCCATGGCCCATGGTCCTTCTCTCTCTTACTAATTAATATGGCCCTCATTTCTCTCTCTGTCTCTCTGTTTATTTAATCCATGGCCCAAAACCTCATCTATCTCACTCACACACACACACACATACACACACAAACACACACACTTTGACAGTACAAGCCGTTCGTGCTATTTGATTGGACAACCAATAGAGAGTTTTCTGATGGCTGAGCACTTTCTCCTCATCAAAAATGCATTGCGATGTATGTTCTTAATGGCTGTGTTTGATGCTCAGTTGGACTAAGCACGATATGGATGTTTTTAATGGCTCAAGTCAAGGCTAATTTGGATGGGAAACTTCCCATGGGATGGGATGGGATGGGGCAGGCATAAATATTCATGGGATGGCTGGGATGGGACAGAAAAATATGTATCATGGACAAGCCTGGCTAATTTTATGTCTTTAAAGATTGACGTCATGCCACATTTTGACTTTATGGGTACTGGCCGATGTCATTGCACACTAGAACTAGGTAAACATTACATGTCTTTGACGAATATGGTTATATCACAGTTTGACTTGGTAGAAATCGTATGTCCTCAACGGCTATTGTTATTGCACAGTTGGACTAGGTAGAAATTGTATGTCCGTCATTGCACGGTTGGACTAGGTAGAAATTGTATGTCTGTCATTGCACAGTTGGACTAGGTAGAAATTGTATGTCTGTCATTGCACAGTTGGACTAGGTAGAAAGTGTATGTCTGTCATTGCACAGTTGGACTAGGTAGAAAGTGTATGTCTGTCATTGCACAGTTGGACTAGGTAGAAATTGTATGTCTGTCATTGCACAGTTGGACTAGGTAGAAATTGTACGTCCGTCATTGCACAGCTTGACTAAATAGAAATTGTTCGCCCGTCATTGCACAGTAGGACTAGTTACAGTCAACACAACTGATATTAATTACACTTCCCTTTCCGGCACATTTTAAAGCATTGTGTTACATCCTTATATTCTATTAGTATGTATATGTACAAGTACAAGTCTTAATAATTTGTTAGAGCCTATTTTTTACACGGTATATTTACTTCCACTAAAGAGAAGCAAAAAGTATTGATGAGCCGACCAGAGAACATTGAAAAGATACACATAATTGAGCTAACTGAGTGGGACGTGGTGGTCGAGAGGTAGCGCTCTCGACTGTCATACCGATGGTCACGGGTTCGAATCCACACGAAGGTGAGGATTTGTTATCGCGGCCTGAGGAGTCCCCGAGTCACCCAGCTCTGAATGGGCACCTAACTAGACAATAGTTAGGCGGCTGGGGTAATGCGTGGAACCCCTATAGCCGTGGCCTGTGACCGCTGCATCACTTGCCAACAGATCATCTCTCATGGTCTGTGGACGCAATTATCTTCTGCATAGAAGGAGCGTCTGTATATCTACGATATAACTGGGGAAACCTCCTAAAGTGTTTTATTCAAATTATCGTAAGAATTATTTGCCTGTGTTTTGCATCAATACTATGTTTCCAATGTGTCTAATCAATACTATGTTTACACTGTGTCTCATCAATACTATGTTTCATGTTTCCAATGTGTCTAATCAATACTATGTTTACACTGTGTCTCATCAATACTATGTTTCCAATGTGTCTAATCAATACTATGTTTCCAATGTGTCTTATCAATATTATGTTTACACTGTGTCTCATCAATATTATGTTTCTAATGTGTCTCAGTATAGTTTGTTTCAAGTGTGTTTTCACACTTAGTATATACCTTGTTTATCTCATATATTGTGTGTTTTCAATATTTCTCATCTATAGTGTGTTGTATTCATGTTAAATGTTACTAAAATGATTTGTCAAATCAAGTTGTTAAGTCTTTACTAGAAGCTATTAGCGGAGTTGTTTTTTTTTTTCAATCTCTTTCTATTTATTTTATTATATCTTGATCTGATGACTTCTATTGTCGGAATAGACCAATATTATTATTAAATACAAAAGCCAAGAACGTGAATATTAAAAAGACATTCTGCATTGTTTCACTCAGACTGATCAGTTAAACCCTTTCAAAATCTCATTTCAAAAAAATAGCAGAGCATGTAACAAATTGTATACAAGTTCTGGTTAATATTATCAAAATGTGTGCGTAAAAGTTTTTTTTTCCAGAGCGTTATAGTTTGTTTGTTTTTTTCCCGACTTCTCTCTTTGTTTCTCCGGCCGTTGTAACAGATCCCCCAAGTAGAGTCACTCTCTCCATGTAACAGATCCCCCAAGTAGAGTCACTCTCTCCATGTAACAGATCCCCCAAGTAGAGTCACTCTCTCCATGTAACAGATCCCCCAAGTAGAGTCATTCTCTCCATGTAACAGATCCCCCAAGTAGAGTCACTCACTCCATGTAACAGATCCCCCAAGTAGAGTCACTCACTCCATGTAACAGATTCCCCAAGTAGAGTCACTCTCTCGATGTAACAGATCCCCCAAGTAGAGTCACTCACTCCATGTAACAGATCCCCCAAGTAGAGTCACTCACTCCATGTAACAGATCCCCCAAGT